>CM039480.1:27746200-27958237 GCA_022433065.1 Begonia loranthoides
GAGAGAGAGAGAGAGAGAGAGAGAGAGAGAGAGAGAGAGAGAGAGAGAGGAGAAGGGTATTAATGGAATGTAATAAAAAAGGAAGAGAAAAAGAGATTCTTCCGGGACAAGTATCCGACAAGACAACGTTTATCCACTTGACTTGAAATAAAATCTAACGGCTGTGAAAGCTTGGAATTAAATATTTTTCTTAGATTCCTTTCTCACTCGCTGCTGATTGGGTGTGTTCTACACGACCCAATGGTGATCAATTATAGCTCTGACATAATATTTAATGTAAATTATCATCAAATTTTGAGTTCATTTGTGTTTGTCAATTAGATTCATAATACCCCGCTATGGGGAGTCATATGGTGAGCCAATGACTCCCCATATAAAGTATGATCTCAATTCGGACCTTATGACTTAATTGTAAATGCTTTTTTTTTAATTAAAAATCAATTTAAGTAGTTGTTTATTATTAATTAATTAGTGTAAATAATTTATTTTTAATTGAAAAAAAAGAATTAGTGTGTTTTGAGGGTTTTTTAAAGTGGGGCTATTTTAGTCATTTCCACGAGCATCTGGTCTTCCCTTCGAGTCTCCCGCGTTAACTCAGCCAGCCAGTCGGGTCAAATACGTGACGACGCGAAAGTGGGTTTAAATTACTCGTCCAAAATTGGCAATGCTTTATCATCGTCCGTATCAGAATCTCCGCGTTTTTCATTTTCCTTTTTATAGTATAGTATTGTCCTACCCAACCACTTCACACCCATCTTCTCTTTGGGTAGGTGTGTGTGTATATATATATGTGTGTGTGTGTGCGCGCATAACCACATACCTGCGATTAAGACGCCTCACTTCTCTCAATTGCTATGTTTTCGCCTACCCAGTTTCTGATTTTGATTGATTCGGATATGTGACGGAGGAAAATAGGTGGGGAGATCTGGGTCTGCGATAGTGGAAGATCGGAAAATGGTCGAAATGAGCTTCAGTTTCAGACCCGGTATTGTTCCTAAAACGATAGGTGATTTTCTCGATGAGATGTCGACAATCGCCGATGCGCCGGAGAAGATGTCGAAGCTCGAGGATTTTGTGATTAGGTTGGAGGAGGAGATGAAGAAAATAGATGCGTTTAAGCGCGAACTTCCTCTCTGCACGCTTCTTTTGAATGATGGTAAGTGCTTGTTTTGTTCCGATTTTGATTTGACAGATTCTTAATTTGTTGGACGAAGTTCATTCTTTGGGGAGATTTGTTTTAGAGACTTATCATGATATAGATCGTTTCGTTTTCTGGTTCTTGAATTGTATTTCGTTTAGGGCGGCTTTCATTTCTCATGGGTTTAAAAACTATATCCAAAGAAGGGTTTATTACAGATTTAGGGTTTATACCTTGTCTTTGAATGCCTTGCCACAGCAATTTCAGCTTTGAAAGAGTCACTGCGATGTGAGTCGGCGAAAGCTGAACGACTTTTGGTAGAATTCATTCCGGTGAAGAGAGAGTTCGATGAAAGCGACGACAGCTATAGTGATAAAAAGAATTGGATGAAGTCTGTTCAGTTGTGCCACCGTGATGACAGATTAGAATATAACACAAAAGCTGAAAATAAGGTAGTAAGAACTAGCTAATTCATTTACTTAATCATGAGAAGACCATTGAGGAGAGAGATTGAAATGCTTAAATTGTTTAGCTGCAGAGAATTGAGATTGAAAGTTGCTCAGCAGCCATGGATATGCTTCCGAATCGCGCGAAATGGAGCGAAGGGAAGCGATTTATGCCATTTAAGGCTAGTTCTTTGGTGCCAGATAGAAAGGGAGAGAGGAAGCCTGGTGAGGAGGAGCAGCCGATTCATGGACTCTCTCTTCTCCCTGCTGATATCAAGGATCGAACAGAAAAATCATCTTCCAGTGAGAATGACGAGTCAAGTTCAAGGCCTGTGAGACGGAATCGGCAGCTTGGCCATAAACAGAGAAGGTGTTGGTCGGCCAAGTTGCATGAACTATTTGTCCATTCCTTGCAAAAACTTGGAGGAGCACAAGGTTAGAATTGAATAAGAAACTCTAGATTAACTGAGAAGTTATCCAAAAATCTTGTTGTGGTTACTGGTTGGCAACCATTATACACATAAATATATTTGCTTGGATTATGAATCTCTTAAAAATACCTGTTCTGTTTAAGATTAGTCGACGATGAAATGATACGGTTGGTGTGGATTATTCATCTCTTTCGTCGTAGTCAATCTCTAATAATGCATTCTTATTTCTTTACAGTCGCCACTCCGAAGCAGATACGAGATCTCATGCAGGTCGATGGCCTGACAAACGATGAAGTCAAGAGTCACTTGCAAGTAGGTTTCTCATAACGTATTGGTACAAAACAAAACTTGCTTTTTTTATATGATGAACTCGTTTAAGGCTGCATGATCAAGTACTTTCTCATTGATATAATGATTCGGAGTGGTAATCTTGTATCCACCGACTCAAGAACTTGATCTTCTTTCTTGCAAATCGAGTAAATTGTCTTTCTCGTGTATGCAGAAATACCGACTTCACACTCAAAGACTTTCTAGGACAAACCAATCACTTGATATTTTGGGGGGTTTATGGCAGAACCAAGTCGAGGAGGGAGAATCCTTGAAGGTTAGCCGTTCTCACTCTGGCTCACCGCAGGGTCCTCTTCAATTAGCTGCAACTGCAAAGACCTCCATTGGAGGGGGTGAGAGCTTTGAAGATGATGAAGATGCAAAATGTGAGAGCTTTAGCCGGAAAACTCACTTCCACAGACCAGGAAAAGATTTTATTCTACATTAAAAGATTAAAATATGACTCCAAAATAACAGAAGAGTATGTACAAAGAAAGGGGGGGATCTTGAGCCAACAAACTGAGGCTTTTACCTTTTCTTCTTCTTCTTTTTTTTTATCATTCCTTTTTTGCAGGATTAGTTTCTTCCATTCTCTTACTTCATTTCTGCTGTTGAGTATTGTTATTTTATCTGCGGGTATGAGAAATTTGATATGTAAGTTGGGTTGGAAGGAGAAACTGTCGTCAATTTTTAATGTCACGAGTTACAGCTTCCATGTTCATCTCCAATTCTTTCTTGATGGAGATTACGTGAGAGATGATTGTGAGTGTGCAAAGTAATTGTTGTGAATAAAAGCAAATATGATTGAAAAAGAACAGAACTGAAAAAACATGAAAACACAGAGAACACAAGATTTACGTGGTTTGGACAAACAACGGAGATAATCACCGATCACTTTATTTATATCCAAGAGTACAAAAAAAAACTTGAACTTTACAATTAAAGCACAGTCAAGCTTAAACCCTTCAAGAATTACAGAGAGAGTTCTCTCTCCCTTGAAAACCCAAAACATAGCAACTTGCCGTTTCTGATCCTTTACTCTTGAATTATCGTTCTCCATTGAAACTCTCTTTTCATCCCTCTTCGTCCCTCTCTGTTTCTCTTTCTGAATCTCTCAAACTCTTTTTGAGACGCAAAATAGAACATGTATTTATAAAAAAGAAATCGCAACAAAGTTAACTATCTGCGTGCCAAAACGGACGTTCGTCGCTTTAGTAATGGACGTCGATTATACTGATCTCAAAACATTTGTCAAGTTCTCCGTTGTAGGGGACGTCTGCCCCTTCACAACTCAACATCTGTTTTGTCCACAAAGGCACAACTGATCCTTCAAAAATTGTTTCAACTTCACAATTCTCCACATTGAAACCGTTTTTGAATTTGATCAGACGATTACCTCTCAACAATGAAGTTATTCAAACTGAACATTAGCTAAATTTGAGCAATGCTTAAACTTAGCCAATGTCAAAACCTTCATTAACCTATCTGCTTAATATTCCTTGAACTCCACCTTCTGCAGATAACTATTTTAAGATAAGACAATTGTTTCTTGTCTTCTGCCTCTCAAAATCTAAATCTCAAGCATTTTCCTTTTTTGTCCCATATCTGTTATTTCAAAATCCTTGCTTAACTAACCCTTCAATTTTCCAACTATGAATATGAATTTCCGCAGAGATTTCTTCCACCCGCATAATTCCCAAAACCTGCCAGCAACTATTGCTTTAAACCACAATTTTCTATCACTGCAACCCAAACTTGTTGGTTCAGAATTATACAAATCATCAGATAACTTGGGAGTATATGCAATTTTGTCTGCATATCCAAACCTTTGACCAGATTTAAAAACTCTTCTTAATCTGTCCCTGGTGAGTTGATAATCCACCAGTTTATCATCATCATAATCCAATTCTACCTTAGTTGACTGATAGCTCTTTCTAGCTACTTGGAGATCAGTGCCTGCCACCTTTCTAGCATATGACTCCACCTCAACTTGAATACCGGATAATGAATGTAGACCCCGCTTACTGACTTGCTCCAACTGTAAGTCCCACAGCTATTTGTCATTCTCTTGAGCTTCATTCATACTTGAAGATTTACATGTGACTGTCTTTCCTTGTAGAATGTATAACCCATTTTGCAAAATGCCTTTCATCACAATAAGTATTCCCTTAAAAATATTCATTGTTCTATTTTTTACCTGAACAATGTAGCATGACTTGTCTAGCAAGCTATTTGATAGTAGATTCCTTTTCAACTTCTAAACAAATATGAAATTATGAATTGTTTTGATACAGTCATCATGTATCATAATTTTCAGATGTCCTTCACTTTTAATTTGGTAGGATTGATTATTACCGAGCACCACTTTGCCTCAAGCTGTTTTTGTAAAATCTTGTAGTCATTCCTTTCTTGGTCTCATATGAAATGAGCATCCTGAATCCAGGACCCAGTGATCACTTGAATCTGTCACTGAAGCCACCAAGACATTTGATGATTCATAACCACCATATGCTACTGAAGCATCTCCTCTTTCAATATCCCTTTCATTCAGTTTCCTTTTCCTTGCGTAGCAATCCTTCTTGAAGTGGCCTTCCTTGTTACAGAAGAAACATCTTCTTCCTATTTGTAATTTCCCTTGGACAAACAATCCTTCACCATCAGAGTTATCCATTGTATCAGCCCGTTTATGAAGTTCCTTTGAGTTTAGAGTGCCTTGACTTCAGCCATTGTCAAGGTCTGCTTACCATATAACATGATATCCACAAAATGCTCATACATTTTTGGTAACGATCTGAGCAAAATGATAGCTTGATCCTCTTCCTCTATCTTCACTCCGATGTTGCTCAAGTCAAGAAGAATTTTGTTGAAATCATCTAGGTGCTTTCTCATTTCTTTCGAATCCTCCATGGTTAAGATATACAACTTCTTTTTAAGATACAATCTGTTGGCTAATGACCTTTTCATATAGAGAGCCTCCAGTTTCCACCAAACAGACAGTGGTAACCGTTCTTTGGTGCCTTCTCTCAAAACTTCATCACCAAGACTTAGTAGAATTGCATTGTCAGCTTTTGCTTCAATGTTTTGCTTTATTCCTATCAAGTTCTTGCATCGTCATCATGGCTTCCTCATCAATGACATGTGCCAATCCTTGATGAACCAATAATGCCTTCATCTTTATCTGCCAAAGACTGAAGTCATTATTTCCAATAAATTTATCTACTTCGAACCTTGCCATGACTAGAGATTATCCCTCTGTTACCGATACGGAATCTCAAAAAACTCAAATCTTTATAGAACTAAACGTCGATTTCCACGCTCACCGCACCAATTGTTGTGAATAAAAGCAAATATGATTGAAAAAGAATAGAACTGAAAAACAAGAAAACATAGAGAACACAAGATTTATGTGGTTCAGACAAACACAATCCTACATCCACTTAGATAATTGCCGATCACTTTATTTATATCCAAGAGTACAAAAAAAAAACTTGAACTTTACAATTAAAGCACCGTAAAGCTTAAACCCTTCAAGAATTATAGAGACAGCTCTCTCTCCCTTGAAAACCCAGAACACAGAGACAACTCTCTCTCCCTTGAAAACCCAGAACACAACAACTTGCCGTTTCTGATCCTTTACTCTCTAATTATCGTTCTCCATTGAAACTCTCTTTTCATCCCTCTTTGTTTCTCTTTCTGAATCTCTCGAACTCTTTTTGAGACACAAAATAGAACATCTATTTATAAAGAAGAAATTGCAACAGAGTTAACTGTCTGCGTGCCAAAACAGACGTTTGTCCCTTTAGTAAAGGACGTCAGTCATACTGATCTCAAAACATCTGTCAAGTTCTCTGTTATAGGGGACGTCCGCCCCTTCACAACTCAACGTCTGTTTCCACAAAGGGACAACCGATCCTTCAAAAATTGTTTCAACTTCACAATAATGGATATGGATATATCATACCTTGTGGATAGAGCTGGAAATGGGTGTCCTCTGTGTATGGGTGGAATGATATAATTGATCATAGATAGCCATAATAATAGATTATCTATTCAAATAAATGAATGTCAAATGAACATGTTAAAATGTAGGATCGGTGATAAAATTACAGCGCATCTCTATGACAACTTTCAACAACTTACTCTCTATTTTTGTGCACAGAGTGGGCTTACAGATTTTTTTAGGGAAAAATGACAATCAACCATCTTATTTTGCAATCAATGATAAGTCAACCACTAAATTATTTTTTAACAAATTAACCATTGAACTATAGAAAAAAAATCGTTGCAAGCATCGCTGTCTCGTTTACCATTAAACGTATTGATTTCGTTCTGCGGTGGATCGGGACATTTTCCGCCGCAAATTGACCACTATCCGTGGTGGATTGATAATGATCCCCCGCTGATCATTGTGCTCGTTCCAGGAAAATTTTCTTATTTCCTTATAAGAAAATTTCTTTCTTTTCTTTATTCTTTCTGAAAAGGGAAAGAAGGATAATCCTTCTTTCCTCCAGATTTTTCTTCTTTCCCAAGGGGAAATGAAGTAAATTTTCATTCCTTCTTTTCTCCTTAAGAAAATAAGTAAACATTCCTTTTTTTCTCCAAGAGAAAAGAATGAATCCGTGAGAAAATAAAGAAATTTCTTTTTTTCTCCTAGAGAAAATAAGAAAATTTTCATTCTTTCTTTTCTCTAGGGGAAAGAAGCAAAATTTCTTTCTTTTCACCAAGAGAAAGAAGGAAAATCTGGATAAAAGAAGAAAAAATCCTTCTTTTTTCCAAGAGAAAAGAAAGAAATTTTCATTATTTCCCTCTTCGGAAGGAAGAAAGAAAAGAAATAAATTTTCCTATAAGAAAATTTTCTTAGAACAAGGCACGAAGATCGGCGGCAGATCATTATCAATCTGACGCGGTCAATCCAAGGCGAAAAATGTCTCGATCCGCCGTGAAACATTGATATTATAACATTATTTTTAAAAATATTGTTCCGCAGCAGATTGAAATCAATACATGTTCGATCTGTCGCAGAACGAAATCAATACGTATAACGGCAAACGTGACAATGATGTTTTAGGTGACTTTTTTCCAAAGTTCAGTGGTTAATTTTTTAGCAAATATAATTTAGTAGTTGAGTTGTCATTGACCATCAAGTATGATAGTTGATTTATCATTTTCCCTCTTTTTAGCAATTGTAATGGCTTCTTTATCTTTTCATAGTAAAAAAAGATTTTTTATTTTTAAATATGATAAAAAATAAAAGAAAAATTAACAAAACAACCAATGGGATCAACGACAAATCAACCACTAAACAATTTCTATAAAATAAAATTTTTTTAAAAAAAATAAGTAAAATTGAAAGAAGAAATGGCTGGAAGGAAATCGACGAGAGGGAGAGGGGGAAGCCGGCGATGGCGAGAGACGAGAGGGGATGGGCAAACGGTGGGGCTTCGCTCCGGCTAGGGTGTGACGGCGACGGCTCGGGCTGCAACGTCCAGGTGTGCGGTGGACGGCAAGCGAACGGGAGGCGCTGGACGATTTAGGGCTCGGGATCGGAGCTCCTGCCGTGGCGTTTCCGGCGACCATTCGACGTTAGGTTTCTCTCATTCTTTGATGTTCTGTCAACTTGTTGAGGTCTGGAGGTGAGATTCGTTGGATGAATCATTGTTTTCGCGTGGGCAGTGGTGAACTCGCGATGGGTAGCGAGTTCGCTGACGGGTGCAACGACGAACGACGAAACGCGACCCCCTATTTGGCTGGGTCCAGCTGCGGGTTGTTCCACTTGTGTCCACTTTCCAGCTATGTCCTGCCAACACACAATGGCGAGCACAATTAATTGGGTTGGTTGACAGACAACAAGTAGTTGAAACAATTGAAGAGGCTGTCGGGAGGAGAAGAGGAATGAATGTTGGTTGGAGGTCTTGGTTACGAGAAGGAGGAGAGAAGAGCAAAAAGCATCGATTGGGTGTGCAGAAGGATGAATTGGCCGAGAGCTTCTGTGGTGAGTTTCCTTGTTGTTTTGATTAGTGGGTTCTGTGTTCTGGCTTCTGATGAGGCAGTGGATTGCTGAATTAGTGACTTGATGAAATAATATGTTGTTGTTAAGTTACGGTTTTGATTTTTGAAGGATGGGTTGGGGTATATAACTATTGGAATTTGTTTGAGTGGTGATATGTTGGAGTACTTCAAGTATGCTATGTGGTTCTAATTAACTGTCATGGGCTAGGTAGGTCTAAAACATGTTAAGTGTATATTACAAATGGATTTTTGGAAGTAGGAAACGTTAAACCTGTTGATGTTACATGAAATGGACTAATTTCACCGTCTAGTGGTTATGCTAAATGTCTTTGTTGGTGATGGACAATTATATTAAAGATGTCATGCTTGGTTGAATATATATGCATAATAATTGTTCTACGTCATGGCTATTATAAATGTTAAATGGCTGAACAATAGAAGCGGTTAAGCAAGTGGGTGTTAATTGGGAGGACTTAGGATTTTGTCGTAGAGGTAAGGATATTAATATGTGATATTAATGACAAGTTGTTCAATGTTTGTGAAGGTATTGGAAAAAAGAAGAAAGACGACAATTAAGAGCAAACACGTGATAAAGTTTCGAGATAAGGAATGAGTTGTCTTGGCTAGAGGAGGCCCTACACCAAGTAAAGTGTGTGTGAATCAAAGTTAGTGTTCTTAAAATGGATGTTGATAGTTGTTATGTAGAAATTGTTGTGAATCTGTGATATTTTCCTTTTAGTGCTCAGCTTTGTTGTTTTATGTTATATTATGTGATGAAAATGCCTAAGTAAACGAAGGAATGATGGTACGAAAGTGGAACGAGCAAATGATAAGTTATTATGTAAAGTATGAAAGAGTCACATTATGTGATGAAAATGCTTAAGTGATCGAAGGTATGAAAGAAAGCTAAAGATGAAAGTAAGCTAAAAAGCTATTGAATATTCACTTGCTATGTAGCTATCATTTTAATTCCTTACGCATATAAATAAATTACTGTCATTGCATGATAATTTGTGAAATTAAGTGTAAGCATAAATCAAGCAAGGGATTTTGTGTAATGAATTAATTAGTATGTCCACCTACTTAAGCATGTATAACTATCATGTTAATTAACAATGTCAACACTTGAGCATGTAAACTGACTAAGTACACATCTGGGCTAAGCATGAAATCAGGTATTAACTTAACTATGTTGTGCATGAAAAGAGTATGATTTAATTGAACGAAATATTGCAAAATAGTCATGTAGAAGTTATTAATTGATAAATGAGTATTGTGATACATGAAGAAATAGTGGAAAGGTAGAGAATGATGAATTGAAAATGAAAAGGGGTGACGAGCAAGAATAAATGATGAGTTCTTTAAGGAAAAATGTTTAGTTAACTAAACAAACGAAGGAAAAAGGTTTAGTTAACTAAACAAAAGAAGCCAAAAAGGGTTTAAAGAGTTGAGATGTGTGAATCGTTATAAGTCATTTCGGATTTTCCCTATTTTCTTTAAATGTTATTTATTGGTTCTGAATAGAAACCTTTGAGTTATATAGATTCATTCAGCATGTTTCCAACTTAGTTTAATAAGCATGTTTAGTTGTCGTATGTTACTTTACTGCTTTATTGTATTCACTCGCTGTTACATTTCAATTGCATAATTGTTTCTCGTATTTTCAGCAATTTTTATGATTCTTTACATGTACCAGTTCACTTATAGTATGTTTATCTCAATGTGTAATTCAGTTTATGTTATGCAGTGTGTTTCATAATAATATAAACCAAGTAGGGGGTAACCTTCAGGATGGTACCTACATGCATGAGTGAGGAAAAAGAAAGAACCCTAAAGGCGGGTATATGTCGGAACAGAAAGAAAGAACCCTAAAGGTGGGTATATGCCGGGATAGAAAGAATCCTAAAGGCGGGTATATGCCGGGATAGAAAGAACCCTAAAGGCGGGTATATGCCGGAAAAAGAACAAACCCTAAAGGCGGGTATATGCCGGAACTAGGGAGTTGAGGTAGATGGGTAGTCCGGATCTAGCCTTGCTGCTAGGATACACCCTTACCAAGTCGGGAAATGGACTAGTATGCACACAGGAGGTTAGAATCCGTACAGCTATGCCATCTCAAAGGAAAACCCTCAATCTCCAGCTCGATGTACGAGTTAAGAACAAACGAAAGAAAAAGAACGTAATGAAAGAAGTTGGTTTGGGTGGTCCCCATTCCAAGAAGAACTAAAGAGAGAAATGCATAATTGTTTTCCCCATCTCCTTACTGGGCGTAAGCTCACGTCCTTACTTGTGGTGTAGGTACAATGACGAACAGATAGTAAACGAATAAGAAGAAGATGAGAAACGCATAATGAGGCAGAGATGGATGATTTCGCACGCACAGGATTCAGGCTGGCAAGGCAAAAGACAAATGAAAGTAAATGGTTATGAATCAACGAAGTTAAAGAAAAGTAAACGGTATTGAATCAATGAAGAAATGGTTTAGTTTTATTTGAAAAACGAAATGATTGAATGGTTTAGTATTTTTTAGTATTTTTTTTGAAAGAATTCTCACGTTTCCGCTATGATTTAAAAAGGGATATTTTATAACGTTTTCACAAGAATTTAAATAAATGATTTTTAACGCTTCCGCATAATTAATAAGTTGGTTTTCATGATGAGTTTTAAGAAAGAGTTAGTAGCGATTCGGATTTACGCACTCTGATTTGTTTTAAAAAGAAAATTTTAAATTTTTACGCATTTTCAGGATTTACAAAAATCCGGGTCGTTACAGACTTTCCTCTCCAGATAAAGAACAAATTCATTGTCTTCTTTGTAGAAAAACACAGACAATTTGTGATTCTCCCATGGATAGGAAAACAATTCTAAATGATCCAACATCTAAATCATTATATATCCTTTAAAAAAATTTCTAAATTATAAAACTAAAAAAATTAAAATTAACATATACAGTATTTTCTCAAATTCATTCTTCATGGTTATTAGCTATTTTCCATTGAAATTCTCTGAAATTACTAGTTCTTGTAGTTTTTTATATGAATATTAGTTTTTTTTTCGCTGTGAGTTCCCTAAAAAGATATGGTCGAGTCATTTCCCTCAAGTTAACGACGATTTTTGCTCCGTTCATTTTTCATAGTTCGGTGTTTAAGTTGTTAGCAAAAATTGTTTAGTGGTTGACTTGTCATTGATTTTATAGTACAGTGGTTGTTTTGTTAATCTTCCAAAATAAAATTTCCTCAATAAAATTATGTAGGTTACTAGTATAGTTCTTTTTACTTAATTCCTCAAATAATTTTACTTAAATCTAGGAAGAATTCTCAAGAATGGGCAAAAGGAATAAGTCAAATTATTAATGTTTTATGAACTGCCAGTAAAACTCATTCGTCCGGTTTGAGGCAATTCTTTGAGCTATGGAAACTGTAAACAATCTTTATTGTACAAAACTATAATACTACACACGTGTCGTATCCAAATAATATATGACAAGTAGAGTATTGATCCATTGAGAACGAAATTATCAAAATATGAATCTAAGTAAAACACAAAAATATAATATGAAATAGTTGGTTGATGATTTTTAGAATGACTAAAAGTAAAAATATAATGAAAATTAATTGAAACCCAAAATAAATCAGATAATAATAACATGTAATAAAAATATGGCTTATATTTGATTTCCCTTTTTATATGAAATTTAGTACAAATGTTGTTGTACAAATTCGTACAATATTTTCCTCAGACTTATGATCATACGATTCAAATAAAATGATTTGTAAATATTTGAAATTAACTAAATAATATATATGAAGTTAGTATACTCACACAATTCAATATAGATACTAATTTCTATTTACTTTTCAGTAAATAAAAATTCATGTCCTTCGAACAATGAATAAATTAATCATGATAAACATATTGAATTAACTAAACATATTCATGTAACAAAACCCAACAAGAGTATGTAGATTCACATAATTAGGTACTCTGTCTTCTTAGCCACTAAATACTGAGCTGATAAAAAAGAAAAAATAATCATATTAATCATAAATATCATGTTACTGATAATGTGAAAATATAATCAAATCTTCTCTTCGATGTTGTGTTGGTTTTTAGGTTCCCTCGTACGGCGGAATTATCGAGGTTCATAACAACGGTAACGTGCGTAACCTATGTATCATGAAAAATAATTTTAAAATGAACATAAAATGGATCGTTATTATAATATATTAATAATAATATATATTTAAAAATATTTATTTAGATCTAATCTAAATGATTAAGAAATTGTACCTTTGTAGCTTACTTTACACGGGTATAAAATCAACCTTCGATCTTCTTGGTCAATCCTTCTCACGTCGAATAAACACGTGTGGGCATGATGAATGTAGTAAGATCATACTTAATTTATGATAGATCATATTCTCAACACATGAGATGCTCTATTTGGATTTAGAGAACGTTTCTCTAAAGCCAACATGGAAGACTCACAAACTTGCTCTCAAAATGGATTCCTTAATCTCAAAGATTTCAACCTCTTAACCTAATGAGGTTGGACCTCTATTTATAGTGGAATAACACTGTAATGGCCATTATGACATTTAGAGAAAAACACTACAAATTCTTCATTTAAGTTACAATTGATTTAATACATTTATAACAAAAATGTTATGGAAATCAAAAGGTCTTGTCACCATAGCTCAACACTTCGCACTATGACATAACTCAAATTTGACAAAATTCATTTTAAAAACTATTTTCGAAAATTACTTTATATTTGTTAATTAATTGAATAATCAATAATTCAATTATTTCATTTAATGAAATATAAAAAACATATTAACTATAACAACTTTTGTCATTTTGTCTTAATTCATCAATAATTCAATTATTTCATCTAATGAAAAATAATAAACTTATTATTGAGTGTATTAAATAATTAATTCATAATTAATTATTTAATCTTCTTTGTTCATTTTTTTCTATTATTCGAATAATGATAAAAGGTGACGATGGGACCGATGGACCTATAGTTTTAAGCTCCAATAATATTTCGTTAATTAATATAAACTCTTTATATTAATTAACATAATTATTAACTCTAAAGTAATTCCAGTAAATACTTAGAGTTGCACTCTCAAAACTATAGAGTATATTTATTCAAAGTAATATCCATTCATATAGTCATTATATATGTATTAACCCTCTATTTAGATTCGCAATAGAGCTAGGTATATAATCCATTAACCTCTCATATTGCATCTTTATCTTTGACTACCATTAGTTCTTGATTGAATAATTAATTCATAACGATTATGAATTGCGCGCTAATTATTCGATTCTTGAACTAACAAACAAGGGAATCTATAAAAATAGATTTCATTGTATCAATATTAACATTCTCAGGTATTTATTTTAATTCACTCCCAATATACAAGGTATACGAATCGTAACTCGTACAAAACTTCACCTAGTAAATCAAAGAATAAATTAAAATAAAATAGGAGTTTGTTAAATACAACAAATTAAGATCATGCATATATGACCATAATTATGATAAAATTAATTGTTCTATAGTTAACAAAAATTATCAGAACAATATAATTTTATCTGGTCTAGTCCTATATAATCATATTATAAAACATATTTATTTTATGTCACTACATATATAGTCGAAATATGACTATATATTTTTAATGAGATAAACTATGTTTATGATTATGAACTACTTGAAGATTCTATACTTCAAATATAAGTCATGGACATATTTTGGTTATTACTCTTTATTTTTATCCCACGTATATAGAATATATATGTTAATATAAAGTTAGCATAAATAACTAAGGAATTTTTTATGAATTTTATAAAACATAATCTAAAATGTTAACATAATATCAATAAATATAAATTTATTCATATATTCCAAAATTGTTCTAGTACATTTGCTTGTTGAGCACATTACTCCCAACAATCTCCCACTTGCCCTAAAGCAAATGAGACATGTCTCTAATCCCTAAGCCCTCTAGATGTTTCTCAAAACATTTTGCAGGTAACGTCTTGGCGAAGGGATCAGCAAGATTCTCAACTAATGGAATCTTTAGAACAATCACGTCTCCACGCTGCACTATATCTCTTATTACATGATACTTTCTCTCTATATGTTTTGTTCTTTTGTGACTTCTAGGTTCTTTAGCATTCGCCACTGCACCACTATTGTCACAGTACAAAAACAATGGCTTATCCATATCCAAAACTATTTCCAAATCACTAAAAAAATTTCTTAGCCACACGGCTTCTTTTGTTGCTTCACAAGCAGCAATGTATTCTGCTTTCATAGTAGAGTCTAAAACACCACCTTGTTTTACGCTTCTCCAAACTATGGCTCCACCTCCAAGGGTGAAGACTGATCCAGATATCGACTTTTGGTCATCTATGTCAGTTTGAAAATCAGAATCTGTGTATCCAATTAGAATCAAATCCCTACTAGAATATACTAGCATATAGTTTTTCATTCTCCTTAAATACTTGAGAATATGTTTGACTGCTATCCAATGATCTAATCCTGGATTTGACTGGAACCAGTTAACTATCCCTACTGCATAACATATGTCAAGCCTCATGCATAACATAACATACATCAAGCTCCCAATAGCTGATGCATAGGGATAACGTCTCATATCTTCTTTCTTTTGAGGCGTGTCAGGACACTGCTTTTTAGAAAGGATAACTCCATGTCTATAAGGTAAATAACCTTTCTTGGAGTTTTGCATCGAATATTTGACAACCATCTTGTCAATATACAATGCTTGAGACAAAGCCAACATTCTATTTTTACGATATCTTATTAGACGAATCCCAAGAATGTAGCTTGCATTTCCTAAATCTTTCATTTGGAATTGCTTAGCTAGTCATGCTTTTATATCTGATAAAAATTCTATATTATTCCCAATAAGTAGAATATCATCAATATGCAGAACTAAGAAGACCACATACTTGTCATTGATGAGCTTGTATACACAAGACTTATCAAGGCACTGTGTGAACCCATAAGATTTGATTGCTTCATCAAATCTCATATACCATGACCTAGATGCTTGCTTAAGTCCATAAATAGACCTATTTAACTTACAAACCTTTTGTTATGCATCTTTATCTATGAAACCCTCTGGTTGCTTCATAAAAATGGTTTCTTCAAGATAACCATTTAGAAAAGCCGTCTTGACATCCATCTGCCAAATCTCATAAGCATAATGATCGGCAATAGAGAGTAATTTACGAATGGACTTAAGCATAACTACAGGAGAGAAAGTCTCTTCATAATCAACTCTTTCCCTTTGAGTATAACCCTTAGCTACAAGCCTAGCTTTGAAAATCTCTACATTCCCGTCCATTCCTCTTTTTCTCTTATAAATCCATTTACACCCTATAGGTTTCACCCCTTCAGGTAGATCTACAAGATCCTAAACGGAGTTGGAATATATTGATTCCATCTCGAGTTTCATAGCTTCAAGCTATGTTTCTTTGTCAGCATCTTCCATTGCACATCTAAATGACAATGGATAATCTTTTCCATCATCACTGACAGCAACTTGTGCTTCACCTACCTGTCTGTATCGAGCTAGTGGTCATACTACCCTCTTGCTACATCTAGGTGGCATGATAGTCTGACTAGAAGTAGTCGTCTTCTGAGTATCATGTGGAACAACAACTTTTTTTGTTTCCGATCTGATCTCACCAGCATGAATTTCCTCCAAGACAATCTTGCTTTGAGGTTTGAAGTTTGCCATATAGTCATATTGAAGAAATGTGGCATTTGTCGATACAAATACCTTGTTATCTTGAGGACTATATAACAAACCTCCTCTTGTGCCTTTTGCATAACCAACAAACATGCAAACCTCAGATCGAGGTTTTAATTTTCCAGTCTTTCCTACTAGTACATGTGTGGGACACCCCATATGCGAAAGTGTCTCAAACTAGGTTTATGACTACTCCACAACTCTAAATGTGTCGTAGGAATAGACTTAGATGGGACCACATTCAAAATTTAAGTCGTTGTCTATATGGCGTATCCCCAAAATGATTTTGGGAGTGCAGAGTAACTCATCATGGATCGAACCATGTTAAGTAAAGTCTTATTTCTCCTCTCAGCAACACCATTTTGCTGAAGAGTGTCAAGTGTTGTTAGCTGAGATATAATCTCATGTTCTAACAAGTAATCATTGAATTCATTATCAAGATATTCATCTCTTCAATCTGATCGAAGGCACTTGATTGACTTATCTAATTGTTTTCCAGCTTCAACTTTAAATTCTTGAAATTTTCTAAAAGTTTCTGATTTAAACTGAATTAGATAAGTATAATCATATCTTGAGTAATCATCAACAAAAGTGATGAAGTACTCATAACCACCTCTAGCCTGAGTAGTCATAGGGCCACATACATCTGAATGTATGAGTTCAAGTGGCTCTTGAACCCTTCGACCATTTGCAGAAAAAGGTCTCTTGGTTATTTTTCCCTCTAGACAAGATTTGCAAACTGGTAAAGATCCAACATTTAAATCTTTTAAAGGACCATCCTTCACAAGTCTATTAATTCTATCTAGATTAATATGACCTAGACGAAGATGCCAAAGATATGTGTTATCATCATGAGAAATTTTAAGTTTCTTAAACTTAGGCATTTCTACTTTAAAAATTTTAGTATTCAACAGTGATTTATTGGTGGGCCTTATCACATAAAGTCCACTTTCCATAAAACCAGAACAAATGTCTAATCCATTTCTAGAAATAATAACAATATTATTATTAAAAGAAATTGAATAACATTGTTCAAATAAGTGAGAAATAGAAATGAGATTTCTAGTAAACCCCGGTACAAAATAGACATATTCAATAATAAAAATTTATTCTAAAAATATAATTTTGTTTCTCCCACTGTTGAAGCTAAAACTAGTGCCTCATTACCCACTCTCATAGTGAACTCCCCATCTGCTAGCTTCCGATAGGAACTAAGCATCTGTAAAGAACAACAAACATGATTAGTCGCACCTGAATCAACTATACAGGGTGATAAATCATTCTCAACTAAACAAGATTCAATAACAAGTAAATTGGATTTACCTGTCTTATTTTGTTTTAGCTCCTTGAGATACTTTTTACAGTTTCTCTTCCAATGACCATCAACTCCACAATGAAAATATTTTCCTTTGGGCTTTTCTGGCTCGAGCTATTCTTGTTTCCCTCGTTAGTTTTGTTCCTTTTATTGGGGTTGTCCTTCTTACCCCTTGCTGGATTTGCTTCTTGACCTTTGTCTTTTTTCTGAAATTTCTTCCACTTCTTAAGGGAAGAGTGAGAAGAGGAGGGTTCAACAATATTTTTTTCTCCTTTATTCTCTATAGAAGAAATGGACTCATAGGTCGTAAGCTCGTTGAGCAATTGAGTCATATCGTAACTCAGTTTGTTCATGAAGTAGTTGCTCTTGAATTGTAAGAACAGTGGACTCAAGCTTTCCAAAATCATGTTCACTTGGGTAACCTCATCAATATGGGCCCCATTAATTTCAGCCTCATGAATCATGCTAATCATCATCAACACATGCTCATGAACGGAGGTACCGACTCGCATTTTACTATTCATGACTTTCTTAATAGCTTCATGACGGGGTTGGTCAGATGGTTTACCAAACATATTCTTAAAAGACTCCATTATCTCATAAGCATTTTTTGTGTTCTCAAATTTTGTGTTGAGAACATCTGTCATGGAAGTGAGTAAATAACAATGAGCTTTGTCATTTGCTCGTTTCCACAACAAGACAAAATAGAAGATTTAATTTCATCCTTCAGCAGCAACAACTTTTCTTATTAATGATATTCAGCTTGATTTGCATTTAAATATTCTTTTTAAGATAAGTCTGCATCAAATAAGATTCAACATAAGATTTTACCTTAAAAATTCATAAAAATAAATTTTTATATATAAACATCATATTGTAGCATTCTATGACAGTTTGTAGCTATAAGAACTCAATCCTCCTAGTACAATATTGTTTATTTTTAGGTTGAAGCCACATGATTTTGTCTGTAGGGTTATTCCAAAACATGTTGTACTAGGTAGGGAGGAGAACCTACTTATAAACCATGCATTTTCCACTCTACCAAGCAATGTGAGATTCTATACTCTCAATGGTATGGGTCAGACCTTCACTTGAGTCATCTTTACCTCAAGGTGCCACAATTTCCCCTCTTGAGGTCCGACATCCTCATCAGTCACACTTCCGTTTAGACTTTGGCTCTGATACCATTTGTAACGTTTTCAGTCCTCCTAGCACAATACTCTCTGCTTTTGGGTCAAAGCTTGCATGGTTTTATCCTTGGGTTTATCCCAAAACACGTTGTACTAGGTATGGAAGAAAAATTTACTTATAATCATGCATTTTTCACTCGCCCAAGCGATGTGAGATTGTATATCCTTACTGATATGGGTTGAACCCTCACTTAGATCATCCTTGCCTTCATGGGGTGGGCTACCACAATAGCAAAAACATAATCTTTATTTATTAAATCACTAAATTTGAACAATATATATATATATATAATAATTCTTTTTCAAAAATTATTACACCCCAAAATTTGAATCATTGATCGTACTCGAGTGACATAAAACAAAAATTTCTAAGGAAACAACTGTAAAACCCATCAATTTTAAAATAATAAATTTTACGTGTAAATTTTTCGTGTAATAATCGTTTAAAGTGTTGAAAAGTTGATTTGATTTGTCGCGTTGAGGCCACATGTGATTTTTTTGTCAAATGGTCAAAATTGGTAAAATTGGGTATTATCGAGCGGTAAATAAATTCAGGGAATAAAGTTTGAAAAATTATTTGGTTAGAGAATCGTTGTCAGCTAGTGTTTAGAATGAATCAGAATTTGAATAGAAAGTTGGATTGAGTTTAATATATATATATATATATATTAAGAGGAATAAAAAATTAAATAAAGAATAAAAGAAGAATAAGGGAGAGGAGGAGGAGGGGTTTCAGCTGAGAAGAAAAAGGGGAAAAGAGATGAGAAAAATCGAATTGGAGAGTTGAGAGGTTTGAGCAAATGATTTGGTTCGCAACATCGAGGTGATCAACATTTGTGAAGGCCGTCAGTGAGTATCTCCGTCCAAACCCTTCTTTTTTGAGTTTGAAATTCAGAAAATTTATTGGCTTTAGATTCAAGCTTAAAAACTTGAATCCCAAAGACATTGTTGGATTATATTTGTTGTATTGGAGATTATGTAGAAGTATTCGTCGTTTGGAGGCAAAAATGAAGAAAAAAAATGCATTTTCAGCGAGGAAACCACGTCGTAAAACTATTTTGATCAACCACTGCACAAGGTTCGGTCGAGTAGTGGAAGCTCAGCTCTTGCGGATGACGCGTTGGTCGATAAGAAATGACACTGGTCGCCCAGGACGGTCGATTGCCCCACAACTAGTTGACCACAACAGATTTGGTAGACCAGATTTTTGTTTTTGGCAGACCGAAAAATAGATAGATTATCCCGAATTTGCCATTGGTCGACTGCCCCATAACTGGTCGACTAGATTTTAGTTTCTAGTCGACTGAAAAATAGACAGATTGTCCTGAATTTGACACTGGTTGACTAGAACATTGTTCATGGTTGACTGCATAGTGCAGATTCACATATTTTGAGTCATTTACACATTGGTTGGGTTCCTAGTCCCGATATAGGACCCATCCACCTATCATATGTGATTCATTTATGGGAATTCTTGCCCTTTGACATGATTTTAGGCTCGAAAAAGTTTGTGGATTTCGAGCCAACACCTGACGAAGTTCTTGCTCATGTTGGTAGAAAGAGCAATTGTTGCCGAGGTGGGGATTTTATACTTTTTGCATTGCTTTGGACATCATGATTTCTAGAAGATATTTTGTGGGCTACCACATACGAAAAACTGATGGGGAATGTTCTACTGCACATCAGATTTTTATAATATGTATGTACGCGAGTTTCACACGTTTACTTTCCATGCATAATGTTTTCATGGTATATTGTGGATTCTGATTTAGAGGAAATGAATCCTCGTGATACTTTGGACGGTTTAGGTGCTAAAGTATCACGAGTCAATCCCAGGTACATCTCATGTTGCGTGGAGATGGTTAATTTGTGCACTATGTGAAAAGATGGGATTAAGGCGGTGATGAAGCTCTCATTGGGTTTCGAAGCCCTAAAATTGATCATGGTGGTTGATTTTACGGGTGGTGTTGTTGTCTGGTCTTCGAATAGCCAACCACTCATGTGATGCTACCGAGTCTTCGGATCGCTGTAACTTTTGTTCTTTTTGACTCATGAGGTGCTGCCTAGTCTTCAGATCACCGTCTTTCTCTATTAGTGTGTCAGAGGGGGTCCATTCTGTGACACTCCCTTTTCATTGAGATTGTATTTCTGTAAACATAAAACCATTGTGGACTTATTTTGATATATGTAATGTGGTTTTAAAACTTGCCTCATCGATAGCTCAAGGAGCATGTTTTAAATTAAACTGGTGAAGGGTTTTGAACAATTTAAAGATCCATGCATGGTGTGATCATGTTTTGATTCGATCATGTTTGAAAGAAATGTAACAAAACCTGTTTTACATGCATTCTGCATTTAGTATAATATGTCTACTGAGTTAGTCACTTACCCCAACGACTCTTCCCTTCCAGGTAAGGAGAAGAGCACTTAGGATTGGGGTTGTTCGAGCTGTGATTGTTATTTATCTATTTCTTTCCTTAGCTGTATTTCTTTTGGTAAGGATATTGGTTGGATGTTTGTAATACACTTTGGATTATTTTGGATGTTTGGACATAGATGCACAATTTATATAGACCTATAATAATTGTACTATTTATATATTGTAATTACTATTTGAGTTGTGATCCATCTCGTATGGGCTACGGTTGGGATTTTAAGCAAGTCTTCCGCAATTTCATCTAGCCTTGGGCTAGAAAGTCGGGTTCTCTCTGAGAATCAGGTCATTCGACCTGGTGTTTCTGTTAGACCCACTTCCGAATTGTGACAACAACGTACAAAATTTTTTATTTCAAATTGATTTTAATTATGGAACAAATATTATAATCTAAAATTCTCAGAGTTGCCTTAAAATTTTAATCACTACAAATCTTAGAAATCTCATCAAATACTCAATATTCTCAAAGTAAATCCTCCTTTAGAGTGTGTGTGCATGTCATACGTTAAAAAATTTTCAAACTATCAAAGTTCAATTGTATCATGTTAAATTTAATGTCTTCTATATTAGTTCTATGAATTACCCTCACTAACTCAAAGAAATTAAAAAGTTATGATTCAAAGTATCAATATTGTTCTAAGTGTTGAGATATTTTCTTTTATTAATTTATTTATTGACTTCTCTCTATGTCACACTACCTTTTGACGTGATTAACAATATTAGTGATGAAAATATCTAGTTACTCAACAGTGTCACTATTAAGAGATAACATATTTATATAATAAATAAAATAAGTATATAGATGAGTATAGTCAACAATGTTGTAATAGAGTTTCTCCCTAAATCTCTCTTTATTTATATAATTATCCACTCATCGAGTATCTAAAAAGCTCACTTGAGCTTGAAAGTAGTTTAGGGAGTCGCACATTTATTTTTTTTCTTGCTTTATTTTAATTCTATTTTCTTTTCATGTTTTGTTTTTCTTTTTTTTCAAATTATTTTTTTATAACCTCAATCTTATCTTATTCTACATTATTTTTATGTACTCCCAAACTTATCTAACTCCACATGTTAGGTTTCATGTTTGTTTTAGAACTTAGTTCGTTAATATCAATGTTCCTTGTGCCTAAATGAGTAAAATTTTTCATGAATGAGTGGTAGTTGTGTAAAAACCATTATTTTATTGATAATAAATTTCATGTATAAATTTTTACTCATTGTATTTGGTCAAAGTGTTTAGTGTTAACTTGTTTTGTCACGTAACGACCACGTATAAATTTTTTAGTCAATTGGTCAAGTCGGTGAATTTGGGTGTCACTGAGCAGTAAATAAATTAAGAAAATTAATTCGGTAAATGAAAATTACCTCATGTCGAACTTTGGTTAATATTTGAATTTTTTGAAACCGAGTATTTAAGTAAATTGATTTAATATATATAATATATAGTTGTTGTATATTATATTATATTATATTAATTATTATTTTTAATTAAAAATAATTAAATTTTATAAAAGAACACCATCAAGAGAAAGGGAGAACACCCAGAGAGGAAGTGGACCACTAGAGAGTTTTGCGGCTTGTTTGGTGTTTGAAAAGCTTGGATCTTCGACTTTCATAAAGAGATTTTCGTGGGTAAGCCATTTCTCTTCTCCGTTTCTGCATTTAAAGTTTGAGTTTTATGTTGGATTTATATTTGGATTTGGATTCGAGCTTGGAAACTCGAATTTATGAGTAATTTCTGACATATATTGGTAGATTTAAAGTTTATGCAGGAGTATTGGTCGTTTAGAGGTGAAAAACGAAGGAAAAGGCGCATTTCTGGCGTGGAAACCACGCTGGAAGGTCATTTGGTTGACCTCTGATCGTGTTTGGTCGACTGCGAAAGAGGTCAAAAGTTTCAACAAAGTTTGGGTTGATTTGTTGTCTATCGCACATAAGTCGCGAGATCAATTGCAATAGTACCCAATCAATCGCTGAAGGTCCCAGGTCGATCGCACGGTGCAAATATTTTTGAGACGTT
This sequence comes from Begonia loranthoides, assembly GCA_022433065.1. NCBI lineage: Eukaryota > Viridiplantae > Streptophyta > Magnoliopsida > Cucurbitales > Begoniaceae > Begonia > Begonia loranthoides. The sequence goes on from CM039480.1 coordinate 27,769,307, forward strand.
TACACTTTGGTTGGATTCCTAGTCCCGGTATAAGAGCCTTCCACTATTCCCTAGTGTTTTGATGATGAGAATTCCTAACCTTTATCATGTTTCCAGACTCCGACGATTTCATGCATTACGAGTTGATTCCCGAGGAGATTGTTGCTCCTGTCGGTAAGAAGAGCAACCGTTGTCGAGGTAGGGTTTATATTTTTTGTACATCAATGATCATGGTTTTTCAAAACCTTATTTTGTGGGTTGCCATATATGAAAACTCGACGGGGATTGTTCAACAACACATTTGATTTTATATTATATGTACATAAGTTTTACACATTTATTTTTCGTGCATAGTATTTGATTTTGATTTGTTATGTACACTGGAGGATGGACCCTGTTGATGCTTTGGACAATCACGGTGTCAAAGTATCACGAACCTATCCCAAATATATCTTTTGTTGAGTAAAGATGGTTGTTTATGCACTGTGTGAAAATGGATAATAGGGTGGTGATGACGCACTCCTTGGATTTCGAATTCATAAACATGATCAGGTTGTGTTTGTTGTTGATTTTACGAGTGATGTCGCTATCTAGTTTTCAGATCACCAACCACTCATGTGATGTTGTTGGGTCTTCAGATCGCCGTCACATTTATTCCTTCTGCCTCATGAGGTTCTAACTGGTCTTTGGATCACCCCATTTCTGTGATAGTGTGTCGAAGGGATCCATTGAGTGACCCTCCTTTTTCACTAGGATGATGTTTCTTTAGAAGTAAAAGCGATATAGGTATATTTTAATATAGTTGTCTATGTGTACAACACTATTTGATAATTGACTCATCAATGGCTCATGAAGGCTGTTTTAATTAAACCGGTAAAGAGGTTTTTGAACGATTTAAAATCCATGCATGACATGATAATGATATTTGATTCAATCATATTTTAAAAAGAAAGGTAAAACCAGTTTTACATGCATTTACATTTAGTATAACTTGCCCACTAAGTTAGCCACTCACCCCAACGACCCTCCTCTCTTCCAGGTAAGGATAAGAGTAGTTAGTAGTATCGGTGCTATGACGATTTCTCCTATCCTAATTTCTTGTCCGAGTGTTTTAATTTTATTTCTTGGTGGGAACTTAAGTATTTATTTGGGTCTATATAAGATTATTTGGATGGTATTGGATATATGAGATTTTGTTATACAGTAACTTTCATTTAATTTATTTTCCTTGCACTATTATTCTCGTAATTACTATAGGGTAAATAACACTGTAGACCCTATAGTTTGCGATCAACGACAAGTCAAACCCTGGAGATTATTTTTTAACAACTAAAACTCTGAACTATGAGAAAATGTCGCCGGCGACCTCGCAGTCACGATTTCCGTCCAGAGCCGTCGAGGTTAACGCCCCGTTTGTACCCTGTCTAGCGGCGTCGAATGGCAATGGCAGAGCCGACGGTCGAATCGTCCAGAGCCGACCGGAGTACGACATTCGCTGGCCGTTGGATCGACGAGGATCGTCCCTCGTCTGGATCGACGGCCAGGATTGAATCTGGCGTCCCTGCCAGATGCGATGACGGACAAAGATCCTTGGCCGTTGGATCGAGCGAGGGACGTGCCTCGGATTGACGGCCAGGATTTAATCCGCCTGGCGAAGACGGACGTCGATCATTGTTCGTTGGATCCTCGCCTGGATCGAACGGTCAGTAGTGACTCCAAATTAATTGGGTCACGTGCGGGTCACATGCGATCCTAAATCGCCAGAATTCCCCATTATGACGGACGTCCGTCGTTAAATAACACGTCATCAGCCTCTGGACGACGTCCATCTTAACATGACGGACGTCCGTATGAAAATGACGGGCGTTCGTCACTCTCAGATTTTATACTAAAACCCTAACAGAGTCAAGCACAAAAAGTCCGACCATTGCCATAGATATTCGAGAGAGAGAACTTGTTTCCCCTGACCAACTCCCTCAACGTAAGCGAACGAACAAGAGTGTTGCACATCACATGGAGTTGTCAAGGTGTGCTTCTTCATCATACATGGTTGAAGAATCCATTGACTGTGGAATGGAGGTGGATCCTAATCCTAATCCTATTTTGGCAGTAGAGACCAATGAGAATCGGTGGTTCTTCCACGAAGCCGGTATAGAATTGCGTTCAATCTCGGGATCCCTGGAATCAGAGCTACGTTCGATATGTGACTCAGAGGATGATGATTGGGCAGACAGTACGCATCCCCAAATTGAATGTTCGTCCTCGGAGCTCTATCTGGGTAAGAAGTATAGTGCGTTGAAGGATATTAGAGATGAAGTGGTTAATTATGCTTTGAAAAATGGGCACGGGATCAGGTTTGTTAAAAGCGAACGACATCGGATAACTGCTATGTGCAGTGATGGATGCAATTGGCGGCTTCACGCTTCAAAAATGAAAGGTGAGCTGACCTTTCAAATTAAGAGCTATAATGAGGAGCACACATGCGCACGACAAATGGAAAGCCGACACGCTTCCTACAAATGGGTGGCAAACCAATATTTGGATAGATTAAAAAGTCAACCCAAGTGGGACCTTGCTTCCATAATTGAGACTGTAAGGAAGGACTTTAATGTCAATATTTCTCTGAGTCTTGCTAGAAGGGCAAGGAATTTAGCACAGACTTTAAACGAAGGGGATGGTGACGAACAGTACAAGCTACTTTGGTCCTACGCAGAAGAGATTCGAAGATCCAATCCAGGTAGCACACTGTTGTTGGTGGTAGATTTTCCAGATTTGGTGGCCCGTCCAAGTCCAATATTTAAAAGAATGTACATGTGTTTGGATGCGTGCAAGAGGGGTCTGAAGGAGTTTGGTAGACCTATTATTTGTCTTGATGGCTGTCACTTGAAGGGGTCGTGCCCAGGCCAATTGCTCACAGCTGTCAGCATTGATGCCAATGATGGGATTTATCCAGTTGCTGTGGCACTTGTTGAATCAGAATGCAGAGACTCCTAGACCTGGTTTTTGTGTTGCTTGCTGACGGACTTAGACAGTGACATAGGCAGAGGATGGACACTCATTTCCGATCGACAGAAGGGGTTGGTGCCTGCTATTTAACAATATGCACTAGCAGCTGAGCATCGATTTTGCCTAAGACATTTGTATGCTAATTTCAAAAAACAATTTCCAGGAATACAATACAAAGATATCATGTGGAAGGCAACAAGGGCCACAACATCACCGAACTTTCAGAAAGAGATGAGTAAACTACTTGCACTCAACCATACAGCGCATGCATATATGCAGAAAATTAACCCGAGGTGTTGGTCAAAACATGCATTCAGTCCTGTCCCAAAGTGCGAGATGGGCCTTAATAATTTGAGCGAGTGCTACAATGTCTGCCTCCTGCCAGCACGGGACAAACCAATCCTCACTATGTTCGAGATGATTAGAACGGGCATAATGACTAGGATCGTTAAGAAACATAAGCAGCTGGCTGAATCAACAGATCTTTTGTGTCCTAAGACTACAAAGAAGCTTGCCAAACTGAAACATGCGGCTCGGAATTGGTGTCCAACACCTTCAGGATGTAATCGGTTTAAGGTAAGCGATGGTAACGAACGGTACGCAGTCAATCTGGACACGCGTACCTGTAATTGTAACAGATGGGAGCTGACTGGAATCCCATGCGTGCATGCCATCGCTTGCATCAATTTTATGCGGACTTCAGTAGAGGATTATGTGCATGCATGGTACTATCGGGACACATATATGAGGATGTATTCCTATTTTACCCAACCTGTCAGTGGCCACCACATGTGGCCTGCAACGAACCAGCCTCCAATTTTGCCACCACCAGTAAAGAGACTCCCGAGTCGGCCTCGAAAACGAAGAGTGCAAGATGCAGACGAGCCCCGTAGCAGCACGGTACTCAGCAGGAGACATATCCCTATGACATGTAGTCGCTGTCATGGTGTAGGCCACAATGTCCGTTCTTGTCAAGGCGGAGGCTCAACAGGTGGCACCGCAAGTGGCAGTGTAAGAGCAGAACGCTCATACGACACCTTCATGGGGTTTAACATTGGTGCCAATACACAGGTGCTTAGATTGTTATGCTTTCTTACGTTGATCTCACTATAAGCGTTTCGTCTGACATGAACTTCCTTTTGTGTTTTGCAGGAGTCCGTCGCCCCACACCCACATCCTTAATCATGGAGCTTCATCTACGTATTTGTTTTGTTCATGTATAATACACTAAAGTTTTTAATACATTGAAGTTTATTTGTTCATTTACGTAGTTGTTTGGATAATATTTGTTCATGTATAATACACTGCATGTGATGGACGTCCGTCATGTTAAGACAGAGGTCCATCATGTTAAGACGGACGTCCATCACATTCAGACGGCCGTCTGTCACCTTGAGACGGACGTCCGACCCCTTCTGACGGACGTCCGTCACATGCAGACAGACAGCACTTGCCCTGTTTTGGGCGCCCCTCGCGCCAACACAAAGCAGATTATAGCCTACAACAAACCAGAAAGCAGTATGAAGAAAACCACAAAGCAGACTACAGACTACAACAAATAATTGAATTCAATTTCAATTGAGCCACTTGTTCAACGTTTTTTCTATTCTTTCAACTCTTTCACGTGCTACACCTCTAGTACCTCTTGCACGTCCTGCGTTTCTTGTATATCTAGAATACGTTACAGGTGGTACCGTTGCAAGTGGCTGAACAGGTGGGGCCTCTGGGAGTGGCTGAACAGGTGGGGCCTCTGGGAGTGGCTGAACTGGGGCCACTGGGCGTGGCTGAACAGGTGGTGCCTCATCAAATATGGAAGGCTCTGCGTCCCGGATGTCGATGATGTTGAAGTGCAAATCGGAGCTCATCTCCACACTCGTGCACTCCTCGTAGAGTTCATCTCAATCGTACGGATCGTGGAGATGGAAGCCTGGCCCATTGCATTTGGACATCACCGACCACCCTGCAGGGCAGGAGACTTGAAATATGCCGTGTTGGTTGCAATTGGAACTGCAAATTAGTTTGTCACGTCATTCAAAGCGCAGGTCATTCAAAAACATACCGTTTTTTGTCCACAGGTGCCATGACAATTGCAATTGAATCCGGCATCAATTGTTCGTACGCATACTGCGTGTGCATGTCAATCGATGACATGAAACAATCCATCTCCGGGTGGCACTGTAGGAGGAAGAAATATTAAACCATGTATGATTTCATGAATGAATAGAAGTGGCTTACATGGATCCAGCCAATCGTCAACAAACCCTCCCTTATTTGAACAACGGCGGTGTCCTCCTCATTTGTCATCACGCACTGCATTTTAAGAACACGATTTATGTAGTTATTTTTAGTAACAATATAATATAAGTTGGTTAAACATTCTCACATAGTCAGGAGTGCCCGATTGCTTTGGCACAAGGAGAGTTGTGATTGAATATATCTTGTCACCCTGTAAATCAACAACACAACGCACAACATTAATTTTCTAATCACAACTGATAATAAATTTTAAATGACGTTGCTTCTTACCTTGGAGCCGCAAAGGAGAGCACACGTCTCCTGTTATTCTTCGTATTGACCCGTGCAAGTGCCATGAACTCTTCCATCAAATTCACAGGCTGCCATGGAAATTTAGTGTAAGTGTAAATTCTACACATTGTATAAAACCAAATAGAAGACATACCACTTGCAATGTCATCCTCTGACGAGTGGTAGGACCCACCACTGAAGGACCTGGGGCCAAAATCTTTTGAACTTTAGCCAGGGTTGGAGGAGGGGACGGTTGCCTGATGATCGGAGACCTGCATAATTGTAACACATTGTTAATCAACGAATACTAATGCATATAAGGAAATTACATGTAAAATCAAAGACATACTGGCATCCGTCTAGACCGGCATCGGAAGATGTATGAGATGCTGATGGATGAGATGGCTGGGCGGTTGTGCGAGCAGTTGCCATATGCGTTTGTACTTCTTGCATCTGTAGTACAGTGGCTTGAAGCTGGCCAAGTTGACTCTCCTGTCTATCCAACTTGGCTTGAATCTCGCCAAGTTGGGTGACAAGCCACTGCCACCTCTCTTCGCTGCTGAGTACGGAGGGCGACGATGAGGACTGGGGTGGGGGAGGTGCATCATCCGCCATAGGACGCACAAAATCGTCATCCACCTCCACGTGATATGTCGGTTGTGCGTTTGCTGTCCACAGAATTATGGCAGTGCACATGGAAGGAGCAGGTGGAGCTGATGTGGATGGCGGTGGTGGAGCTGACGATGATGGCCGTGGTGGAGCTGACGTGGATGGCGGTGGAGCAGCTGAAGTGGAAGGACGAGGTGCAGGAGGTACAAGATGTGCAGGAGGTGCCGCTGCCACATCTCCTCTGAATACCCACTCCCCTCGTACTTTTTGCAACCCCATCCGAGTCAATGTAACTTCATTATACATGTCAAGTGGTTTTTCGTCTGTTCGTCGCTCTGTGTGAGGGACAACCAACCCGTTGCTGTCAATAATGCGCTGAATGAGCCAATTATATGGGAGATTCTTCCTTGCACTATTCAGAGTTGCTTTCATTTGCTGCATAATGACGTATGCGAGGTTGAACCTCTTCCCATTGTATAGCTTCTCCATTACGTACAAATCCATGGCTGTGACAAGGTCTCTATGTCCATCACGAGGCATAAATGTGTGCGTGATCATGTGATGGATGACCCTTGCTTTCGCATCGAGGTCTTTTGATTTAGGCCGGAAGAAAGACTCAACGGCTGTAGGATTGCTAACCAATTGCTTCAGCAATGCAAGACCTTCTCCTTTTTGGACAAATCCGGGGTCCTTTGTTGCATGGTAATACTCCTCCAACGGCTCCTCCGTGGAGCATCCAATGAGCTCATTTAATTGTCCTAGAGTTATCCTAATCTGTTTTCCAAACAGAAAACTCCTCAACTCTCTATCACTTGATTTGTCCAACTCCAAATTGGCATAAAACAGTTTGACAGCTCTCTCATAGAAATAACCTCCCATTGTGCACAGTTTATCCAATCCAATTCGTTCAAACATTGCCTTCAATCCAAAATCAGCAAATGAATTGAAATTTACCTTCCTGGATATGATTATTGCACGGGGTACAATGTCCTTCTCGTATCGTACATGGGCGGAGGTTGAGCTGAACATCCCAGGTTCTACAAACTCCACTAGACCCGTCATCTCGGTGGGAGCCACCACCTTACGCTTCTTCGACGCTTGACTATTCCTCGGCGCCATTTTCAGATTCAAAACTCGGGGGTTCGGGAATTCGTCGGGGGAAATCGGGAGTTCGGGAATTCGTCGGGGGAAATCGGGAATTCGCTTGCGATTTGAAGTACAGGGCGATTTCTAGGGCTTGGACGCCCTTCGCGAGTATAAGCAGCGTTTTGTCATCCGTCAGGATGAAAACGCGGTCATTTTGGTTATGACGGACGTCCGTCATGGTCCGACGGACGCCGTCCAGATGCTGATGACGTGTTATTTAAAGACGGACGTCCGTGGTATTCCCACGGACGTCCGTCATAATGGGGAATTCTGGCGATTTAGGATCGCATGTGACCCGCACGTGAACCAATTAATTTGGAGTCACTACTGACCGTTCGATCCAGGCGAGGATCCAACGAACAAGGATCGACGTCCGTCTTCGTCAGGCGGATTAAATCCTGGCCGTCGATCCGAGGCACGTCCCTCGCTCGATCCAACGGCCAAGGATCTTTGTCCGTCATCGCATCTGGCAGGGACGCCAGATTCAATCCTGGCCGTCGATGCAGACGAGGGACGATCCTCATCTATCCAACGGCCAGCGAATGTCGTACTTCGGTCAGCTCTGGACGATTCGACCGTCGGCTCTGCCATCGCCCTTCGACTCCGTTCGACGCCGCTAGACAGGGTACAAACGGGGCGTTAACCTCGACGGCTCTGGACGGAAATCGTGACTGCAAGGTCACTGGCGACATTTTCTCATAGTTCATGGTTTTAGTTGTTAAAAAATAATCTCTAAGATTTGACTTATTGTTGATCGCAAACTATAGGGTCTACAGTGTTATTTACCCATTAATATATGAACTTACGCCCATTTCGTGTGGACTGTGGATTTGAATTGTGTTCAAATTTTTTGCTGGCAACCAATCTTTGGGATGAGCGATCGAATGTTCTCTGAAGATTGAGTTATTTGACCGGATATTTTTATTAGGGTCGCCTTGGATAAGTTGAATGTGTGATAGTTGAATGATGGATACAAGAATCCATTCACTGAAGTTGCTGTGCCTCATCATGTGTGTGCAAGCACGACCATGGACCACCCAACGGGTCAGTCTGACTTAGGCTATGTTTCAGCAGGGTGACGAGGCTCGTATATCATGATGACACATGGTTGAGAGAGCTTGTGGTATTTAAGAAGGAAGAGGATAAAGCGGGCATTGTCATGATGACATATGGTTGAGAGAGGGGTTGACCTACTTTCTCGTAGTTAAGAAGGGAGAGGAAAAAGCGGGAATTGTGCAGAATTAGTGGGCTCCAAAAACACCAGGCAAAGCCATGGGCAACGGTCATGTGTTAGACATTCTACTACTTTCACTCTCTATCAAATGAAATCCATCGACACCACTTTTCCATGGCTTCTACCTCGTCTTGCAGTTACTGAAACACCGGAGAAACCGACACTGCAATATATACGTATTTTCAGCCCCAACTCCTTTCACTTTCGCTTTCGCGTTCGCAATCGCATTCAACCTGTAGACGCTCTCCGCCCAGCATTTTGACATGGAGCTCAAACAATCCAGCAACCCTCTTCCTTTCAAATTCAACGCCCACGCACCTGAATTCGTCCCCAGATCGCACTCTGAGATCCCCATCTCCAGCTTTTACTACCCGTTTTTCAGCTTTCTCTCTGGTGCTTCCGTCGCACCTGACTTGTTTGCTATCGGAAATCGAGAATCTTCTTTCTTGATCCCTAACCAGTCTGTCTCGCACCATAACTGTTCGAAGAATGTCCTCACTGACGATGTTCGTCGAAAGATCATCAATCAGGTGCCCTTTAATTTTCTTCTCCCTGTGCATTGAATTTATTGTTTCCGCAAGAAAATCGATCTTTCCTAACATAATGCATCACACTGTTGTCTTCCTTTTAAAATAAAACGATTTGGTTGCATTGGAGAATCAATTTTGTAAACTTCTGTTTTTCTTCATTTCAAACACTTGGATTTAAACGTAAATGCTGATCGTTTCATCAAAGTTTCTAGTTGTGTAATTGATATGGCACAGTTGGTGACAAAGTTTCTGGTTGAATTTCTTGAAAAATTACAGATGTGCTAAGATCATATACCATTATGTTTCTAATCAAGTTTTTCTCGATTATGTGATATTTCTCTCTTTTGTGGAATTTTATTGACACCTCTCAATCTATTTCATCCTTCTTTTCTTGATATTTATTCATTCATCCCCCATTTTTTGGTCTAACGCGATTACTTTTGATTGACCTGCATTTGAACTGAATTGCGCTGCTTTCCAAGTGTTCTACACGTGAATGGATAGAAAATTGAAATACCAATGTTATTGTTTTATATTTGCGCGTAAAGTCCCATCTTTATATAGTTTGTCAATCATAGGTGGAGTACCTGTTCAGTGATATGAATCTGATCGCAAATGAATCTTTTGCAAAACACGTGAATAAAGATCCCGAGGGTTATGGTAAAGATCATTGAAAATTTTGATTTTTGGTTGATAGTTAGGTGAAATGGTTTTGATTTTTGGTTCTTTCTTCAATAGTTCCAATATCTTTTGTCGCTTCGACTAAGAAAATCAAGTTCCTCACCAGCAACAACCACATGCTTGCCCAAGTATTACGATCATCTTCAAAGCTCGTAAGATGTCTAAGTGCAGATCTTTTTTTCTCCATCAACAATTCTCTTTCAGTCTGGTTCTTTGTTTGATTTTGTTCCAATCTGGTCTTCGAAAGGTTGTTAGCGAAGATGGCAAGAAGATTAGACGAAAGCACCCATTAACCGATAAAGAAAAAGAGGAATTGCAGGTACAATTTGTTCGGAAAAAGCTTTTTGTTTTTGCTCAATCCAAATTTCGATGCACCTCTCTTGCTTTTTGCAGTCACGTACCGTCGTTGCGGAGAATTTGCCTGAAGATCACTCTTATCAGAATCTGCAGAAGCTCTTTAGTTCTGTTGGGAGGTAGGATTTTCATGTTTGCTTGTAATCTTTTTGTTCACAACTAATGAAAGATCTTCACTTACCATTTATTTGGAAACCAGTGTGAAAACAATTCGAATGTGTCATCCTCAGGATTCAAACTCTTCTCGCCCGAAAGGCGAATTTTATTGTATTGGTAACAAGGTGAGAAGAAAAAGTCTGTTCTTTCAATAAACAAGTACTTGTTCTGAGAATGATAATAACTTTCAAATGTCCTCCCTTGTTTATGCGTAAGCTCCATGCGCTCGTGGAGTATGAGTCGCCAGACGTAGCAGAGAGAGCGGTATGAACATATTTTCGTCTGACCAAAATCTAATCGTCTTGTTTTCTTTTTTTTCAATCAAATTTTTGGTTGCTTTGTTTAATGAGTTAGGTGGAGAAGTTAACTGATGAGCGAAATTGGAGGAAAGGGCTTCGAGTAAGGCTGTTGCTTCGACTCTCGGTGAGTTCACTAGATAATATAAGTAGTTTTATTGCTAGAAAGAATCAAACAAATTTATACTCTCTGAATCTCTGGTTAGTGTAAATTATGATTGCCGTCTCCACTCTGTCCAGCCAAAGTCTGTTTTAAAAACCAGAAAGTCAGATTTTGATGGAATGTCTGATGATGATGACGCTCCATCCCCTGAATGTATCAAAGAGCCAATTCCAGAGATGGCCTCCAATAGGAATGTAAGTGATTTTACAGTCACATATCGTTGTTATATCCTACATAAATTACAAAATATAAAGCCATCATATTAATATTTTGAGTGAAGGCCGAAGAAAGCGTGACGGGATCGAAGAAGGGATGGAGCCGAGGACATGGGAAGGGTAGAGGAAGATCTCAAAGCCACATTGGACAGGGTGTGGCAACCGCAGCCCCATCCCCGCAACCAATCGGCAGCACAATGCAGGGTGAAGTGAACCACCCCAAACACAATTCCAAGGGCCCTAGAATGCCAGATGGGACAAAGGGCTTCGCCGTGGGAAGAGGCAAGCCAATAAGAACTCGACCCGCACCGGCTGAACCCGCACTAGAACGATAAAGTGAATTTGTTTTCTTTCATAGAAATATTGTTGATGAGAGAATAGGGAGGAGATTGGTTTAAGCAGCCATAATAATTGGACGGTCTATGACTTTCAGACCAGTTTCATGAATAATTCAAGACGCAAAGCTAGTGTAGAATGTTGTTGTTGTAGCCTGCAACTCTGACTTTGATGTCAAATTGTTTTTCCCCTCACTTTTGGATTAGATATTCATTCATTTTTACATTTTGAGACCTTTTGGAAGCTCCCCTTGTTGAAATTTAAAGTTTAATTCAAGTAATATTTTTTGGTTAATGTATGTTTTTTAATTTAGTTTTAGTCCAAGACATTTGTGAAAAGTCATCTAGAAGCTTCTCATTCATATCTGTATAAGTATATTGGTTCATGTACTTGTATGGTTGATTGATGAGTAGTTCATGTAACTAGGTGAATCATTATGTACTAGTACATGTATTAGATTAAATAAGTGATTCATGTATTGTTTTATACATGTACCAAATAATCCTATAAGTGAGATGTGAATTTAGACATTTTGTATTAAGCAAATAGTTAAAGCAATTGGAAGAAAAAGTTCATTTAGTTCTCTTCTCTCCTTATTTTTTCATTCTCCAAAATCTCTCTTCCTCGTTCCAACAAATTGGTATAAGAACTTAGTTTTTGATATTGTAGAAATGTCGAATTATATATTTATGTTCCATTTCCCTCAACTTACCAAAAACAATTACGAGAATTGGGACATTCGTATGAAGGTTTTGCTCGACTCACAAGATGTATGAGAGATTGTCGATAGAGACTACAATGAGCCTTGTGATGATTCCGCATTTACTCATTACCAAAGGGTGACTCTCCAAAGAACGCATAAGAGAGATCAACAAATTTTTACCCTTATTTATCAATGTTTGGATGAAGTCATGTTGGAAAGAGTATCAAATGCGACCATTGCCAAACAAACATGAGGGATTCTACAAAATTATTATCAATGAGTTGATAAGGTAAAGAAAGTACGTTTTCAAATCTTACGAGGAGAATTTGAAGCAATGAGAATGCAAGAATTTGAGTCCATAACAGATTTTTTTCAAGAGTTTTGGCCATCATCAACCAAACAAAGAGATATAGAGATATTTAAGAAAACAATACAGTTTACTGAAGCAAGACAAGTCATTTTCAGTCTATCTACCACATGCTTAAACCAACAATTCACAAGGTAGTAATAACATATTCTACATTTCCAACAGATCAACATGCTATAGTTTAAATCTTAAACAAAACAGGGAACCTAATTAACAGAGTATAAAACAACCTTAACATTTCCTATAGACAGCAGTAGTTATTTCAACATATTATTACCAATTAGAAACTGAGCATATATGGTGTATCAGTCAACCAAGCAGTATATTCTAAAATATGTTGTAACCGTAATGTACAGCAGCAATGAAATCAACAAAACCTTTTTCCTGCATCCTTTCCTACCAGCAGAAACATTAATTTATCTAACATAAACAACCGAGAACACTAGCCAACAACAAAGTATTTCTTCAATATTCATATCGACAAACAGAGAACAAAATTAACAACAGAACCCTATCTCTAATAGCATAACAATTTCATTTGCAATTCTTATCGAAACAGTAGCTACAAACATGGCAGAATTTCTTTAACATACATATTCATCAAGAAGCACACACAATCTGTAATATCTCGATATTATGTTTCCGTGTATGCAATGTAATTAATTTTGGAATAATTAATATATTATGTTGTGGGGCATTATGTCGTTGGTTAATGACATATAGATATGGAAAATATTAAGGAGTGATTAAAGTATAAAGTTTTGTTAGAAAATATGTATTAGGAGTTTTCAAAAGCATGCGGACGACACGCGGACTTGGGGTTGCGTCCGAAAATGCATTTCATGTCGTCCCTTGTGTTTTGGGACTAGGCAAGGACGATATCTTGCGTTCGAAATTGCTGCTCCATCTATAATGTGAGTTTCAGACGAATGCGGTCGACCTGCAGACGATGGCGGACGAGGAGAGTTCGAATCTGTCCAATTTAGTGGACTTTTTAGGCGAATATGGACGAGCCGCGGACGCCTTCCTTCATCCAAAAACACAATTCTGAAGGGGAGAATAATGGATCGAACTAGGTTGGTTCAGCTCGGTTAAAAAATTAAGTCATTCGATTTTCTTTTAATTAAAAGACGAAGAAGAAATGAGGTTAATTGGATTCGTTTGGAAATTAAGAATTTAGTTAATAAATAAAGTGAGAGATTAAATTAAGAGAGGATTAGAATTAAAAATGGATAAAATAGGAAGAAGGGATTAATGGGTGAAGGGAAGGCATGAACCGGTTCAACCGAACCGGTTCACGCAGTTTGAGTACGGGTCTAGAAATCAAATGAAAAAGGAAGAAGGGAAATTCATTTGGCCCATGGCCATTCGCGAAGAGCTGAGCCAGAAGGCGAGGGAGACCGAGCGAGGGGGAGAGCATTCGGGCGATGGCAAGCTCGAGCTCGGCTCGGGAGGCTCCTTTGCTATGGTCGGACGTGCAAGTTGCGAGGTGTTGATGGCGTCGCGAGTCGCGGCTTGGGCTCAGGCGTCGGGCTTCGCGGGACGGTTTGGTGTCGGGTCGAGATGTGCCTCGACACTCTATCGATTTCTGGTGGCCGGCGATGATGGATTGGCAACGGCAATGAGGCAGCGATCGATGAGTTGGATGACGATGGCGGAGGAATGGTGGGCGTTAGGATGGCAAGGAGCTAGCAGTTTGCGAGATGAGGCTGGGTCTAGATTACGATTTGGCCTGAACTGGTCCTTGCTAGTTCTTGCTCTAGAAAAATGACAGCGAGGACATACGTGGAGGGATGGAGATAAGGCAGGGCATGGCTTGGCACACCCACGGGTGTCCGTAGCAGAGGCAGGATAAGGTGTGCTTCTAGTGGATTAGGAATGCAGGGGAAGGAGAAGGCTGGCAGAGGAAAAACTGAGACGAGAGGGGACAGGCATGAAGGAGAAATGCTCTCGGGTGAGCTAGGAATGAAGGAGAAATGCTCTCTGGAGAAGAAAACTGGGAAAGACAGAATGTGTGAGTGTGCTGGAGAGGGAGCGATGGCCGAGAGCTGTGAAGGTGAGAGGCAAATGAGAGAAGAAAAACCTAAGGGAAGAAAGTTGATGCTCCTCTCGGTTCTCTTCGATTCTTCAAGTAAGGAGGTTCCTCCATTGTTTTTTTTTTTTTTAAATTAAGGATGAGGATAAAGTGTTTGGATTATACTTTGTTGGTGGATAATACTTTCTGGTGACTTTGGAATTCTCTTTGGTGATTGTGTAATCATTGGTTCTGTGAAGGATAGTCAAATATATGCTCTGTTACTTGGGTTAATATTCTGTGAGGTTTGATTGGTGAATATATGCCCTCAGTTTGTTATTTCCAAAAGTATGAAATGTTGGATTTAGCCTTGCTGTCTGGTTGATAAGTTAATGCCTCTGTTGATGGTTAAGGATAAGCATATTGAAGTTACATGCTTTGTTAATTATTGCTGACTGTTGCCATGTTGTTTTGGGTACTGTGATAGCCTTTCGATGATGTTAAGAATATACTTAAGTTAGATTTTTGTCAAAGAGTGTGTTGGTTTCATGTTCTTTAGGATAAGTAGAAGATAATTGGATGATATGTGATTTGCTACCAGTTTGTGATGTTATTCGCTGCTTTGTTATAGTTTGAAATAATTGGAAAGATATTATCAAGGATAATGTTCTCTGTTGGGTGTTATGTTTCATTTTAGGCGTTAAGGGGGTCTTAAAGTTACTATGTAATTAAGGATAGGAAAAGAATGAAATTAATAAGTTATGATTATTAATGAGTAAATGTTTTAATTATGAATGTATTGAAAAGAAGAAAAAGGATAAAGATTAAGTGCTAATATGCGTTAACGCTTCGAGGTAAGAAATTGAATAGAGTCGTTGGCCTGTGGAGGCCCTATACCATTAGCAGTGTCTTTCCTTTAATTGTTTATTTGCGTTTCTTCTATATTGTCATATTATGCCTATGTTGTTTGCACGTTATTAATTTAATCTCTAAGCATGTTTAGGATGTTAGCATATTGTTATTATTTCCTTTAAAGTGTCAAGCATGTCTATGTTGTTATTGTTTTATTTAAATTACCAAGCATGCCTATATTATTATTGTTTCCTTTAAATTGTCAAGCATGTTTTAGAGTATATCGCTCTGTATAGTATGTTAGTAGATTTTCATGTTTCATGCTTTTATATTGTTGTGATTACTACTTCATGTCTCATACTTTTATATTGTTGTGATTACTGTTTCTCATTGACATGCATCACGATAATGTTTCTTATTGACATGCTTCATGAAAATAGAAATAAGTAGAAAGTTTCATCTCTGGGGTGGTACTCATATGCATTTATGTGAGGAAAATGGATAAACGAAATGAATAGAAAGAAAGGAAAAATGGGAGTTGAGAGATGGACGGGTAGTTTGGATCTGACCAGGTAGTCTAGACTAAGCCTCTCCTCGTCGGGTCCGGCACTAGCTACCCTAGGCGGTTATAAGCTGAGAATAGACTACTCCCTCCGCCACATATTCCTCCAATCTCTCGCTCGATGTATGAGTGAATGAAATGAATGAAAGGAAAGGAAAAGGGGAGTTGGGGGATGGACGGATAGTTCGGATCTAACCAGGTAATTTAGACTAAGCCCCTCCCTTGTCGGGTCTAGGACTAGCTACCCTAGGTGGTTAGAAGCCAAGAACAGACTATTCTCCGATACGGATTCCTCCAATCTCTCGCTTGATGTACGAGTAAAGAATGAAAGAATGAAACGTAAAGAAAAGAACGGTTTGGGGTGGACCCATTGTGACCTAATGAGTTAGAGGCATACATCGTACTGCATATCTCATTTCTTACTGGGCTTCAGGCTCATAGTTTGCTAATGGTGTAGGTACACGCAAAAGAACAGATGAATGAACAGTTGAAGGATTTGCACGGGCGGGATATGTGGCTAGCTAGGCTAGGAAAAGTAAAAGGAAAAAGGATTTTATAAATATAAAGTAACAATTTAATTATTGCATTTTTAAAATAAACGATTTATGCTTCCGCTATAGAATATTTTATGCTTCCGCTATTAATTAAGAAAAATAATTTTATAAATGAAGTTTTTCACTGTTAATAAAAATTTAAGTAAGATGCTTTAACGATCGGGTTTTTAAGAGAAGAACTCTGATTTCGATTGAAAGGTTTTTATAAGGATTTAGTTGTTGAATAAAAGTTTTAAATTTAACGCGTTTTTAAAGTAAAGAAAAAAAATCTGGGTCGTTACACAAACAACCCTATTCTTGTGATGTAGGCCACCACTGGCAAAACACATGCATAATCTCTTATCTCTCTTTGCTAATTCCTCTTCTGTCAAAATTCTTCTCCCTCAGCAACACAACAACGCCACACTCTCTAGAAAACCAAAACTCAGAGAGAACTCCATAAGACCAAGAAGATTTTTCCTCTTTGTTTTCTGTTTAAACTCCCTCCTATACATTCTATAACCTACAGAGAAAGTCGATGAGGCACGACTAAACAGTTTCCAGACACCTCTTCGATTTTCCAGACGTCATTTAACTATTTTCTGGGTGATTCTTGACATTCCGGTCGATAACCCTCTTCTCGTGATCGACTGCAATTCATCTGCGTTATGCTTTTCACAACCACGACCGATCGCAAATCTTTAACGATCAACCGCAAATCTGCCTTTTTCAGAAATACCGGTCGATCACTGCCTTAGTAGACGATCGACAACCAATCAATATTTTGCAATCTGCTTTGGACCCAGTCAATCATCCTTCTTCGACTGATCGACCGCTCTGGAAATTGCTGCTCTCTGTAATATTTTGTTTTGGAACCGGTCGATCATCTCTCTTCATCTGATCGACTGTTTCCTATTTCCTTACAATTTTTAATATTTCATCCACGAAGGAGATCGACCGCACACCAAATGATCGACCACAATCACATAAAATCATTATTTCCACCATTTCTTGCTAATTCTTTCAACATATAAATAATTACACTACTCCATTATCGTTCATTTTATCCTTAAACATTAATAACCTCATCATCCTCAACGATATAAATGACTTGGAGTTACAATTTCACTATGCCCAAACACCACATTACACATAATTGAGGTTTTATAAATAGATGAATTTTTTGGGTATTACAAATTGATTGTGTGGTATACCTATTAAATAGGTGCCCAACAAGAAGCTTATAGGAAAAAACACCTCAAGAAGCATGAAGTGGAAGAAAATCAAGTGCTTAATCAAGAGACATCAAAGCTTGATGAAAAAAACAAGAAGTACATCTTCATCGGTTATGATCAACGCTTCAAAGGCTATAAGCTCTAAGATTTAAGTCTTGGGAAGAGAATTATTAATAGAGATGTTGGGTTTGATGAAGAAGATTCTTGGGATTTGAATAATGAAGACAAATAGAGATAGATATGAATTCTTTCCTTTATTTGATGAGAAAGATCAAAGTAAAGAAGTCCAAGAGCCCATAACACCTCCAAGATCACCAAAGATATTAGACACGCCTTCTTTATCTTCTTCCAGTGGAAGCTCAAGTGTAAGAGAGTCTCATGTGAAAAGTTTTCAAGACCTTTATGAGATAACACAAAATCTAAGTGAAGATCTAACTCTCTTTTGTCACTTTGTCAATTGTGAGCCTTCAGTATTTGACGAAGCAGTGAAAGATGAAAAATGGAGGATTGCATCAATTAAGAAAAATGAGACATAGGAGCTAGCTACCTTTTCGGAAGGCCAAAAACCATTGGTGTGAAATGGGTCTGCAAAGAAAATAAGAATGCAAAGGGAGAAGTAGAGAAATACAAAGTCAGGTTAGTGGCAAAAGGATATAGTCAACGTGTAGGTATCGACTATAGTGAAGCATTTGTTCTTGTTGCTCATTTAGAAACTATTTGGTTGATTATTTCACTAGCGGCTCAAAAGAGGTGGAAAATTTATCAAATAAATGTCAAATTGGCATTTTTGAATGGATGTCAAATGCCCATATAAGTACTCTCTCTATGCTAAGGCACGTGAAAATGAAGATGTCTTATTTGTTTGCTTATATGATGATGATTTGATTTTTACGAAAAATAATATGAGTATGTACGAAGAATTCAAGTAAGCAATGATCAACGAGTTTAAGATGACGGATATTGGTCTAATGTCGTACTATCTTGGCATAAAGATCGATCAAAGAGGTGGTGGTTTTTTCATATCTAAAAAATGATTCACTAGAGAGATTCTAAACAAGCTCAAGGTGGAGAATTGTGATCCAATGAACAATCCTGTGACATATGGAGTGAAATTATCAAATAATGAAGAATAAGAAAAAGTTGATTCTACAACTTTCAAGAGCCTTGTTGGAAGCTTGAGATATTTAATTTGTACAAGAGTAAATATTTTATTTGCAGTTTGATTGGTTAGTTAGTGAAGTAGGTTCTTCGATATAAGGTTTTGTTTTCTATGTGGGTAATACAACTTTTACATGGAGTTTGAAAAAACAAAAAATTGTAACACTATCTACTTATTAAGCTAAGTATGTTGCTGCTACATATTGTGTATGTCATATCATATGGTTGAGAATATTATTGAAGGAGTTGCATATGTCACAAGAGGAACTACAGAAATTATTGTTGACAATAAATCAGCTATTGCATTGGCAAATAATCTCATGTTTCATGATAGAAGCAAACATATAGATACAATGTATCATTTTTTTCTTGATTGTATTACAAATAATGAAGTACAAGTGAAATATGTAAAGACTGATGATCAAGTTACTAAAATTTTTACGAAGCCTCTTAAATACGACACTTTCAGCATATTAAGGATGATGCTTTGAGTCACAAGAAATTAAGTTTAAGGAAGATATTGAAATGACAAGTTTAATTCAAATAGTATGTTTTGATTAATGTATGTTTTTAATTTAATTTTGGCCAAATTCAATGCATTTGTGAAAAATCATCATTCATTTATGTATAGGTACATTGGTTTATATATTTGTATGATTCATAAATGAGTAGTTCATGTAACTAAATGATTCACTTAGATTAAATAGATAGTTCTTATATTGTTTTGTACACGAATATGATGTGAGTTTAGTTATGTATCAATTAAAGAGGCAAAGCCAATGGAAGAGAGTTTAGATAAAAATAATTTGATTTTGAGGCGTGGGGTGATGTCATGAGTCACAGGAAGAGGCCATGAACCCGAACGTAGAGAATGCTTTCTTGGGTTGCATTGGAATTTGGGGGTGGCAACGGGGGGAAGAGGAGGAGCAGGGTTTTAGAGAGAGAGAGAAGCCGACAAGGAGTGCTTGGATTCATAAAAGAATATACAGGAAAAAGCTGATAGATGCCTGACTAGCCTCTGTTTGGATGTACTACTTCATGGACATCTCTCTCTCTCTCTCTAACTTTCTCTCTCTTGGATTTGATTTTGTGATTAACGTATGAACAATCGAAGTAATCATCTTCATATTTTCCTGTGTGGAGATGATGGAAGCAAGCAGAGGTTTAATTGATTAACAGGTAACTTATTTTAATCATTTGTTAATTAGATTTGTTTAATATTTGCAATAAACTTTATGACTTTTGATTAAAAAGCAAGCTTATCTATTATTGCCTTTTAAATCAGAAGAAATGAAAGTGGAAATGTAATGATTGTCCCTAAGCTGTTACTTGGGCGCATGGAATGATTTCTAATGTGGAGACAGCTTATTGCATAATCATTTATTGCACAAGTTTGGCAACGAAGCCAAACCTCTTCCCTCCCATCTGCAAAAATAGGGTATTGTTATTTTTGTGCGTTGGACTTGGATTTCCCGTCGTCTTCTCCAACTCTTCTTCTTCTTCTGCATTTTCTCTCTCTCTCTCCTCCATCTCACTTCCTAAATATCAGAATTGATGAGAATTTGTCTTCTGGAGAAAGCTAAAGATAATGAGGGAAAAAGTCACCGCTTCCACGAGAAAATTATCGAAGTTTTTTCTTTCCTTCCAAACACTCGTTGAAACCCTCTTCTTTTTTCTCCAATTCAAGACTCTCTCTCTCTCTACACCGAGCAGAAACAAAGAAAGTTTTGTTTTTTCTCTACTTACAGACGCTAGCTCCATTCTCTCTGTCTTGAAGCTTTCTCTCTCATCTATCTCTAATTATTCCTCTTTCTTCGCCAACTAGCTCTGAAAACTCAAAACGCTCCAAGACCCTGGTCTCAAAACCCTGTTTAATCCTCGAAGAACACATAAGAAAGCGTTCTTTCAGTACGAAAACCATATGTCTACCTCCACAGACCAACTTCAGCCACCTCCCATGCCCATGACCCACTCATCTCACGGGTCGGTCGGACCCGTCATCGGAGTCCTCGCCGTCATTGCAATCCTCGGAGTTATAGCCGGCGTGATTGGACGCCTCTGCTCCGGCCGTCCGTTTATGGGTCACGGTCAGTACGACTTGGAAGGATGGGCGGAGAGGAAATGTTCATCCTGCATAGACGGCAGACTGGACCCTCCTCGGCGGCGCCATAGGCCGCCGGAAACCGCCTCCGCAGAAGAGATTCCGGTGCCTAGGGTGGTGGAGACTCCGCCGGAAGCGAAGGAAGAAGAGAGAGAAGCTCGGGGAGATAATTCACACGTACATACGGGTAATGGCGAGTGAGGAAGGGGAATCGGGAGATTAAAATCCATGGTATTTTGCTTCCATTTTTTTTTTTGCACAGCAGCAATCTTTGAACAGTTCAATCATTTCCAGTTTCCTTTGGGTTTATCATCATTCTGCCACTAAATTAGTAAACAGAGAAATCCAACCCTCTTCTTTTTAAATTAATTTGATTTAATTAATCAATTAAATGAGTATCTTAGCATCATCTAAACACGTTCTGATTCAATACTCACAGTTATCGACCATTTAATCCGAAGAATTATCGACGAATTCCTGACTGTTTTTTGGGTGTTAGACGGAGATGGGACGGTAGTGTGTGTGAGAAGCCAAATCCCAAAATGACTGAATTGTCAAATGTAGAAAAACAGATCTAATGATTACTTTTATGGGTCTGAACAAACATTAAAACCCATCTGTATAAAGAAAAATACAGTAGTGGGGTGGCAACCAGACGAAGGAAAAAAAAAACTAGGTACTGAGAGTGTTTTTACCTTTGGGAGGAAGACGAAGCAACGATCCTTTTACTGAAGCCATAAATGGAAGAACTATTCTCAGACACGAGGAGAAGATAAACCGAAGGAAAGAACCAGTAAAAACTATCATCACAGATGGCGAATCAGAGAAGAAATCTGGGTTTACCGAAGCGGGCCCGAAAAGTTCATGCTGTGGAAGATTTGTTGGTCTTCCATTAATGTACCCGAAAAGTTCATGGTGTGGAAGATTTGTTGATCTGTTCATTAGCCCTAACGCTAGGCCCTAAAGTGATGTTTAGGTCATCTTAATTTTGAACTTTTAAGGAATAATTCAACCAACGGATTGTGGTTGGGAATCAATTTAGTGGTTGAGAAAGTGGTGTAAGTTGAAGAAATTCGTGAATCTACCACAACTATGTCAATGAACATGTCATTAAAGTAAATCAATAAATTCACAATGGCAGACATAATTATGTGATTAAAGTTAATCTCATTGGAAAAATCTACCACATATAACCACGTGATAAAAATAAAGTATAAATATCAAGGCGCTGACTTTCAACATGGTTTGACATTTTATTTATGCCCATGCATGCGTTCGCGTTCGAGTTCAACTAATCTTATAACGTATTGAAGACAATGAGTATACGAGATAATTATTTTTAGAGTGATTTAGAAGCAACAACAATACATTTCGATCAATTTGAGAAAAAAATATATTGATCTTACAAAACAAATATCTAGCACAACTCGAGTGATTATGCCTACTAAAAAAATTTGAACGTATGCAATTATAGAGCATGACGACAATTTGATAAAAGAGAAATTAACACCGCAGATCTTATAGTTTGCGATCAACAATAAGTCAAACTTTGAAGAAATTTTTTTAACAACTAAAATTATGAACTATGGAAAAAGAATGCCGGCGACTTCGCAGTCACATTTCCCATCCAAATTCGTCGACGTTAACACCTCGGTTTCGTTGACGCCAAGGACTGTTGAACGGAGCCGAAAGACGTCAATTATCGAGGGATGAGGGAAGTACCTCTTGCCCGTTGGAACGACGGACGGATGTTGGAACAATTATCAGGCGATGGCGGACGATCTTCAATGGCCGTTGGATCGCGGAAGGACGTCTCCCACTCGAAATTGACGACTATGATGGAATCTTCAATTTTTCGAAGGCGATGGCGGACAATTGTCCATGGCCGTTGGATTTAGAGAGGGACGTGTCTTATAGGGATTGACAACTAGGATTGAATCTGCCATTTTTCAGACATCACACGTATAGCTGCAAAAAATCAACTTGAGGTGTTGGTCAAAACATATTTTCAGTTTCATCTCAAAGTGCAACATGGGCCTCAATAATTTGAGTGAGTGCTACAACGCCTGCCTCTTACTAGCCCAAGATAAACCAATCCTCACTATGGTCGAGATGATTAAAATGGGTATCATGTGTAGGATTGTTAAGAAACATGACCAGTAGATGGAGTCGACGAACCTATTATGTCCTAAGACCAAAAAGAAGCTTGCCAAACTATGACATGCGGCTTGGAATAGGTGTCCAACACCTACAAGAGGTAATCAGTTTGAGGTCAGTGACAGTAATGAATGGAATGTAGTCGATTTGGATATGTGCACTTGTAACTGTTATCGGTGGGAGCTAACTGGAATCTCATGCGTGCATGTCATCCCATGCATTAATTTTATGAGGACTTCAGCTGAAGATTTTGTGTATGTATGGTATCATTGGGACGTTATGAGGATGTTCTCCCACTTTGCCCAACTTGTCAGTTGCCACCGCATGTGGCCTGAAATGAACCAAGATCCAATTCTGCAGCCGCCAGTTAAGAGACTCCCAGGTCGGTCTCGAAAAAGAAAAGTGCGGGAGGCAGACGAGCCCCATAGCCGTATGGTAGTCAGCAAGAGACATGTCCCCCCACAATGTCTGCTCTTGTCAAGGTGGAAGTTCAGTCACTGGCATGACAAGTGGCAATGGTAGAGCAGGATGCTCACAAGACACCTTCATTGGTTTTACCATTGTCGTCGATACACAGGTGCGTAGATTGTTACGCTTTCATACGTTGTTCTAGCTATGTGCCTTTTGTATGACATAGTGTTGCTTTTGTGTTTTACAGGAATCCGTCACCCTACACCTGCATCCTTAACCATGTGGCTTCTATGGCTATTATGTTATTTGTTTATGTATTTATTAGTAACCCAATTGTACATATGTAATACCTTAAATTTTTTTGTGATGAGTATAAGAATAAGAGTTTATCATTTCAATGTTAGGCCCGTGAATGTATTGGAATTGTGATACGTGGTGTAAATTAGAAATATTACTTGAAGTTGAATAAGTGTACATGCTTGATATTTCCAACCACTCAAGTTCTCTCAAGCATATTACCTAATTTGTGGAGGTTCTTTCCATTCTTCTTGAAGGAGTTCTTTATTCTTTCATCAAAAAAGCATGTTCCAAATTTCATATCCAAAGCTTATAAAACAAGGGAGTTATTGGCTTCCAAAGACGGACCGAGACAATGGACGATCGAAATCAAAGGATAGACGTCCCTCTTATTTCGAACGTTCGAATCTGTGTTATTTTCCTTCAGCATTGATGAGCCTCTCGGTAAAACGAACATCCTTATCCCTATAACGGACGTCCCTCGCTGTTAAAAGAACAACCCTCAACCTATAGGGGACGTTCCTCGCCCTAAAAAACAACAACAAAATTGCAACAAACAAAACCAAAAAACAACAACCAAAACCAACAAACAAAGATACAACAACCAAAACCAAAGCCAACAAACAGAGAAACAAAATCTCAATTATACAAATGTAATTTAACAATTATTTTTTAGCAATTTTTGAAGTTTTTGCGTTTTTTTGCTATTTTTGTATTTTTTGCAGTTTTTTCAAGGTTGCCTCGGATATCGATGACCTTGAACTGCAAGTGATGGTTCATCTCGACAATGAGTGGTAGGCTCGAAAAGGTCCTCCGGTTTGTGCGGTAATGAAGATGGAAGCCTTTCTCCGAACACTTGGCAATCACCGATTCCCCTAAAGGGCGTGAGACTTGAAATATGCCATTGAGCTACAATTGGGAGGCCAAATTAGTTTGTCACTTCTTTCAAAACGCAGGGTGAGAAAATGTATCTATTTTTATCTGTACGTGCCATGACAATTGTAATTGACTCCGGTAACATTAAGTGGTACCCATACTGTGTGTGCATGTTAATCGATGACATGAAACATGCTTGCTTCGGGTGTGTTTGAAATAAAATTCATATATTATATGAAGAAAAAATATTGCATGAATGAATACAAGTGTCTTACATGGATCCAACCAAAAGTCAGCAGTTCCTCATTCGTTTGAACCTTAAATATCTTCTTCTCATTCAATGCTAAACACTGCATGTTAAATGTGAGATATTTATTTATTTATTTTCAATAACAGCGTCTTAAACATTGGTTAAACATTCTTACTTAGTCCGACCTTCCTGTTTGCTTTGGAATGAGGGGGGTTGTTATTGAACAGACATCGTTACTCTAAAAAATGACATCACGCCACACAATGTCTTCAGCATACAATCAAAACTGAGAATAACTTTGAAATCATATTGGTTCTTACCCTGGAGACCCAAAATATATCACACGTCTCCATGTTATTCTTGGTATTTGCTTGTGCCATTCTCATGAACTCATCCATTAACGTCACAGGCTACAATGAAAAATCAAGTGTAAATTCAACACATTGTACAAAACCAAATTGAAGACATACCATTTGCACTTTTAGCAGTGAAGCAGACCTTGGAACTGCTTCCGTCAAAAGAAGACTCATTGCCAATATCTTTTGAACATTGGCAAGGGTTGGAGGAGGGAATGGTTGTCTGATGATAGGAGACCTGCACGAGTGTAATGCATTGTTAATCTATAGTACTATTGCATATATGGAAAAGTGCGTGTAAGCTAAAAGACATACTTCGATCCTCCGGACCGGCATTGGAAGATGCAAGAGAAAGGGATGGAGGAGCTGGTTGGGCTACTAGAGGAGCTGTCGCAATACTAGTCAGTACTTCTTTCATCTGAAGTACAGTGGCTTAAATCTCGTCAAATAGTGTAATATTCCAACTTTTTATAATATAATTTAATAAGGATAATTGGAAAGTAATTATGGATATTGAGATTGTTTGGATATTTATCGGGATATTACCAAGGACTTACCCCGATACTTTCCCCATTTTATGAATCTTACGAATTTCTTAAAAATCACATGTGTTGTATTAAGGGACGATGTTTATTGAATTGATATCATTGAAACATATGGATGATGATTGAGTATAATTTAAATACAATTTTTATGCAAAAAGTTGAAGGAAATAGAGTTGGGGACGAGGTAGGACGCGATCCAGCATCCGAATCTACTTCTGCACATTTACAGACGAGTGCAGATGGGTGAGGATGAAGGAAACTGCGTTCGATTTAAATCTGTCCAATTTCTGGACAGATTCAAACACATGAGGACGGACATTCGGACGCCATTTTGCATCCAAATGACTCATTCGGACGAGTCCAAGTGAAGTGAGGATGAAGGAGGATGCACCAGATTTGAATTTGTACAAAATTTGTGTCATTTCGGACGATAGCAAATGACTGTGGACGAGGGTAGAATGCATCCGAATTGAATCTATCAAATTCATGGGGACTTTCGGACGAGTGCGGATGCGACATGCAGACGCCATTTTGCATCCGAAAGTCATATTCGGACGAGATTTATGAGAATCAGGATGCCAATTCTTGTCCCAATTCGCGGTAGTAGCAGCAACAGTGAACTTTCCGACGAATGCGGACACCAACTAACGTTCGAAACTCTCCAGAGTTGCGTAAAATTAGGGATTTCAAATATTGCAATCTCACTTTTTTCTCCACCATCAATCACACTCACACGTCCAGGAGACATGCCCTAAGACACGGAGCCTCTGTCTTCCACCTTTTCCTTCCTTTTTGTCCAGGTATGATTAATCTAAGCCTTCCTCTCTCCCCTTTTTATAAAGAAACTTCTCTTCCTGCGTAAAAGAGAGGTTCTTAGATCGGGGAGATTTCTGTGGAGCTGCAAGGATTTTGTTGTGTTGTCCGTGAGTGTTAGATTCTTCTATTAGGTAAGAAATTAAGTATAGTCTTGACAATTGGAAGCCCTGCCCACAAGTAGAGTCATGCTTGTTTCTTTGTTGAATTCTTTACATGTTTTCCTTGCTTGAATTCCACAATTGTGTTGCTTGGTTTGATTAAATCCTTATGTATTTGATACATAGAATTGTGAAGGAGTTCATGATAGAATATGCCTAATGAAGATGAAGAAATGTTAGTAGATTGATTGATTTAATTGTTCACTATCTTAATAACTTTTGACTACTCTTGGTTGATTTTGAGATTCTAATTCTTGAAGCAATGTTTGGTTTCACTTGGTTCTTGAATATGTTCGTAATCTATATTGAATTGTCAATCGATTATAGCTTAGTTGTTAAATGCTTAGTTGTTTGATTCCTATAGTTGTTGTGTTATTCGTTTTCCTATATGCAGTAAATCCTCGGTAAGTAGTGGTTAAATTCACATTGTGAAATCATATTAGTTTTCTGTTGAATGACAAAATATGTATATTCATTTTAATTTACTATCCTATCTCGTTAAATTATTGTCAAAATTACAAAGCATGATATCTGTTTAAAGTACTGTCAAGATTGTTAGCTACTATCAAAATCATAACGCATGAATGTTTATTTTATTCGCTATTGATTCATTGATTTCATGCTGTTAGTTTCTAGTAGAGTCTAGAGCATATTACACGTTGTTATTTCGCTATAATATGTCGTATTCACTGTCTATATATATAAAGCACATATGTCCATTCTATTTCGCTGTTATAATCTGTATGCGCTGTCAAATTATAAAGCACGTATGTTCATTTAATTTACTATCATATTCTGGATCCGCTGTCAAGGTATAAAACATGTATGCACGTATTATTTCATTGTCATGTTTTATGTATGCATAAAACATGTATGCCTGTATTATTTCACTGTCATGTTTCGTAGTTTACTGTCAAATTGTTAAGCATGTTGCACGTTTTAGTTCGCTGTTAGATTTTGTTATTTTATTGTCAAATCGTAAATTAATGCCGTACGTTTTGTTCGCTATTACTCATTGTTATTTCCAACTTTAAGTCAAGAATGTTAAACTGTTATATGTCATTATTAACTTGTTATATGCTGTTATGTTATGTCAAAAAGTTTAGCATGTTAGCATGTTTTATTTACTGTATATTTGCTGTTGTTTCGCTGTTGTTCCGTAGTTAATTTCCATCAATTCCGAAGTATGTTAGCATGGTTTATTCGCTGTTATATTCTATGATATTCCGTCGAATTCTAAAGCATGTTAACCGTCTTATTCGTTATTATTTCCAGTTTTAATTCAAAGCATGATAATTGTTTTATGTCGTTATTAGTTCGCTGTTGTACGCTGTTAATTTATATTGAATTTTGAAGCATGTTAGTCATATTATTCGTTGTTAGACTTACTGTTCTCTTATTGTTAGTTTCTGTAGACTCCGATGTTCGTTAGCATGTTTGTTGGTTGTTTTATTCAATGTACACATGATTATTTCCTGCTAGTATGAATTGCGTTAATTCGCTATTTGTTAGTTGTTATAATCCCGTGATTGACTCCCGTACCTTATTCCATTGTTATTTTGGGATGTTTGGTCATATAGACTTGTGAATTCATTAAATGGATGATATTATTCATAGTTATATTTCTCGAATCGCATTGACATGCATCATGATAATAGATATTATAGGAAATACCACAAAAAGGGTTGGTATTCATGTGTGAGAAGAAAATGAAGAAAAGAAAAGAAAGTAAAGGAATTCAGGGCTGGGGACATGGTTCGAATATAACAGGTAGACTCGAAACCTTTTATCATTCCCTCCATAGGTCGTGCGAGCCTGTCTAATCTAGGGTGTTAGATGCCGAATACCCACCATTCCCTACCAGGGTCCTCCAATCTCCCAACTCGATTTAGGAGTTTAGATTATATGTAACTGTGAGTAAAGAGCGGTTTGAGGCGGATCCCATTCTGACATAATGAGTTAGAAACATTCATGTTGCATATCTCAATTCCTTACTTAGCCTTTGGGCTTACAGTTTACTTGTAGTGTAGGTGATCGTGATATTCTAAAGAGAAGCGGTTGGTGAAGGATTTGCACGGGCGAGCGTTGTGGTTGGCAAGGCTAAAGGCATAAAGATAAAAATGGTTTTATAAATATAAATGTAATTCAATTGCTTATTATTCCACAATTAGTTTAATTGAGCTTCCGCTATGTCTTTAGAAAAATGATTTGTACTTATAGTTTTTCATTGTTTAAGTAACGAGTTTAAGAAAAAGAATTTAACGGTTCGGTTTTTAGAAGAAAACTATGATTTCAATTAACAAAGGTTTAAGTTGTTTTTATAAAAGTTTTAAATTTTATGTTTTTTTTTTAAGATAAAGAAAAATCGGGTCGTTACAAGTTGCCTCTCTCGTCTATCCAACTTGGCGACAAGCCATGGCCACCTCTCCTCACTGATCAATACTGTAATGTCCCCCAGTGCTCCCAGTACAATATTGTCTGCTTTGGGCGAGGCCCGCACGGTTTTGTTCTTGAGGTTAGCCTAAAATGCATTGTACTAGGTAGGGAGGAGAACCCTACTTATAAACCATGCATTTTTTACTCTCCCAAGTGATGTGGGATTGTGCACTCCCACTGATATGAGTTGGACCCACACTTGGGTCTTTCCTGGCTTTTACAGGGCGGGCTACCACAAGTACGTAGGGCGAAGATTGAGGAGGGGGATGTACAAAATAGTCCTCCACCTCCATGTGATCTGAAGGTTGTGCAACCGACATCCACGAAATTAGTGAAGTCGATGTCGAAGGAAGAGGTTGCTAGTAACGTGGATAGAGGTTGTGCAGCTGACTTTGATGGAGGAGGTGCAACCGATGTAAAAGGAGGATGTGCAGGCTGAGTGGAGGGAGTGTTCATGCCTTTGATTACCCACTCCCTTCCTACTTGTGCAGCCCCATCTGAGCCAATGTCACTTGATTTTACATGTCAAGTGTCTTTTCATTGGTTCGTCACTTCTTGGGAGGGATAGCCAACCGGCTACTGTCAATGATCTTTTGAATGAGCCAATTAGAGGGGAGATTCTTCCTTGAACTCTTCAGGATTGCCTTCATTTGATTAATAATGATGTAGACAACGTTGAATCTCTTCCTATTGTAGAGCTTCTCCATCACATAGAGATCCATGCAGTTGACATGATCTCTGTCCATCACGGAGTAAAACTGTGTGGGTGACCATGTGATGGATGACTCTGATTTTAGCATTTAGGTCCTTTAATTTGGGCTTGAAGAAAGATTCAACAACTTAAAGATTACGAACCAATTGCTTCAACAATGCCAAAACCTTCTCCTTGTTGTACAAAGTTTGGGTTCTTGGATACGTGAAAATACTCCTTAATGCAATCCAAGGAACCAATAAGAGCCCAAACATGCAAGGAACAAGACTTGGATCAAGGACAAAGAGAATGGACCAATGTTTACAATCTTTAATAAATGAAAACCAAGATTTTGACCCAACAAATGGCAAGTTAAGGTCCACTAGGGTTATAAGCATGATTGAAAGTCCAATGGAGGCCCAAGGAAGAAATTGGTTGAATAGAAAAGGGTTAAATTTGAAGAATGACCCAAGCAGCCCACGGAGAATCCCAACTCGTGCCGCAGAAGATACAGTGTGCGCGCCGTCATATGTATAGTGTGCGCACTGTAAAAGGAACAGTGCGCACACCGTCCCACACGCGCGCCGACCAGTCGGCACTGACCCAGGCGCGCATCGACCACCATATTTGCCTCCCAAGTGCCACATCGACATTTCTTCACCTAACTTTGAATATTATCAATTCTTTTGTATATTTTATGTAATTTTAACATGTTTCCATGTCCCCTTGAGTTGCCTATAAATAGATGAGCAAGTCTTCTTTGTAAAAACACAACATAGAACAAAGAACACATAACTTGAAATTTGAGAGTGATTCTCTTCTTGAGTTCTCTTTGAGGACTTGATCTTCTTCAAGTGTTTGCTTGAAAAGATCGAACATGATAGCTTTGGTTCAACCAACAGGTGTGGTTCGGGGTCAAACTCCTTTCTTTGATAGTTTCGGTTTCTATCTCTTTATAGATAACGAGTCAAACTCTTAATCCTTTTTGAATCTCCAAGGCGTCCTGATTATTATTCTACATTGTTGTTGAGTCTTGGATCACTAATATCTGTGGATCGCATCACTCCTCCTTCGGCTCCTACATGGAGCATCCAATCAATTCATTTAACTCCTTAAGAGTTAGCCTAATCTGTTTCCCATATAGAAAATCCTCAGACTAGGGCAGTTGCTGTCAAACTCCAAATTTGTGTAAAATAAATTCACCACCCTCTCATAATAATAACCCCCCCCCCCCCCCCTATCGTGCACAATCCATATAGTCCAATGCGCTCAAACATTTCATTTAATCCAAAGTCTTAGAACACATTATAATATACCCTCCTAGATATAATTATGGCACGGGGTATAATGTCATTATCGTACCATTTTTTGGAGGATGATGAGCTAAACACCACGGGTTTGTGCCTCTGCAGACATGCGGGTAGAATCACCCCGTGCTCGACCTTCGGCCTCAGAGGGAGCCACTTTACACTTCTTCGTCACTTGAACCGCCTTTGATGCCATTTTTTGCTTCAACAAACGTGATGATAGATATCGAAACTTTGAGTTGGTCAGAGGAAGTCGAAATTTCTCTCGGCAATAGCTAGGGCATTGGACGTCTTGTCGCGATTGTATGGGCAGATTTGCGTCCGTCGAGATGAGAAATGTTGTCATTTAGCATTCATAGAAGGACATTCGGTCAAAAACGGACGTCTCTCGTATTAAGACAGATGTCCGTTTTGGCCTGAATAACGTAGTCTTAAGTCAAAGGACGTCCGTTTTGAGAGGGAGACATCTGTAATTGGCAGAATGGCGTAGTCTTGGATTGAGGGATGTCTATTTCTGGAAGAGAGACGTCCGATGTGTGAAGATGGACGTCCATTGTGGAAGAGGGACGTCCGTCTTAATTGAGGGAATTCACATCTTTTAAAAATGTGTGTTCCTGACCCTTCAACGTTAAAGAGTTTGTAGTCCATCTTGGTCGTCCATTCCAATTGAGGGATGTCCCTCGCTCGATCTAATGGCCATAGACGATCGTCCACCATCGCCTTTGGAAAATGGTAAATTCAATTATGGACGTCAATCCCTATAAGGGACATCACTCCCTCGATAATCGTCTGCCATCGCCTTTGGAAAATGGCAGATTCCATCTTGGTCGTCAATTCTGAGTGGGGGACGTCATTCCTCGATTCAATGGCCATTGAAGATCCTCCGCCATTGCCTGATAATCCTTCCGACAACTGTCCGTCTTGTAACGGGTAGGAGGGACGTCCCTTGTCCCCCGATAATTGACATCCTTTGGCTCTGTTCGACGATCCTTGACGTTAACGAAACTGAGGTATTAACATCGATGGATTTGGACGGAAAACGTGACTGCAAGGTCGCCAACATTCGTTTTTTCATAGTTCATGATTTTAATTGTTAGTGAACTTTTTTTAAGATTTAACTTATCATTAACCATAAATTATAAGATATACTATGTTAATTTTCCTTGATAAAACGAATAAAAATCAGACGTTTGTTCTTTGTCAAATGTCACAAAAACGGTAGATAAAAATCTTCATTTGACCTTTCTTTAGTCGCAAATATCGTTATTCTTTTTAAAATATTATCTTTTTGAAAATCAAAGATATTTTATTTTATCGTTAATTGTGACTCGTCTCACTTAATTTTGTAATTGATTTTCAACTCACTCCATTAGCATGGGTTTATGTGAATAAATGAGATTTAAATAAAATGTCTAAAAAATAAAATTTAAAAGTTCAAGAAAATAAAATAAATAAAGATAGAAAAAGGAAATAGTTGCAGCATAAAGAACTATTGAATACGTTTTAGAATAGAGATGAAAGATCAATGAGGGAAGACATGGTGCAACCTGCCCAGTTCTAGTTTGGTTTCACCTCTAATTAAATTCAAAATGAATGGGACCGGTTTCTAAATCGAATCAAAATTGAATTTATTTTTTTATTTTTTCTAGTTTGGTAAACGTTCATTTTCTATTCGGGGTTTCTGATTAGCACAAATAGTTGTTTATTTTGATTTTTTATTGATAATTTGTGCAAAATTTAAATCTATAATACTTGTTCAATTATGCTAAAACATCATTTAAAAAAAATAGAATTGAAAACCGAGCTGAGAAAATTAGTTCTAATCAATTAGGGTTCGAAGGTCGTTGAAACCGAATCAAAATTCTTATTTTAATTTCGAACAATTTGACCAATTCCAACAAAGATTATCACGCCCCTACAATTGACAACGATCAAATGTTCTTTGTAGAGCTCGAGTTCGATGAGACTTAAGGTTTAAGATCATAAAGTCTTACACAACCACATATTTTATGAAAAAATACATAATAAAGTGAAAGTAACCAAACAAGAGAATACTAAAAAATATTAACAAAATCTAAAAGAAATTATAAAAAAAATGAATATTATTTACAAACCAACTTTTTAGATTGAGATGTGAAAGTAACAAGCAAACCAAAAAAGATATATTAAAGAAAAATTAACATTACAGACTTTATAATTTGATATTAAGTCAAATTCTGAAAAAAATTTATGAATAATTAAAACTTTTAATTATGAGAAAAGAACGACGCCGACTTCGCATCATGTTTCCTATCAAATAGAGACGTTTAAAGCAGCAACAAAAACACGCAATGGACGTTTGTCCAGCCCGTTGGATAGAGGGATGGACGTTCCTCGATCATAATGGATGCCGAGGATGGATTTAGGGCATCTCCAAAGGATGGATTTATGGCATCCCCTCGGCCTGAACGACGTAGTCTTAAGTCGAAGGACGTTCATTGTGAGACTAAGGACATCCGTTATGGGCAGAACGACATAGCCTCAAGTTAAAAGACATCCGTTTCGGGACGAGAGATGTCCAATCTGAGAAGAGGGATGTCCGTTTTGGATGAGAGTCGTCTGAATTTGGGCGAGGGACATTCGTTGTAGACTGAGAGACGTCTATTGTTAGTCAATGGACGTTCGTTTCGGGGCGAGGGATGTCCGACTTGGGAAGAGGTGCATCCGTTTTAAATGAGGGTTGTTCGAATTTGGATGAAAAATATTTATTGTTAGTTGAGTGACATCCGTTATAAGTTATAAAACAACTGTAAATTTTTTTTATAGAGTTAGGTGTTGTTGATGGTGTTAATTTTTTTATATTAAATAATGCAATTATATGAACAATGAGAATGGAGGTGGGTCCGTGGGATATATTGGATGTTTCACAAACCAGACAAAATTACTTTCCTTTACTGACACGTGCACTCTTCTACATGATATGCCCAGGCCCTACTCTCTAGATGGCTGAGAATCTCAGCCTGAGATCCATATTTCTCGCCTCTAAAAGTGGATGTCAAATAAATAATTATATATGATAAATTAACAAAACTACTACTTAATTATGAAAATAATGATAAATTAATTACTAAATAATTTTTGTTAGAAACTAAAATGCTGAATTATTGAAAATTGACGACGTAAATATCATAATTACTTGTTGAAATAATCATTATCGCAAAATAATGCTGAAACATAATGTTTGTAATTTTAATTATACTTTAATTTTATGCTAAAATTAGAATAATTGAAGTAATTTTATAGCGAATACAATTCGGGGAAGACGATGCACGATCTTCTTGTCGTCGAAAATAATTTTTACGTTTTTCCAGTTTTTCAAAAACGTTGTCGAATGTCGGCATGACTCTTTTGTCCAGTTTGCATCACCTTCTTCTCTTTCCTCATCCCGGTTCGTCATCGTCATCGTCATCGTCCAGTACTCATCACCAATATTTCACTTTTTACAGAGGAAAATAATTTTTCTGCAGGCAGAATATTATCTTTCTACCGCGGAACAACAATATTTTTTAACGAAAAACGTAATTGCGATATTTGTTCTGTTTATTTTTTAGAGTTTAATGTTTATGTTGCTGACAAATATTGTTAAGTGATTGACTTATTATTGATTTTATAGTTTAATGAATGTTTTGTTAATTTTTCTAAATAAAACTACGATTAAGTTGATAAAAAAAAAGATTTTCTTTTAATAATAAAACAAGTAAACTATTTGAATCCACATTCTCATTTAGAAGTAGGAGGGAAGCAAGCTGACTTCAATCAAACGCAGAACAACATCATTATTAATTATGATGATCTACAACCATTTGTTAGAGTATATAATTTAAATTCTAACAATAAATTAAAAGTTAACCTATTTTTTTTGATAAATTGAATATTTATTTTTCAACATTGATAATTTAAAATTTATTGTCAAATTTATCCATTGAATTCAACGTGTGTAATATTTGTTTTGTTTATTTTTTATAATTCAGTATTTAAATTATTAAAAAAAATTATTTAGTAATTGACTTATTATTAATATTATAGTACATGGTTATTTTGCTAATTTTCTTTTTTATTTATTTATTTATAAAACAAGAATTGCACTCGGAATAAACGGGAATCCTAGTAACAAGAAAATGAATTAAACAAACAAAGAGAGACAAGTAACATGACGGCAGTAATAAATCATTAATTTTTAGATTAACAAACATTAAAAAATGGCTTATTGTAAATGTTTTTTTAGTTCAACACTCATAATATTGTGTCGTGTTAATTGATTCAATGATTTAGTAAAAATATTGGATTTTTAAAGAAAATGTAACCTTAAAAAATCAAAGAAGGGATAATAAACACTAAGTAATGGTGGGTTTCCGGGCATTAGATGGTGGAGGGAGAAGAGGGAGAATACAACATTAAAAGGGAGACATTCTGAGAAACCAAGAGCAGGGCTAGAAAAAATTATTGATGTTCAAAAAGATCAAATTTTTATGCAGAGAGAGAGATGGGTTTTCGAAATAAATAGCGGGACTTGTAGGTTCATTTAGAGTCTTCCCCTCCATTCTCGAGTGCTGGAAGAGAAGAAGAGTCTAGAAAGTCAAAGAGCGAGAGGGAGAGGGAGATGGGTAGGGCGAGGTGTTTCTTGGACGTCAGCATCGGCGGAGAGGTGGAGGGGAGGATGGTGGTGGAGCTTTTTGACGATTTGGTTCCAAAAACTGCTGAAAATTTCAGGGCTCTTTGCACTGGCGAGAAGGGTATTGATCCTAATACCGGAGCTTCTCTCCATTACAAGGTCTGCGCCTTCCTTCTCCCTATCTGATACTGAGAGTGTTCTCTTTGATTTCTTGATTCTCTCTTCGATCTTTCAATCAGCAATGAAACGCTCTACCCTTACAGTAAGATTTTACTGTTTGGCCAACCTTTCGATACTGATTTCGTCACTGCTATCTCTGGATTTTTTCTGTTCACGATGCAAAAGACGCTGATGTCCTTCACTAGTGATCAAATAGTGATTCTTTTGCAGAGCCTCAATGATTTTTACATATTGTATGCTATAGTTATCTCCTTTTCCTTGTACTGTATTATATCTATGGCCCGCACAGATTATTGGTTGGTATTAGTTTCTTTTGTTGTTTCCCTGTAAATCTTTGTTTCTTCTTCAGAGAGTACTCTGCTAGCTTTCCATTTCCCGTGTTTGATTAAGTTCGAAGTGGAAAGATGTCCTTGTCGCCATGCTAATCGATTAACCACATATTGCTGTGTGTTTTTGGTTTTTTGTAGTTTTAAGGGAAAAGAACCTGAACGTGTATGAAAATAAAGTTTTTGTAGTTTTGATTCATTGATTGGAAAATATGTCTGTATTTTCATTACACATTTCTACTTTTGTCTATTTATATTAATTTTTCTGTGGACTTTGTGATCTATGACTTAATATTCTCAATAGCAAATAATTTTGGCAAACGGCGGAAATCCAGAAAATGTCTTGACTGTTGCAATATGTGGTTATTCAGGGCGTTTGTTTTCATCGTATCATTAAAGGATTTATGGTGCAAGGAGGAGACATTACTGCCGGGGATGGTACAGGGGGAGCATCTATATATGGTACGAATTTTGAAGATGAGAATTTCGAACTCAAACATGAAAGGAAAGGAATGTTATCTATGGCTAACTCCGGGCCTAACACAAATGGATCTCAGTTTTTCATAACAACCACTCGGGCATCTCATTTAGATGGAAAACATGTAGTGTTTGCAAGAGTAGTGAAAGGAATGGGAGTGGTTCGATCGATTGAGCACGTGACGACTGGCGAGAATGATTGTCCCACATCTGATGTTGTAATTGAGGATTGTGGAGAAATTCTGGATGGGGAAGATGACGGGATATCAAATTTTTTCAAAGATGGTGATACTTATCCTGATTGGCCGGCTGACCTTGATGAAGTTTCTGATGAACTCTCCTGGTGGATGGGGGCTGTGGATTCTGTTAAGGCTTTTGGCAATGAACACTACAAGGTAAATGGTTTTGTCATGTTTCATCTTATGTTCATTCATTCTTTCACATCAAGTTATAATTAGGAGAGGTAACTTATTGGAATAAAATGTGGCGAGTATATTCAACGAGAATCGTTTTATCATTAATTTGAACATTTTAACTACAGAAACAAGACTACAAAATGGCTCTTAGAAAGTATCGGAAGGCTTTACGTTATCTTGATATATGCTGGGAGAAGGAAGGGATTGATGAAGGTAACATATTTTAGAATTTTCTTTTACACCTACAGGTGTTTCTCAACTCAATGAATCTAAATTACTATCATTATCTCTCTGAAATCAATAAATATTTGCGATTGTTCTTCAGAGAAGAGTGCATTCTTGCGGAAGACGAAGTCTCAAATATTCACAAACAGCTCTGTAAGTTGTTTTCAAAGTTTATATAGATGGCATTGACCATTTTATATTTTTAGCTGTTAATAGCTATTGAAGTTCATGAGTATTATTGTCGGTTTCCCTCAGATAGCTACACTTTTTCCCTTCTGTAAATCCATGCGTTTCAATAAGTTTTGATTGGATTATGCTATCAGTGTGCTTTGAGATTGAACCTTAATTTCTCTACTATGTTTTCAACCGAAAGATTTGTGTCATGTTTTATTTGATAATTATTAACCGAGGAAAGAAATGAGTCAAAGACAGTTCTCGAGCAAAAGAAATATTAGAAACAGGCAATAACAGATCACCGCGTTTCAGTTGGTGTAAACAGATAGAGTTTCTTCTTTCAGCAAGTACGAGTGCAAAACATTGATTTTATTTGCTCTTTGGCACTTCAGTTTATCAAACGGATAAGGTTTTATCGCTTCTCATTAGCTGAACCCGCTTCTCATTGAAGCAAAAATAAAAATCTAAACTCAATTGTTATCTTGATGGGTGGGAGGTCAAATGAACTTTCATTGTTTTCTCTTTTATCCCTCTTTTCTATTTATTCTAGCAATTAATGATGTATCTGATGCTTTAGGCTTGTAAGTTGAAGATAGGAGATCTGAAAGGAGCTTTACTGGACACTGATTTTGCAATGCGGGACGGAGATAACAATGTAAAAGCTTTGTTTCGCCAAGGTCAGGTTGGTATCTCTCCTCGTTTTTTAGATATGAAGTGTTAGTGGGAAATTAATGCATACATTCGTTTGACGTCTATGATAATGTGAAATGAAATTCAGTAATGTAGACTATTTTTCATCTGTGAACATTAGCCTATCGATGCCGTATGCCTTTCCAAATTTTTACGATCAAAAATGAAAATTGCACCACATAAGAATAGGCAAGAAATGAACAAAAGGGAGAAGTCGTAGCAAAAAGCCCACACCCCGAGAGATTTAACGAAGAAAAATAATAAAAACATGTATCTTTATGCCAAAATGACTAAGTTAGAGAAAAAGAATGTTTAAGCCTGGGGACATCTGAGTTGACGCCATAAAAAATGATTTCGTTCTTAGTGGTCCAAATGCACGAAATAAAAACGACAATTGGGCACCAAAAAATGCCACTCCTTGATGGTCTAACCACCCATAAACTTCCATTCCTTAGGCATAGTCTAGCTAATCCTAAGCCAACACAGGATCGAACGAGCGATTGGACCATAATGCAAAGATGGTTAGCGTCCTCTTCCTGTTTCAAGAAAAACACACGAGATCTGTTCTGCGTGTGGAAGGCAGTAAAAGCGAATATGATTTTGTTTTTAACTTCACTTCCTGTAGAATTTTTGTTCATGGGTACTTCATGTTGGCCTCCTTTTATGTTGTTGGTTTAAATGATTTGGCTCACATAATCTCCTCAACTGCACAACGCAATCTTTTTGGTGTCCTCTTTTTGACCACTCAGGCATACATGGCGCTGAAGGACATTGATGCTGCGGTTGAAAGTTTCAAGAAAGCTTTGGATTTGGAACCAAATGATGGTTAGTGTAGTTCCTGAGTTTGCTATTTTTGAGTGACCCTGGCAATTCATACATCTATTCTACGCTTCATATGACTTTGCATAATAATAAAAGATGCTATAATTTTGGATAATATTTTTGATTCCTTGGTTGAACATCATTTTTGACAGATGTTTTAAATGCAAGCATGTAGAAGACAGAGTCATAAGTTTATCTATTTACGTTAATCGGGAATAAGTCACGCGTAGCTTGTAGATCATGAATGCACGTATACTTTTGGGATAAATAACTACAATAATACGATTTGTACGAGGATAGTAGTGAAAATCTTTTGATTGGTGACTCAATCATATGTTGGGTTTCAGCTGGCATAAAGAAGGAGCTTGCTGCAGCCAAGAAGAAGGTCAGTACAGAAGGCAAATCTTCATTACTTCTAGACAGTGCTTAGTTACAGTTGTATGCTAATGTAATAGTTATTGTTGGTACAGATAGCTAATCGACGGGACCAGGAGAGAAAGGCATATAGCAAGATGTTCCAATAGTTAGTCGCGGTTAATCGGTATGCCAACATAATACGTACACTGCAAACGAGAATCCTCTAAAATCTTGTCAACCCATTAAGAATTCGAGCGAAATAAGAACAAATACTGAAAGAATGGAGAATTCACTTCATTTTTGTTGTTGTTGTTGAAGCTATATTTCTTCTCTTACTTCCTTTGTTGGCTTTTCAGGTAATGTTTTTGGAGGGGACAAAGAAGACAATCCAAATCTTCAATGAGATATTAGAAATACGTGGGTTTAGAGTTGGGATTTAACCAATTTGGTCGGCATTTGCCGTGGGGTTGTAGCTCATTTGGTTATGAACTGTTTAGTTTTGGAGGACTCAAAATCATTCAATTTTATGACTGATTAAAAACACAGATGAGAGTAGTTGATTCCCAGGATGTGGTTGATCAAATATTGTCTCGAGAGCTATTTTTTCAGGCACTTGTCTTTTTCAATCCCTTTCATCCTTAAGCATTGGAGGGAAGGAGAAGGAAAGGGATCTCGCCGGAGCGCCATTTTAGGTCCGGCCTGGTTGCGCTCGATCTTGGGTCAGGTCTGACTTGACATTGGACTGGACTTGGATTTAATTTTGAATAGATGGTCGACTAGCTGGTGTTATCCAACTGGGCTGCCCAAGGTCAATTCGAAGGTTGGTATGTAGGCTGGTCCTTAGGCTAGCCGTTGTACAACTCGGGTTGCGCAGCGCCACCTAAATTGTCTTTTACTTTTAACGACTTACAATTGGAGTCATGTCTTGAGATATTATTGTAGTCGCGACTCGGGATGTGCAGGTTGGTCTAAAGGCTGGCCCGATGGTCTAAGGTCGGTTAGCTAGATTGCAGGGGTTGGTATTTTTATCCCGGCTGGCTGACTTGTTAAACCAAGCCCGGACAGGACCAGGCATCAATTGCAGCTGTCGTGCTTCTGCTAGGCCTTTCCGTTGAGCTACATTATCTCTCTTCCAGGAGAGTAGAAGGGATTCACTCCAAAATTCAAGAGGGTGGAACGTCGAAAATTCACCTCGGCAGGCGTTTTAATCGAAACTTCACAGCTTCAATGGGCGCTACCACTTTAACACTTGGGCAGCCATTTTTGTGTTCTTCTCCAAATCCCCAATCTCTAGTCCACAAACCCAAATCCTACTTCGACTTTTTGCATTTATCTATATATTTATTCATTAACACTCGTCTTCTCCGACATTCTTCGTCTTACAAATTATCCCGTTATCCGGCCAGCCCTTTGCGTTTTGAGTTCCAGGAATGCCCCTCCCTAATCTCCATATTCACCGGTCGCTCTCGTCTCTTTGCTCGCCCTCCGGCTCTGATGTCGTCGTTGCAGATAAAGCTCTTGTATATCTCAAACGCCATCCGAACTTAC
Organism: Begonia loranthoides; assembly: GCA_022433065.1. Classification (NCBI taxonomy): domain Eukaryota; kingdom Viridiplantae; phylum Streptophyta; class Magnoliopsida; order Cucurbitales; family Begoniaceae; genus Begonia; species Begonia loranthoides. Next base: position 27,810,229 of record CM039480.1, read on the forward strand.
TTAACTCTCTTTCCTCCCATTTTACCCCCGAAGCTTCCTCGTATTTACTGCTCAGGTCTCAATTCGACCAGCACTTGACCCTTAACTTCTACAACTGGGCTCAAAAGAAACCCTTCTTCACATTCCAATGCCAATGTATTGTTCTTCACATTCTCACCCGCTTTAAGCTCTACAACACCGCTCAATCCCTTGCCGAGGATGTTGCAGTTAACAACGCCGATGATTCTGGAGATTTGATGTTTCAATGCCTCAAGGACTCGTACCATTTGTGTAATTCCAGCTCGGCGGTCTTTGATTTAGTGGTAAAGTCGTACTCTCGATTAAATTTAATTGATAAGGCAGTGAGCATTGTTAATTTAGCTAAATCGAATGGTTTCATGCCTGGTGTTCTGTCGTATAATGCAATTTTGGATGCAGTGATTAGGACGAAACAATCTGTTAAATTTGCTGAGGAGGTCTTCGGTGAGATGATTAGGAATGAAGTAACACCAAATGTATACACTTATAACATCTTGATTCGGGGTTTTTGTTCAGTAAGAAATCTGGAAATGGGGTTAACTTTTTTTGTTGAAATGGAGAAGAAAGGGTGTTTACCTAACGTTGTCACATATAATACATTGATTGATGCTTATTGTAAACTAAGGAGAATTGATGAAGCTTTAGATATGTTTAGATCGATGACATTAAAGGGTTTGGAGCCAAATTTGATTTCATACAATGTGGTTATCAATGGATTATGTCGAGAAGGGAAGATGAGAGAGACGGCTGATGTTTTTCAGGAGATGAATAGAAAAGGTTATGTTCCAGATGAAGTAACTTACAATACACTCATTAATGGATTTTGCAAGGAAGGCAATTTTCACCAAGCACTGGTTTTGCATGCTGAGATGGTCGGAAACGGGTTGTCTCCAAATGTTGTTACTTACACAGCATTGATTAATTGTATGTGCAAGGCAGGGAATCTAAATCGGGCTATGGAATTTCTCGACCAGATGCGAGCTAGAGGACTTTGTCCTAATGAGAGAACATATACAACGTTAATTGATGGGTTTTCCCAACAGGGAATCTTGAATCAAGCTCATCAGGTTCTGAAAGAAATGATTGAAAATGGATTCTCCCCTTCAGTTGTCACTTACAATGCTCTTATTAATGGGTATTGCATATCAGGAAGTGTGGAAGAGGCCAAGGGAGTTCTACAAGATATGTTGGAGAAAGAAATAAATCCAGATGTGATTAGCTATAGTACTATTATATCTAGTTTGTGTAGAAACCAGGAATTAGAGAAGGCATTTCAAATAAAAGCAGAGATGATAGAGAAAGGCATTTTGCCTGATGCTGTAACCTACTCATCACTTATTCAAGGACTAAGCGAGCAGAAAAAACTTGTTGAAGCTTGCGATCTATTCCAGGAAATGTCAAGTTTAGGTTTGTCTCCTGATGAAATTACATACACTTCGTTAATCAACGGTCATTGCATGGAAGGTGATCTGAACAAGGCCATCAGTTTGCATGATGAAATGGTGCAGAAGGGCTTTTTACCCGATGCTGTTACCTACAGTGTGCTTATTAACGGACTTAATAAACAAGCTCGAACAAGGGAAGCGAAAAGGCTTCTACTGAAGATGTTGCATGAGGAATCTGTTCAAAAAGATGTTACTTTCAACACGCTAATAAAGAACTGCAGAAATGTTGATTATAAAAGTGTTGTGGCTTTGGTGAAGGGATTCTGCATGAAAGGCATGATGAATGAAGCAGATCAAGTTCTTGAGTCAATGGTTCAAAGGAATTATAAGCCCAATGAGGAAGTATATAACATCATTATACATGGCCACTGTAGAGGAGGAAATGTTCAGAAGGCATATATTTTATACAAGGAAATGTTGGATTTTGGTTTTATTCCTTGTGTGGTAACAATTATTGCTCTGGCCAAAGGACTTTTTGCATCTGGGAAAACTGTCGAGTTGGATCAAGTAATTGAGAACACTCTAAGGAGCAGTCGGCTTAGTGATGCCGAGCTTGCGAAAGCTCTTGTAAAAATCAACCATAAAGAAGGAAATATGGAAGCAGTTTTCAGTGTGCTAATTGAAATGGCAAATGATGGTTTACTTCCAAACAGCGGGAGAAGGCCTTACACTGGATATAGATGAATTTTGTGATCTGCATTTTAGGTCTTTGAATGGGGAGGATTGCTTTAGGTATGTTTTTAGATTTTTATTCAACTCAAGCTGATTTGAGCAGTTGAACAGACAATTAATGATCTGGATCAATCAACAGGAGCACAATCTGACAGTACAATCGCGGAGCATATTTCTTTTATTTCTCTGAGATTTGAAGAGGTACCTTTAAAGCTAAACTATTTTTCATACATAATATGTGAACACTTGCTAGAAATCTCACTTATCAGATTCTCTTGGATAAGATACTGTTAAGTTATTATGTAGGGAAGTTCATTTGCATAATTTTCCTTCTATAAATGCTTTTCACTAAAATTTTGCCGGATTATTCAGTCCTTATGCTTCAAAAATGGAATTAATTGTCTAAAATATTTTGTGAACCAAAAACAATTGTGGATTGCTTCGTGAATATGGCTTGAACATCATTTACTGGTAGAAGAAATGATTCAGACACTCAAAATAGATAAAAAAATAACTATGATAACAATCTATCATGTTCCTTATTGCTGATAGAATCTCTTTTTCGTAAGTGCAACATGAATCTCATTTGCCTTCTGCCACTTGGCCTGGATTTTTAGGATAAGATGTTTATTTATCTGGAGAATGACATACCTTTGACCATAACACGTGCATGCGCTTGTGGAACAAAATTAATTCATCACCACATTTGCATGATGGATAGTTTTTGAACCTTGTGATTGGACATTCGTTGTGTTGTGGGTTTCAGCAGGAATAAAGGAAGAGCCTGCTGCGTCCATGAAAAGGGTCAGTTAAAAAATGAATCAATTTTATTTCCAGTCAGTACCCACTTACAGTTTATTATTGATGCATTAGTCATTGCCTGTGACAGAAATGATTATTGACGTGAGCATGAAAGAAAGGCTTAATAAGATGTCATCCGGAAAGATCTGCTGTTGTAGTTATGCTGAAGCTATTATCTTCTTGGAAGGCTGTGGTTATTTGTTGGCATAATCCAATTCTATGGAGAAAATTAGAATTGCATCCGTTTGAAGGCATGTTAAGGTAATTTTGATTGGCATCTTTTTGTTGGGATTGTCGCGTATATGGTTGGTTACAACGCGATCAACCAATTTGAACTCGGATTTATTTGCGGAGGAGAATGACAGGAAGCTTGTGAAATTTATAACATTATTTTTAGAACTTCTTTCTTCTTTGTAAGTAGGGAAATTAACAAAACAACCGACTTAACTATGACGTCAATGACAAGATAACTACTAAACAATTTTTGCTAATAAATAAAATACTTAACTATGAAAAATGAACGACACAAACATTACTGTTAATCTCTTGAAAGAAACATTACTGTGAAGACGATGCCGAAACATTACTCTCTATAATTCTAATTCTACTTCATATTTATGCTAAAATTGTAATAATTGAAGTAATTTTATCGCTAAGACGATGCCGGGAAGCTCCGATATGGTCTTCTCATCATTGAAAACAATTTTCACGTTTTTAATTTTCCGAACATCTTTCGGTAGTTCACCCTTCATTTTGATTTCACTCGTTCAGTTTTCATTATCATCTTCTCTTTTCTCTTTTTGGTTTGTCGTTGTCGTCCATTTCGTATCGTCAATGTCTCACTTTTCACACCAATGTCTCACTTTTTGCATAGGAAAGTAATCTTTCCGCAACAGAAAGTAATCTTTTCGCTGGCAAAATGTTGCAGAACGTTGTCTTTCTGCAGTGGAAAGTAATTTTTGAAATCTGTTTAATGAAAAAACAACGTTCCACAACAAAATGACAACAATTTTTTAACAAAAAACGTAACTGTGATATTTGCTCCGTTCATTTTTTTTAGTTGCGTGTTTTATTTGTTAGCGAAAATTGTTTAGTAGTTGATTTGTCATTGATCCCATAATTCAACGATAATTTTGTTAATTTCCCTTGTAAGTATGATTTATGAATACCAATCATAGAGACTAAATTTCAAACTCAAGCCATTCAAGAACTTTGAAGACATGGCATTTAAAACTACCATCACATCACATGTATGAAATACAATATGCATATATTATGTTAGTATCTGCACAGGGACTCCAATTTTGGCAAATTGGAAGGCATAACAACAAAACTGCGAAATTTACTTCAAAATGCAGTACTTGGGAGCAATCTGAGAAGCACTGAGTTGACCGACAGAAGGAATTGAAATGGCTAATAATGGCTGATCTGGACCAAGTAGATGATTGTTCAATGCTTCAGATTCGTCAAACGGGTAAGGTCTGATCTCGTTATACTTCATCTCGAACTGATTTGAGCACTTGAAATGCAACCAATGATCTTAGATCAGCTGAATTCTTCAGAAATCACTAGCAACAGTAGCAAAATCCAAGTGTGACATTCAGATTCAGAGCAAATTTCATTTCTTACAATTGATGAATCAGGTTCCTCTCCATTATCAAACTCCCACCATTAACCCCTCCAGCCCTCTGTGACAAAGTCGATTTCCTTCTTTGTATCATCAGATATCCCTAGGTTTACTCCATCCATGAACCAATCTGATTCCTCTTGGGTTTCATCTCATTTCTGTAATTCCCAAAATGATCGTGGGCTTTGGCTAAATCTAACAATACAGAAAGTTAATCTAATCAAAATCAAACTAAATTCACCCAAATTCTATTTTAGTAAATTCCAAAAATAATACAAGATGTAACAAGGAAATACAAGGAAAAACCGATGAGGGTAGATAAACAGCTAATAGACAGGCAGATAGAGAAGAGACTACAGAGTAGAGAATGAGAAGAAAGAAGGGAAATAATACGAGCAAAATCTAAGCTTGCCATGTGTCAAGGTCCTTTAAGAGAACCTAGAGAGGGATCGTGCAACACTCATTAGAGAAAACAACGAGTCAGCCTACCAGGTGTGCTAATGGCACCGATTGTCCATGATGTTAGATCAGATTTTGTGTCTAACGAGCTAGTAATATGTGAACAAGATTAATTGAAAAGCGCATCATTAAGCATAGTGAGCATAAATAAAGTTTGTATGTAAAAAACTTTTTCATTCATTGACAATAAATTACATCAGCAAGTAGGGGAGGTCTACGTGCTATCATGCATCTCCCCCCTAAAGAACAATCTGCATAATCTCCACTAGCATTGTACAGCTAAAGTGGCGATGAGTCACTTAACCAAAATAGAAAGAAAAGAAATACAAGTGCATTACATAAAAGGTAAGTAATTCTGACTTAACACTATGAGTGGCCATGGACAACATGTCCAGCACAAGTCGACACTCTTACACCATGTAAGCATGACAATGAAGCTCAACTAGTACCTAAACTATATCGTTTGGTTTTTCACACCAAAATCATGACAATTTGTTCTTTGAGTAGAAAATTTGAGAAGTAGCAAAAGCATGATGCTTCTAGGTTTACTCTCTAATGATTAAATTTTAAATTTGAAAATTTTGGATCTTCCTTATGACTTCCATTTAATGATCCTTCATTTTAATTTTCATCCCCAAATAGATAGTATGAGATTTCATCACGTTCATCCAGCAATTATGGCAGCTCTATGATTTCCTTCAACAGAACTGGACTGAAAATTTCATTTGCTAATACTTGGTTCAAATATGATCATAAGTTCAATAAATCTACTTCTACTGGCAAGAAAGTCAAAGCTATAAGGAAAAATATACACAAGCTTACAGATGAGTAGAAAGGTTCATAATTCGGCCATTTATCGCGATGAAAGCCTCTTATGCAAATCATCTGCCAATGCCTGCCTCAAGTTTTCCCCGAAGTAATACAATGGTTTTTCACCGTCAAGCACTCTTGGACGAAGACCACCCTCGTCTGGCTCCTTCCAAAGCTCAGGTTCTGGCTCCCTTGCCACCTGACACAAATTGTGCAGAACGCAGCAAGCAACGATGGTTTGTGGTGCGTGATTAAGACCCACATTCAAATCCTGAAGAATCTTCCACCTTCCTTTGAGCAATCCAATGGCATCAACCACCACTGACCGCCCTTTCATCAGCATTCCGTCAAACAGGTTCTGTGCAGGTGTTCCCTTACCATTCTGAGAGAAGGGTGTCAGCAAAAAGGGCAGCAATGGATAACTCCAATCCCCAACTATATAAGGTCGAACATGGTGACCTCTCACATTGATAACCTTGTCCCAAACAACATCACCGGAGGTGAGCTTGTTATATAAGATGCTATCTCTAAAATGGGTGGCGTCATCTGTTGCACCTGGTGCTTTCACACACACGTCCCAGAAAATTTTCTTCTGATCGGCTACTACCTGAAGGAGAACAGAGGGGTATCCATGGCGGCATATGTAATTTGGAGACAGATTCAGGCCATTGGAGGTGCTATGAAGCTTGATTGGACTCCCATCAATGGCTCCACACATGTTGGGAAGAGAAGTGAGTTCCTCAAAAGCTTGAGTCGTCTCGATCAACCTCCGGCGACCAACTGGAATCTTGATGAATTCAGGATAAAGCTTTGTGCTAAGAAGGCGAGTGACCATGTTAGTGATTTTGGAGATGAGGTAGGGCTCGAGCGAGTAACGGGAAGCGAGGGTTTTAGCAGAAAAGCCATGGGCGAGACGGGAGAGAACCATAGCAACAGCATAATCAGACGGAAGCGAAAGATTGGAATGCGCTATATGAGGTCTAAGCTTCTCAACGACGGTGGTGAAAACAGGGTGGGAAAGGCCGTAAAGTGAGCGCCACTGCGCGTCGCGTAGAGGAGCCTCGAGCGACCAGATATGCTCAGTTGACAGAGCCCGGAAAGCCGAAACAGAGAAATCCGAAGGAGAAGCGTTGGAAGAAGAGGGCGGATGAAGATCACGCGCAGCGTTGGTGGGGCCGCAGGGAGAGGAAGGGGTAGAGGAGGAATCGCGACGATAGGAGGCGAAGAAAGAGAGGATGGAGGCAATAGTGAAGAAGATGAGGGGGGCGGAGGAAGAAGAGGAAAGTAGGGAAGCGGGAGAGGTGGAGAAGGAGGAGGTGGTGGAGGTAGAGGCGGGGGAGGAGGAGGAGGAAGAGAGAGAGGGAGTGGAGGAGAGGAGGGAGATTGTCGGATCTAAACAGTTGTGGAGGTGGAGTAGATTCGAGAGCATCAGGAAGAAAGTCTCGTCCATTTTCGATCTCTGATCCCTGGTTCTATTCCAGAGAAGAAGACGAAGAGAAAGAAAGAAATTCAAATTAAAAATGAAATCTTTTTTGGGTTCTTACCTGGGTTGGGCCTACGACCAATCTAAAACCCAAAATTGATAATGAGCTTAAAACCTAATTGACTGGGCTGCGGTGTCGTCTTCCAAATTTAGGGTGGATTCTTGGCTTCCGATCATCTCTGCAACAAATTTCCCAGAATTTGATCCAATTCGGATCAGTACCTGAGCCATTGTTCGGAACGCAGTTGAAAGCTTGAAGTTTTTGCCAGCTGCAGTCCTCCTTACAGGCTCGTCTTGCAGACTCTCTCTCGCCGTGATTTTCTTCGGCGTCTCGATCGGTAGCCATGACTGAGGTACTATCCTATGCAATATTCTTTAGAATCCCGCGGGAAAAATTCAGGCGGTTTCTCTGTTTCATCTTACATCCCCGTATGATTTGTGTGCTTTGCTTGAGATTATTTTCATTTTGATTCACATACGTAAATTGGGATCATATAAAGCTTGATGCTTCATACTTTATTGATTGCTTGAATATTGTTGTTTTTGAACACTTCTAACAAGAAAACCTGATTCGAACTCAAATTTTAGTTGAACTATTGATTGAGTTTTTGGTTTCTAAAACCTTCCATTGATGCATTCAAGAACGAATACCAGCCTTTGTTAACTAGCCTTTAGCTTTGTCCGGAGTTATGTCATATGTCAAATAACCTCTGGGCTTTCGATCAGTGAATGACTGACTGGTAACTTGCTGAATCTTTTGTTTTCTTGTTTTCTTCCAGTATTGGGTTAGCCAGGGTAACAAATGGTGCGACTTCTGCAAAATCTACATTTCAAACAACCCCTCCAGCATTAGAAATCATGAGCTTGGTCAACGCCACAAGGACAGTGTTTCCAAAAGGCTTGCTGATATGAGAAAAGAGAATGCTGCTAAGGAGAAGCAACAAAAGGAAGCAGCCCGTGCATTTGAGCAAATCGAAGCCGTAAGTATGCACATTATTCTGAAACTTATTTTTCCTCCTTTTGCTGCGTAGTTACATTGGTTAGAAGTTTCTTTGACTGATAAAGAATCTTGCAAAGACTGATTGTGGCCTGAGCATATTAAGCATTGCATCTATCTAATGATTTCAATCAGTTGGTCATTGACCCTCTATCTGGTTTTTTTTTTCCTCCAGAAAGCAAATCGCAGCTATCAAAAAGATGTAGCGAAGCTTAAGGAGACAAGAGAATCTCATGCTCCTCCATCAGATGACCAAGATGGTCAAGAGAGTAAGTACAAACAAATTGCAATTCCCTGATGATTCAAAGGGCTAATGATTTTGATTTATCTGTTTGTTCATGAGTGACGCTTTCGAATCTCATTCCAAAATTAGCTAGAATTTACCCGTCATGGAGCTGTAAGTTTTTTAGTACTTTGCCTGGTTGGAAGATTTATGAAATCAGAAATATAGCTTTTTTACTGCAACACTTGAAATCCAGACATGTGATAATCTTTGATAACGTTTTTATTAGTTTTTAACCAGTCACGCAAAATAATCCATCCATAATGGCTCGATTACTCCATTTGATACCTTTTTACTAAGACAGATCTCAAACATGGCAGGATGGGAATTTGACAGCGCATCCGGCTATTATTACAACAAAAGCAATGGTTTCTATTATGATTCAAATTCGGGCTTCTACTATGCTGATACTATTGGTACATATGTAGATTTTCATTTAGATGATGTACTTGGAGCTTTGACTCTTCAAATTCACAAAGTCCAAGTTGAATGATTGATTAATATGTGAAACAGGAAAATGGGTGACACAGGAGGAGGCATATGCTACCCCTCAGTTTTCATCGAATTCGGCACATAAGAAACCAACTCTAATAATGCCATCATCAACAACTACAAAATCGGTATCCCAAGACAAAGCCAGTAATAGAGATCAAAGTGGGCCTCCACCTGGGCCTGTTGTTTCGGGCTCCTTAAATCCCATGAGATCTGTCAAGGGGGCTCCCTCATCAGTTGCTGTGGGTAAGAGAAAGAGGCCAGATGAAAAGCCAAAGGTTATATCCAAAGAAGAAGCAGCTGCACTCAAAGCAAGGGAGGCTGCAAAGAAGAGAGTTGAGAATAGGGAGAAGCCACTGCTTGGCCTTTACAGATCACGGTGATGTTGCTCCAATGGATATTTCTATTTACACCTCAGGTATAATCAGCTTTTCTACACATGAAATATTTAACTTATAGGATACAGTTATTGAAGCTGAAGAACATTTGCTACGGGAAAAGGCGGGTGCTGTAGTTTAGAGTTGTCTAACGAGTATGTCGAACCCAAGACATCTTGAGTCATTGAGGTAACAAGCCGAGTTGAGATGACTCAATTAGCTAATTGACTCGGCCAGAGTCCTAAAAATTTTAATTCAGCTTGCTTTGCGGCATGCATTTTCCCAGGTTGGCTCGCCCCCTGATTAAGCCCGGGATGGTCCGAGCAGTCCTGCTGCTTAACTGCTTTATGTCTATTTCTAGTTAATTGATACATTTGGCACTGCTCACTGTAATTATGCACAATTTATGTATGGATAAAATTACGTCACATAAAATATACATATTTTGAGTGTTAAGATTTTCCCATCCATTCTAAACAAGTTATATAAAATAAAATGTTCATTGAATATCAAAATATAGCCCATATTTTATACTGGGAAAAGCAGCTATATGAAATACTCATCTTTGGCTAAGGTAATTGAAGAGAAAGAGGAGGTAAATTATGAAGACTAGTCAGCATGAAAATAAGATTCTTCCACTGCAATATCAGTACTTCTAAGGTGGTTCATCTCTTATTGGTCTAAAAGAGTTTACACGTTATTGTTTTGCAGACCTAAGGAGTGATAATATTATTGTCAGCCGTGGGTGCTAACTTTCTCATCCAGATTGCTGCCGCTTCTTACATTCCCATCAATGGCCAAGCGCTGATACTTTTCTGAGTAGATTGCATGAGAACAACGCATCCCTTTGCCTCACTCTGTACGTTTTTTCTTTCTGTGCAAGTCTGTCATGCACTACTAGAGATCGATGCGGGCTTTAGCTGGGGAGGAATGTTCAACTTTTTATGTATCACATGCACATTCACCATGGGGTCCTGTCTCAAGTGTATATGGCTCCATGTTAAATACAATTCAAGAACCAAAATGATTTGATCAGGCTTTAAGATAGTGAATATTTGTTAGACCAACCCATCTTTTCCTTTGATGTTCATGTTATTCCATTTGGAATCCATAACTTCCTGCAAAAATAATGGTAAAATGAAATATTGAACTGAGTAACTCTGCACTGATGCAATAAATAACCCAGTGACCATGTAATTGATTTGGTTCTAACAATCTCTGCCTTCCGCTCGATCGATCCGCGATACATTCCTTTGTCAGAGTTGGATATTGATACAAAGAAAGTATGTGGAAAAATGGAGAAAAAGAATAAATTGAATATTAATTGCAGAGCAAACTGCAAGTGACACCCAAAATTCCAGCAGGATCAAACCCTGCCGGTGTTTATATGTACATGCATCACACCCGAGCCGACCATTCTTCCATCCGAAGCTAAGAGTATAAGAAGTTCTCGTACTGAGTCCCTTCGAGGGCACTTCGAACATCGTCCCAATTCTCGATTTGATTAGATAACAAGCCTTTGTGTATCTTCACTTGTCGACTCTTTAAATCCATTCGAGGAACCTTTAAAAAATCTTGAACGTCATTTAATTTCTGCAGCCAAGTGAAGACGGATGATGAGTTCAAATTGGTTTCTGCATTTTCTCAAAGAAAAGAAGACTCGGTTCGGATCAAGATTTACTTACGGTTTGGTTTTTGACGATGTCTTCGTAGTATAAGATGATATGGCGAGTGCTCTTGAAATACTCCAACGCTTTGGCTGTCATTTCTTCGACTTGCTTCAAATTCGGTATCAACAGCGATGTGTTTATCGTCGGTTTGTACAATGCAAGTATCTCGGCCTGAAATCATCACTCGCGATGACATCTAAAAGACTTACAATAATAGGAAACTTTACTATTATTGGGGGGAGAGAGAGAGAGAGAGAGAGACCTCATGAGGAGAATGCACATGAGATTTATGAGTTCCGTTCGATGGCTTAGCTTCTCGGTCGTAAGAGTTTGCAAGTACCGAAACCATTCGACGCAGGAGATTTTTCCGGAAGAGGAAAATAGCCGAAACACCTCGAAGACGGAAGTAGTCAGCTATTTCTTCATGATGCTGCATCAAGCCCTGAAAAAAATTCTTTCGCCGTACAGTAATTCTGCCACTAATTAAAGAAGCAAAACTAGAAGCAAAGACATTCGAAAGTACGAAATTTTACGACCAACGTGTTTTTTGCATATAAAACCTCGCGATCACTCTTCTTTTTTGTGCTCGAGTTGGTGGGGAAGATTCACAAGAGCAGATACTAATTCTCAAGAACTCTACCAATAAAAATTTCGAAAGTTTTTATCCATTACTAGCCTTGCCATAGGAGTTGGACCTAAACCTCAGATTGATTATCCTTGCATCATTTTACCATGATAGCATGATAGCAGATTTCTTTTGCTAATATATAAACTTGGGTAAACTACAAACTAAAGTTTAAACTTTGGAAGGCAGTTCAACTTACACCTAAATTTTTTTCTTAACAAAACGAATCTCAAACTTTGAAATTCGTTCAACTTAAACCTTTATTTTACTTTGAAGAAAATGAATCTTGAACTTTGCACTATGAACAAAATGAACATCGAACTGATTTTTTCAAATTTACTCAGTTTGGTTCTGATTTAGTTCCAGTTTTAGATTTCTTCAGTTCGCACTTGATTTGAATCGCTTTGGGCTCAATTTGGGGTTGATTGTAATTGGTTTAAGCTCTGTTTGGACTGGTTTTGATCAGAATAAAACCGAGTTTGGTCTAATTTTAATAGTAAAGTCTAATTTGTTCCCAGTACAAAGTTTGAGATTCATTTTATTAAAAAAAAAATTCAGAGTTAAAGTTGAACGAATGTTAAAGTTCGAGGTTTATTTTTTCGAAAAAAATGGTTGAGGGTTTGAGTTGAACGGACTTCCAAATTTTAGCGCTTTAATTTGTGCTTTATCATAGAAACTTCCAAGCAAATAAGGTTAAAGGGGAAGAAAGATCTCTGTAGAATCTAACGGAAACAACCTATTTTCTCGATCGATAGTCATATAGATCATTTGACAGCTTCATGCAAACAAAGTTAGGAAGGCTTATCACACCCACAAAAGATTATTAACTTCTAGAAACGAATCTGATAAAGAGGTTACACATCCCAAAACTGACGGAAAATCGAAAAAGCTGTTCAAAAGCAATGAAATCTCGGAATATTCACTAACTTATCAACATGATTAGAAGAATGAAGAAAAGGATCTGGGCATAAACAGATGCAGTTCAATTATCAAGCTATGTACACCACCAGATCAGGGAGGACGATGAAGATCTGTTAAAACTCTAATTTGGGCACGATTGCAGTAAAAATTAGAGAGAAAAGGTTGATTGAATCTTACCTGATTAAGCATCCACTTGAGGCCAAATGCAGCCGAGCACTCATTTTTGGAGGCACTACTCGACCAATCCAGATTGTAAATTCTATCCAACGTTTCAGTTATGGTTGAAATATTACTTCTCCTAACTTTAACCGAGAATATCTCCCCGTTCGAGCTAATGTTAGTATGATTATTCAACAAGGTCTCAAACCATCCACTCCCAGATCTCTGCACAGATAAAATCGCAAAATATCTGACAGGATTGCACGCACATTCCGCCCTAATTTCCGATAAAAAAGAAAACATCAGCAAAATCACAGACAACATTAAATGTAAACAAAGCGATAACCCTTTTACCTGCTATATGTTTTGGGTTTGGGATAATGAACATAAGGACCTTCTGCTGGTTCTATATTGGCTGCTGGGCATGGATTGTCAAGCAGCTGGAAATGTGAGAATTCAACATTCGAGCCGAAGCTAATTTGCTTCAGGCATAGCCAGCATATATAACAACCACAGAACATAGTCAAAATCAAGACAATCAGTCTCAAAGCTATTGGGGATGTCTTGGGAGCCTTTAAAATGAAGCCATCGTGAAATTACAATACCGTGGAGACGTCAATTTGAGTTTAATAACCCAAAAAATCTGCTTGATAAAGATAAATAATGCTTGCGCCATAAAAAATGTCGTTTTTTCAGTACAAGGACAAAACGATCAACAAAATACAAATCAATTTAAAACTGAAGGGTCGACTCTTTTGCTTCCTTGAAATTAATATAAAACAAAACCCGAATCGTGGGAATGAAAAAAGTTCTATTTTTCGACCTCCAGATCAGTCAATTCACGTCAAGCCACCAAAGAAAGAAAGAAAGAAAGAAAGATTCCAAAAACTAGAGAATCTCAGACCTAGAAAGGGTTAATGCATAAAGAAGAAATAGTTTCCAGAAGGCAGAAGATGACTGAGTTCGTTTAAATATTAATCGCATGAAACAAGAGAAAAGAAAAAAAAAGGTTATGTTGTTCTACCCACCTTGGTGTAGAAACAGAGATTGTCCGCCATTGTTGGGAAGCTCAAAGGAGAATAAAATGAAGAGTCATTTGGTAGCCCCTAATTCTTCCGCACTCCGATTTCTCTTTCTAATCTTGACCTTCTACTCCAACCCAATACATTCAAACAAACAAGACCGGATAAAGAGAAGAGAAAGTATGAAACTTTATCGGGTTTGAGCTGATTCTCGTGAATAGGAAGAAGATCAGACGCTCCGACACTACAGTTGAAGCTCCTCTCCTCCCGTCTCCTCCCTAGCCTCTGTGTTTAAAACGACGCCGTTTTTTGTATGGTTGTCTTCTCTGCCGCATCGACGCCATTTGTGCTAGAAAAGAAAGTCCTCAAATTTCGTAGTTTCCTAGCAAAGCCTCCCTTGACTAATTACTCTAATTTTAATTATTTAATTTATTCAAGAACTTGATGACAAATCCAACACAAAATTGTATTAATTTTGTTCAAAATAAAATGCAAATTCTAAAAATGATATTTCCATTTTAAATATGAAAACTTTCTTCAAATTAGATAATTAAATAATTAAAATTAACATAAATTTTTTGTTAAAGATTTTAAAATAGAAACTTGACTTTAGTTAAAATAGAAAGTTGATTTTAAATCTACTATTACTCTTTTTTTCTATCATAGTAAGTTAGTCATGGGTGGTGAAAATGACACATTTTCTTACTCTAAATATAAGTAAACTCAATAAAACACGAGATGTATTGTGTCACGCTACTTGTATTTATTTGATTAAGCCTTAAGGTTTCTACCGGATAAATCTATTATTGAAGAAATATCTATTTGGATAAAGTATTAAAAACAAAGGAACTTTGAACATTATAAATCTAAAAATTTTAGCCCAAACAATCAAATATTTTGGTAAAATATATTTTTGGTTCTTATAGTTTACTGTTGTTTTCGGTTTGATTCTCATAGTTTTAATCATCTCATAAAAGTCTCTATAGTTTTAAATTAGTTTTTAAATAATCTTTGTAGACTTGTTGAAATAAAATATTTTGTTTAGTTTAATATTTTTAAATGAGTTTATTTAAAAAAATATGAGAAAAAGAGATTGATTTAAGAAAAAAAAAACAAACAAAACAAAAATCTTATTGTAGATTAAAAAAAATGGCTACGAGGCAAGTTCGTCAACTTTAACAACAAATATTGTAACACCACAAGTTCCATCGAGTAATATATTGTTTGTTTTGAGCCGAGACTCTGTAACGATCACATTTTTCTAAACATTTTTTTTAAGAAACTATTCTTTTCTCAAAACTCGATCGTCACTTGAAAACTCTTTCTTCTTTACACTTTAAAATTTTGTAAAAGAAAATTACGTATTTTAATCATCTGAAAACATATTCTTTTTCTCTGAAAAATCATTTGCGTAGTAGAAAACTTTTCACTTTGAACATGAAATAAATTTGTCATAATACATAAAATTAAACTATTTTTCATAAAATTATAATACATGGTAAATCTCTTTACATATCTTTTTGTTGTAACATCATTAAGTCTTCTTTGCTATGGAGATACTTCATCAACTGTCTTTTCATTTTATCATTTGATCCATTGGTCATCATCTTTATTTTACTTACACCACAGAATTCATCTATAAGTCTAATGTTTAACAATAAATGTAAATAAACGTGAATGATAAAATTATCTTTTATAAAACATCATAAAATACTCTTTTTTCTTTTCTGCTTATATTCTGTTATGACATTGGGACCCTATATCAAAGTTGTTTTGTTCTCCATTGAGGGCATCAACCTCCCAAAGTTTCAATGATACTGTATCACCAAAGCTATTATATATCTTATTTCATCTTTATCTTTTTTACCTGAAAAACTTATACATGATAAAACACTTTCGTAACTTTTCTGAAAACATGATGTATGAAATAATGCAACTCAATCTTTATCTAACATCATCATTGTAACGCCCCTATTTTAACTTATAAAATTTTCTTTAATTTATTTAAAAACGTGTAAAGATAAAAAGATCAGCGTAATCAAAGCGAAAGATAATAATGATTTCAAAACATAGGTTTGCCACATTAACCAAAATGTTCGTAGTTTAACAAAACATTTATCATATTTCAAAACCAACATCAAATTGTTCAAAACAACAAATGTTACTTTCTGGTAACCCAAGCACTTATCTGCAATGCTCCTTCCACAGGTACTTTGCTAGGATCATAATCGTTACCTACACCACAAGTAAACTGTAAGCCTAATTCTCAATAAGAGGTAAGATGAAATATGATACATGCTCATGTCTTTTATGTCTGAAAACACTCCACCCTTTTTGTTCTTTAATTACAATCTCATAATATTAATCCAAGACATTGGAGATATTTCCCACGATGATTATAGTTACAACCTCGGAATCTAAACCTGGCCAGAATATGCTACTCTTCCTGACGAGGGATGAGATGCATCATCTTGCAGTTCTCCCATGTTGATCCGAAACTACCTCCCTAACCTCCAATTCTTATTTACATTCATTTAATTTGTTTCTCTCCTATGCAATGCATGTAAATACCAATCCAATCATGACATTGCTAATTGTTTCTAATAATGATGCATGCCAATTCAAGCAATGTTAACAGTATATCAATACTATAACAAACAAGGAATATATTAAATTCAATAGAAACCAATCATAAGTACATCTAACATCACAAGTAGTAAACATGAAAGTAACATGAAGGAGCTTCACAATGAACATGGTTATTTTTAACAGAGCATAACTTCAACTACATACAGTAATACGAAAGGAATAAGTTCAACTCCGTCTAATTATCAAGCAATGTAAACTAACAGGGAATAAGCCACTATACAAACTATCGTAACACACTAACAGATTATGAAAGTATACAATTTTGTCACAAGCAAGTTATCAACAAAGTCTTATTCATGCATGTTATCATCCTCCTATCTACGTCATGTTATACAACCAGAAAATAGTTAACTAAATTCACAGAATATCATGCTTTATTCCTCTACCGATCACAATAAATAAAACAGAGAACCACACCATTATTATAACCTTCGTATCACAGGTTTTCACTGTACACCAGAACTCTAACAGAACATTACCATTAACAAATCATCTTCAACATATTCAGTTTAGTTTTTGTTTCTATCAAAGCAATAGCAAGAACGAACACAGTATCATATCATCACCAAGTTTTCTATCCTATCAAAGCAGTAGTATGAAATGAACACAATAGCTGTAATGGCCGAATAAATCCTCCATGTACTATGTAAAAGATTTTATGAAATGAACAAATATTTTATAAAAGGAAAATATGTTTCGTAATTGTCAATTTTGTGTTTGATGCAATGGGAATGCGGGTTAAAATATTATTAATTTTTAAAGTGTAAATTATTGAGGGAAGTGTAATTTGAGCTTTCGGTCGGCGGGCGGTCGAGGTTTTGGTCACATATCGCTACCGAAATACATTACAGGTTACTCCCTGACACTTTCGGTTGTTCCGCGGTTGAGGTTGAGGTCAAGAGTTTGATCGAAATGCATTCCATTTTACATTTTGGGGTTTTCAGACACATTGTGGTCGAAGTTGCGGACGTGATTTGCGACTGAAAACTGCGAAAGTAGGGATACCAAGATTTACGTGAAAAAACCCAGACAGAAAAAAACCACGGGTAGATGAATAAATCTGCTATAAAGATCTAAATACAACCGCGAGTTTTGGGACTCTAGCTTACATCAATTTATAGAGAAAATAAAATCCTAAATAAGATCTACAATGCGGACCCACCGGCCTGGCCCAATAGAATTCGAGTCACACCGAAATCTAAAAAAGCACAGATAAGAGATGTTCTGGATTTTGTGACTTTTCGATCTATATCACTAGGTGTAAGGTAAGGTAGAAAATTTGTATTTTTAGCAATTTCTGATGTTGAGGACTTGATGATATGTTTGATGGGTTTATGATAATGATGATACTTGAGGATTTATTGTCTTGCTTACTATGTTTATTTTATGTTTGAGAAGCTGAGGATGATAGATGCTTGTTTATTTCCAGCGTAGCCTATTGTTGAGATTCTGTGACATTATTTGCTTAATTTACTGCTCTCTATACTGCTGGTTATTGATGATGATTTGTTCTTCCGTTATTATTTTGTCTACCATTTATTTTATGCATACTATATCGATGATCATGTCGCATGTACGTTCATGCATTCATTTAAGGAAGATAAGAAAAAATCTTAATAAACATAAATGATCGTTATGGATAACGTTCGAGTTAGTTGTCCTACATGAAGTGGACCTAATAGTGTCACTCTCTCTTAGACTAATGACTCATACGATCAGACTATAAAGTGAAAAACAAAGAAAAACTGAATATTGAACATGACACAATTTCTTTATGAACTGCATTATTTGTTATGTATATATGTTACGCATCTCTTGCTGAGCGTTAGGTTCATTAGTTGAACCTTGTGGTGTAAGTGAGGATGAAACCATTGATGAACTGGATGAGACAAATATATAATGTGGTAGTTGAAGGAATACACTCATGGGGAAGCTGGTGCATTGTTGGAGCGAGGTTGACCATAGGTATTAAATAAAGAAAATGAATAAGTTTTTTAAATGGATTTTATGAATTGGTTTTCTTTATGTTTAGTTTTGTTACAGATATTGAGATTTATTTGTTGGATTTTAGTATATTGGTTTCATTAGTCTCTAACACGTTAATTTTAAATGGTTTTTCATTTTTATAGTCTTCTGCTGCAAATGTTTTCATATTATGAATTTATGAATGACACATATTGTGTTTTTGTGTTTTTTAAAAAAATGGAAAGAAAATGTTTTAATGCTTTAAGGCGTTACATGACCACTCTAGTTGCGGTTGACCACTGCGTCGACCGATCACCAACTGCGGTTGACCACAAATAGACTTGAGGCACGCCAAAACGCACTACCTCAGCCGCTATTGACTAGGGACGACCAAAGGTCGACTGGGACGACCTTCCAGCACATTTTCAGCTACAAAAACACACTGTTTCCTCTGTTTTTTTTTTTTTTGCCTCCAAATGACTAATACTCCTGCATAAACTTTAGAACTACCAACCTAAACTAGAAATAACCCTCAGCTCAAATCCGAGGCCACAAAAAAACCCAAAATGAGGCTAGAAAACAACTTACTAGTGAAACTCCTTCGCAAAAGACGGAGAACAAGACGACAAGAACATGAATCGTGTGGAGAAACGATGAGGTTTGCTCGCCGGTTTCTCCTCCCCCTTCTCCCTCTCTTCTCCTCGCAGATGACGACCCTCCTCGCAAAAAGAGAAGTCAACTTTCCTTTTATAAAAAATTAAATTAAATTATTTTTTTAATAAATATAATATAAATTAATATATTATAAATATTAAATAAAATTCTTAGTTTCTAAGCCGACGTAGCCTGAAAAATGCGGAACTCAATTTAAGAGAAACAAGAACTCACCAAACGAAATCTCACAGCTTCGAATCACAGGGGAACACAGAACGCGCTAGTTGACTATTGACTTAGCCTTTCACACGCAGCTAAAGACCAACGTCACCACAAAACAAATTGATTTGGTTAAAGTAAAAATTTACTCATAAAAATATAAAAACTAAAAAATTGATGACTTTAAATGCGCAGTTCATTACAAACATTTCTTCGGTTATCATGATAATTTCTATCTGAGAATTTCTTTTTTCTTCAGTTTGTGGAGGTATTGATTGGGAGTCTGTGAAGAAGAAAGACAAAGGAGACGTGAGGAAACATTAGCAAGCAGGTACAAATGGGATTTATTCGTCTGTTTCT
Source organism: Begonia loranthoides (assembly GCA_022433065.1). Classification (NCBI taxonomy): domain Eukaryota; kingdom Viridiplantae; phylum Streptophyta; class Magnoliopsida; order Cucurbitales; family Begoniaceae; genus Begonia; species Begonia loranthoides. Next base: position 27,829,937 of record CM039480.1, read on the forward strand.
GGGAAATATTGAAGTTTCTGAAACATGATTTTATCATAACTGTCTTGGGATAAATATCCAAATAATAGAACAAACTTTCATTTTGTCTGCCGATGCTTATCTTAATTTCAAACTGATATGTGGATCCTCAAAGTGAAAGAAAGTGTCCTTATTCTGTCTTATCCCGACGGCGGCGGCTACGACAGAAGACTTGAGGGTGTTTGGAGAAGCCATGTGAGGAATTAGAGAAGGAGGAGTTGTGGTGGCAGTTGCATCTCCGGCAGTGTTGCAAGACGCAATTCTATTACCTCTGTTGTTTGTTTTGTATGAGGTTCTTGTTTGATTATGGTTCCCAATTAGGGAAATTAACGAAACACTTTTCATTCATTTTTCATGAGTGTTTTATTAGTTAGTGGGTGTTTTATTTGTTAGTGTTTATAAATTCTATTTTTTTTAGAGAGTTTATGGAGTTGGTTGTTCGAAAATCAACGTAATCCATATTTATTATGTTTTAAAAATGTTAACAAATAAAATAAACTATGGGAAATGAAACGAGTAAACATCACTATCACGTTTCCTATCAAAATATATTTTCTTTTGGCAGTGGAACGTTGTCTTTTCTTTGTGAAAAGTAAGTCTTTGGAATAAGATTTAGGAAATATTACTTTTCACAGCTGAAGATATTCTTTCTGCAATGAAAAATACTATTTGCGCTCCATTTGCTGAATTTTTTATCGTTCTTCAGTGTAGAAAACAATTTTCCCGCAAGTTTCCTTACTGAATTGAAAATATGTCTAGCTTGAAATACATTGTTTTTCAACAAATAGTTAAATGACAATATTGAGTATATTGATTTTTCAACAAACAGTTAACTGAAAAATCTTTTATTTTGATATTAAAATCGATTTCGAGCAGGTTAACTAAAAATCTTTCATTTTGAAAAGTCTTCTTGTTTTTAACGTTTTTTTCAATAGGTTAACGACGATATTTGCGTCGTTCATTTTTTATAGTTAAGTATTTTATTTGTTAGGAAAAATTATTGAGTAGTTGACTTATTATTGATCTCATAGTTCAGTAGTTGTTTTATTAATTTATCGAGAATTTAAGCGTACTCGTTATAATTTAAGAAAACTAGCAATTCTTCTAGGATGGGAATGATTAAGTAGTTTCACACTAAAAAGTGTTAATTTTCTTTGGGGAAAATGAGAAATCAACCATCATCCTTTACTGTTGGTGACAAACTAACCACTAACGTTTTTTTCCTAACAAATTAACCACTGACCTATGGGAAACTATCAAATCCAACATTGCTGTCACGTTTGCCGTTAAACATGATGATGTGGTGCCGCGGCAGTTCGTCAACAAACCGCCGCGACTCCATAGTTTTGAAAAATTATGCGAAGACTTGTGATGAACCGCAGTGGTGTGTCAAGACACCGCTGCGGTTTGTATGAAGCCGCCGCAGTGTCATCTAAAACTGCAGCGGTTTATAAAGAATTGTATAAATACACCGAAGACTCTTCATGACTTTCTCAGACAATTTGTCAGTAATTAGCGAACCTTAGAGAATTTTGAGAGTTGAAGTGAACCACAATTTGGCAAAGTTGAAGAATTTGTTGAAAAGCAAATGACATCTTGGATTGTTGAGGAATCTGTTATTAACCGTCAAGTTGAAGTGGGGCGCCCACAGCCACATTTTTTGCCAGTCAGGTACATGGAATTGGAGATGAAGCTGCAATAGTGTTGCACTCTGTCTCAACAAATCTACACGAGGAGGATAAGGAGGATCTCCGTTCATTATGCCAATCCAGTAGTGGGACATGGCCGAGAGTAGGCCTAGACGACTAACACAAGCAGAAGGCAGCTTCACTGGTATGGGCCTTGGCAAAAAGTATAGCTCACTGAATAAAATTAGAGAAGAAATTGCCGATCATGCGTTGAAGAATGGGTATGGGATAAAATTCACCCACAGTGACGCACATCGGTTGAGGGCTGCATGCCAGGAAGGATGCACGTGGCGGCTGCACACCTAAAAAATGCAAGGTGAAATGACGTTTCAAATAAAGTTCTACAACGACGTTTACACTTGCTCTAGAAAGATGGAAAGTTGTCATGCCTCTGTCAAATGGGTGGCAACGCATTACTTGGACAAATTTAGAAGTTAAGCCGACTGAGACATTTCTTCCATAATTTAGACAGTCAGGAAGGACTTCAACGTCAACATCACACCCAACCTTACTAGAAGAGTAAGAACTATGGCCAAAAAATCAACGAAGGGGATGGCAATGAGCAATACAAGCTCATATGGTCTTATGCCGAGGAGATTCAGAGGTCTAATCCTAGAAGCTCGGTGCGCGTTGACCTAGAGATGAGTGCATTTAAAAGGATGTACATGTGTTTTGCTCCATGCAAGATGGCCCTGCGGAACTGTGGTAGACCGGTTATTTGTTTGGATGAGTGCTGTCACGACCCGAAGACGGGCCTAACAGAACCGCCTGGTCAGGCGACCCGATCGTCGTGGAAAACCCGATCACTCAGCCCAAGGCGTGTGTTTTAGCGGACGACTTATAAATATTTAATTCAGCCCAAGATGATATGGGCCTAGGTCCGAGTAAGGATCACGAGAAAATAACGGTGCATAAATTAAAATGAAATCCAAGTACTGTGCATAACAAATCCAAAACCAACTGTGTTTAAGGTTTACAGACCAAATGTAAATATCCTCACCAAGTAACGATAAACAGCTCAAATGTAAATAACAGAACACTTCAGCTCCTAATCCTCAGCTGCTCTTATCTTTACCTGAAGTTTTGGGGGAGGAGTCATTTGGGATGAGTGACAACTCAGTAAAGTATAGCTATACTAAGTGCACCTCATGCAAAACTGGTTTTTCTATATTTTCGAAATCAGGGTTATGTTTCATTTCTACCGTACATGGATTTTTAAATCGCTTCAAACTCTTTATCATTTTATCAAACCGGCCCAAGGGCCATCGATGAGGCTTTTATTAAAAATCTTGCTGTATACATAGACAGCTATACCTCGTAAAATAGGTCATCATCGTTTTTCAATTTGAAAACGTCATTAGTGAAAAGGGGTGGTCACTCATGGACTCACCCGCCACACAACAGAGAAGAGGTGGTCACCCGTCGATGACAATACATTATGAGGCAGGAATAATGACGACGATCTCAAGATTCCATACGTCACCCGAGTTGCCGGCGCACCTGGCTGCACGACACAACTCGTATAATCGTATAATAAAATAAAACGGATACAGTTGCTCGCTATATGTGGACTTATTTAACAGCTAAGATACCTAGAGGCTCCGAATGAACGAGGGTTGCCAATGAGTAAACTCGGCCGTCCACCCTTCAAATGGAATTGGTACTTAGGTTAAGATAAGTCTCAGCGACTGACAACCGTCTGATCCGTGGGACAAAAACCCTGGCCTGGTTTAGGGGCTTTCGACCCAAGGAGGCGTCATCACCCTCCCATGCTGTTTACGACTTTCAGGGCTTTCAACCTGAGGACACGTCACCAATGCCCCGATCTGTTGTCAAACGTCAATAATCATCCTTCACGCAGCAGAAGGTATCAAAGGGGATAGCGGGTCCATCCCTTAACATATGCACAATAAATTTCAAACCATGTACGAAATTAAACTTGAGAAAACATACTATTAATAAAAACTAACGTGTTGTCGAACAGTCCCCGTCATTTTTCAAGTGTGGTATTCCACAAAATAATTATTTTGAAAACGGGATACGATGCAATATAACGCAAGAGGTATAGAAATCCCTACCTCAATGGCAATCTCTCCTTTTATCCGAAGGAGTAGCAACCGTAGATACTAGCTTGAAATCCACAATCTCGTCCGAGTCTACAACGTGTTCAATATGGGAAAATCTCATAAATACATCTCAGGGAAAAATTGGAAACTCCTTTTAACAACTTCTTTAACTCATAATCCACTTAAGAACATCTAGACTATTTCAAAGATCCAAGTCCCAGATTAACACATAATTTACCAAATGTGTCAAAATTCCAATCTAACTGGGTATTCAACTTAACTGTATTTAAAACCCAAACATACAGCACTTTAATAGAACACAAATCACTTGGCATGAATATCACTTCCTACAAGTTTAAGCCTACAAATCCAAGCAATATTCAGACATTTATCACCAATTCAGAAACCACTTTATCAACTTTAGCCCAATCAACAAATTAGAACAACATTTACGTTCATTTCCGAAGCAAGAATCCAATTAAACTTTTCACCCTCAATAGACCAAAATCACAATGCACTACTTATCCAAAACAGGAATTCAACAATAGCAACCATGTATCTCCACCAAAATTTCCAACAACTAAACAAAATCATATTCTAAAATCCATTATTGAATCAAAGGCTTAATGAGAATCTCTCACCCAATAGAACATAACAGAATCGTGTTCTGTTTACTTGCCGAAAATCGAAAATATGCTCAGATCCGGAGCTGCCATCGCCGGAGGTTGTCCGTCCGGAATCCTTTAGATCGACCGCTATAGACCCACAACACAGATCAACCACCAACCTCTCAAAACGAACTTAACATCGGAGTAAAGTTTGGGTCAAAAAATCTCACCCACCGAATAGAATCGGAGTCTGTTCGTCGCCGAAAACGAAAAATGGCTAGGCCTTAGAGTTGTAGTCGCGATCCGAGATCGCCGCTCGCTGGAAAAGGAGGAACTTGCCCGGGGTGTGAGTTGTCCTGTCGCCGGTGTCGCTCGGGATCGAAAACTTACGGCCACCGATGAGGAGCGCTCGTTCCTCATCTGATCGGAGTCATTCATTCACGGCCGACGTCGCATACGTCGTGGTTCGCAGCAGGAAGGATTTTCGAAAACCGAGCTCCCTATCTCGGCCGGCGTCGCTAACTCACGGAGCTCTCGCCTGCTCGCCGTTTCCAGGCCGCTGTCCTCTTTGTTGGGAGTCACTGGTTCGCGCTCGCCGCTCCTCTCTCTCACGAAAATCATCGGCAAACATCTCTCTTCTCCCTCTTGATTTCTCTCGGCCGACGTTGGCTGACAGGGAAGAAGAAATGGGGGAGGAAGAGAAATCCTAATCTCTTCGCCCCTATTTCTTCAAATTTTTTTTTCATTTTCAACTTAAACCTGGAACTTTCTACTCCATTATTTCTTGGCGGGATTTTTCTACACCTTCCCTCCATTTCCATTTTTCATTCTTAATCATTCTATTTCACTTACTCCAACTTGTCTATTTCTTTTATCCAATAATTCCCTAATTTCTTTTCCCAATTCAAGGTAAATATATATACAACAATTATACACATCATCTTTTATATAGTCTACCCAAATTCTCAATTTAATCATAACATCATCTAACGATGTAATAGCTCTAATTTAACTATCAAATTTCGTTCCTTAATTGAATTCTTTGGTTAGGAAAATTTCAATTTCACCGACTTTGACCAATTGACCAAATTTTCGTACGTGGCCGCTCCACCACAATTCAGTCAACTTCTTCAACGCCATGACCGATTTTCAACACAAAAAATTAACACGTGGAATTTTTTATTTAAAAAGTTCACGGATTTTATAGGTGCCCCTTGAAGGGAGCGACTCTGGGGCAGCTGCTCACTGTTGTCACCATTGACGGGAACGATAGAATGTATCTGATTGCTGTAGCAATGGTTGAAGCAGAAAATAGGGTTTCTTGGAGCTGGTTTCTAGAATTGTTGCTCGACGATCTAAACACCCCATCTGGCAATGGATGGACAATTATTTATGACTGACAAAAGGTGCGGATGATTGCTTTTGCCTTCTGTGTTTATGTTATGCATTTTGTACCAATGTCTAACTCATACTATGAATCTTTGCAGGGGCTAGTGTCAATTGTCAAAGAGGTGGCAGGGCAAGCAGATAATCGGTTTTGCATCCGATACCTGTATGGAAATTTTAAAAATAATTTAAAGGCAAGTTGTTCAAGGATGCAATGTGGGCCGCATCTAGAGCCACAACAGTAAGGCAGTTTAAGAGAGAGATGGCAAAATTATTTTTTCTTGACCTAGCGGCCCACAACTATCTACGAGGAATACATGTGAGATGCTGGGTCAAACATGTCTTCTGCTCCATCCTAAAATGTGACCTAAGCTTTAACAACCTCAGTGAGTCCTTCAACGCCTGCATCTTACCAACCCGGGACAAACTGATTCTAAGTATATTTGAGATCATACGAAAGGGCATTATGGGTAGGATCGTGAAAAAAAAATAAAAAGATGGCTCGCTCGACAGACCTTTTGTGTTCGCAGATCAGCAACTGGCTCGCCAAACAACAACTTGCTAGTCGAAATTGGAGCCCCTAGTTTTAAGGAGCTACCCAGTTTGAGGTCAGCAACAGTAACGAACAATACTTTGTCGATTTGGACAAGCGTACTTGTACCTGTTACTAGTGGGAGTTGACCAGCATCCCGTGTGTCCATACAATCCTGTGCATTCACTTCACGAGGAGGTCTCATGAGGAATTTGTGCATGCGTGCTATCATCTGGATACATGGCGATGTACTCCCACATTGTCCTCCTCATTAATGGACAAATTGAGTGGCCTCCTGTGACGCATCTTGATCCAATTATCCCACTACCATTTAAAAGGCTTCCAAGAAGGCAGCGAAAATGTAGAATAAGGGATGTGGACGAGGCCCCAAGGAGGACAGTGTTGCCCAAAAGACATATGAACATGACTTGTGCCCGGTGTGGGGGTGTGGGGCACAATTCCAGCACGTGCGAAGGTGGAGGCGAGTCCAGTGCAGGGGCCGATAGCGGTGACAGAGGCAAAGGCAGAGCCAGAGACAGAGATGGCATAGGAAGGTCAGAGGGCACATTTATAGATTTCAGAGTCCCCAAGACAACCCCCGAGACAATTCCTTCCATAGTCCCCAAGACAGTCCCCGAGTGAATTGCTGAGACAGTTTCAGACATAGTTCCTGAGATACAGGTGAGCCCATGATCACGTTTACGTTATCAATTGTTATTTTAACTATGTTAATGTCATTTGCAATGTGTTTTGCAGGAGGATGATGCACAAGGTCCACAAACACAAACATACACAAATGTGGAACTTAACCTTCCTTGATACATTGGTTTGATAAAGTAGGTTTGATATATATATATGTGTGTGTGTGTGTGTGTGTGTGTGTGTGTGTGTGTGTGTGTGTGTGTGTGTGTGTGTGTGTGATTGTAATGGACATTATCGTTGTAAAATTTGAATTGATAATTTTGAATTTCTTTGATAAATTAGAATTGATATATTGGTTCCATACATTTGGTTGCTGAGGGTGAATGGAAATTGATTAGTACGCTAATGTCCACGGACCAACTGTGAAGTTTAATTTTTTTTTCAGAGCCATGACGAGCCGCTGCATTTTTTTGAAGCACCGCAGGGGCTTACTAACAAACTGCGGTGGCCTATTTGCAAAGCCGCATCGGCTTGCTAACAAACCGCAACGGCCCATCAGCAAAGTCGCAATGGCTTTCTGACGACAAGCCGCTGCAGCTCGTCAGAAATCGCTGCGGCGTGTCCAAAAAACCGCAGCAGTTTGTCATGATTACTATGCCTTTTATGTTTCGGTGTTATGCACATCTTGCTGAAAGTGTTGCAATGAATGTGATGACCATGCTTGCTTGGTTGTTCATGATGAATGGAATCGATTGAGTCATTTTCACTCTAAAAAAATTAAAAATTTTGCAAGAGTTTCACTTGTTTTTAAGTCTATCCCCCCTACAACAGAACAACAACATTAGGCATTTCCCAACCAGACCAGATATTATCCAAACTAACTATAAACAGAAAAAGTAAACATTACAAGCCTCAAAAAAGTTTTCTATCAAAATTGATATTTTTCTATCCAAACGACAACGTAAATGTAAACATAAATTACAACAAAGTATACTTAAACATATATTCCTACTCCGCCTTCTTTCTGGTCTGTTTCGGCCGCAAATCCTTGATTGCAAAGGACAATTGCGTGTCCACGAATACGTTTGATGCTTTGTCAAACAACGAACCCTCAGAGGTTTGATCGTCGTGCTCGTGGAATTGGAACTTATTAATGCATAGTCGGATCACCCTCATCCCCTCTCTCGTACACCGAAAGACGCCATATGGGCTGCAATGCAAAGGGAACAATTGCTGGTAAAATACGTGGAAAGCAATATTATGAATTTACACAAAGGAAAAAACATACCGCTCTTTGTCAGTGGGAGCTACGATGATGGAGATGGCTTCAGGCATCAATTGCTGGTAAGCATATTGAGTGTAGAGGTCAACGAACGACATAAAACACATTTGCTTTGGGTGTGTCTGAAATGTAAACAACGTATTAGATGATCTCAATGAACATGAACGACAACCCTGAGAAACAAGATGGTTACTTACGTGAATCTACCCTAATGTGAGTAGACCTTTTTCCTGTTGAAACGCGAATATGTCTTCGTCGTTGACCGCATAGCACTGCATATAAGTTCAGATGAGTACTAAGATAAAATCTTATACACTAAGATACAAAGAAAGCTTCTCACCGTGTTTGGCATCCCGACTTGATCCGGGAAGATGATATTAGTGATGGTGTAATCACAGGCGAGCAGCTTTCCCCCAAGAATTGCTCACGTCTTCACGTTCTTCTGAGTATTTGGCGCAACATACTTCTTGAAGACATCCATCAATTCCTGAGACTACAACAAAAATGCCGAAAGGCCGTCAGACTAATAAAGCATGAATAAGTGCTGACACAAATACATAACCAAATCAAAGACGTACCACGCGCACAGTTTTAAGGGCCTGAGGCTGTGACTCACTTGTCTCCTACACCTCAGCAAGCACGGCTGGAGGAGAAGGTTGGCATCTTACGACAATGGTGCTGAAAATCAACGACATGTTACTATGTCAAACACAAATAAGGTAAAGACTGAACTTTGCATACAAATTAAATAACTTACAAGCGTTTTGTGCCTTCTATTGCTTCTAAGGACTATGGTGAGTATAACGACCCGGATTTTCTTATATCGTTAAAACGTGTAAAAATTTAAAATTTTCTTTTTAAAACAAATCAGAGTGCGTAAATCTAAATCGCTACTAACTCTTTATTAAAACTCATCATGAAAATCAACTTATTAATTATGAGGAAGCGTTAAAAAAATCATCTAGTTAAATTCTTGCTGAAACGTTATAAAATATTCCTTTTGAAATCATAGCGGAAACGTAAGAATTCTTTGAAAAGAAATACTAAACCATTCAATCATTTCGTTTCTCAAATAAACCTGAACTGTTACTTCATTGATTCAATACCGTTTCGTTGATTCATAACCGTTTACTTTTCTTTGTCTTTGCCTTGCCAACCCGAATCTCATGTGTGCGAAATCATCCATCCCTGCTTCATTACGTGTTCATCATTTTCTTCTTATATGTTTGTCTTTTTACCTACACTACAAGTAAGGAAGTGAGCTTATGCCCAGTAAGGAGATGGGGAAAACAATTATGCATTCTCTCTTTAGTTCTTGTTGGTATGAGGGCCACCCAAACCAACTTTTTCATTACGTTCATTTCGTTCGTTCGTTAAAAACTCGTACATCGAGTCTGGAGATTGAGGGTTTTCCTTTGAGATGACATAGCTGTACGGAACCTAACCTCCTGTGTGCATACTAGTCCCTTTCCCGATTTGGTAAGGGTGTATCCTAGCAGCTAGGCTAGATCCGGACTACCCATCTACCCCAACTCCCTTTTTCAGCATATACCCGCCTTTAGGGTTCTTTCTTTCTGTCCCGGCATATACCCGCCTTTAGGGTTCTTTCTTTCTATCCCGGTATATACCCGCCTTTAGGGTTCTTTCTTTCTTTTCCTCACTCATGCATGTGGGTACCATCCGAAGGTTACCCCCTACTTGGTTTCTATTATCATGAAACAACATATAATAATGAAAATTGAATGCATATAATGAAATACAATTGAAATTCATACGAAACCACAAAGAATAATAATGATATTGAAATAAACAAGATACAACAACCATGAAAACGAAATTAATCATATTCTCTGGTCTAGTTGATTATAGGCTTTAACCTACGAATAAAAGGTCGAGTTGATTACATGCTTTAACATACGAATAAAATCTTGTTAAAGAATTAACATCCTATCTAGAATCATAGTACACAATAAGAAACGATGAAATCTGAAACAACTTACAACGTTTATGCATCATAATCTTAAACTTTTCTCATTCTTTTGTTTAGTTAACTAAACCTTCTTTGTTTAGTCAACTAACCCTTTTTCATCACCTTGTATTTCACATTTCATTCATACTCATTACACCTTCTTGCCTTTAGGTCATCATTCTCTAGCTTTCCATAACTACATCAAGACTCATTCATCAATTACTAAGCAACAGTATTTTCACTCCACTATCTCACATTCTAAATCGATATTGATAACAGAAAACTTACACACAAAAATCATGCTCACATCCCTAGTTTAAACAACAAGAACTAACTACTAACCATACACACTTTACTTGGGTGTAGGGTACAAGGCCAAGACAACCCATTCCTTACCTCAAAGCTTTAACGTGCATTAGCGTTTAGCCGTTATTCCTTTTCTCTTCTTCTTTGTACCTTCACAATTTAATAACTTATAATTATTAATCAAATCAATTAATCATTCGTCATCTTTTTCTAACTTAATTCTTATTTGTCGCTTATTAGCATTTCTTAAACAAAATCGTTCCATTAATTACGACTGGGTCTAATAAATTAATCCCTGTATTCATATCCAATTATCGTCATATATTCATCCAATTAATAATTCAAACCTAAATAGATTATATTACCAAAACTGTAACTCAACAGGTTTATATCCAAATTAAAATAATACTTCCTTACATATCACTGCCCATCGAAAGATAATCATTCCCTTTCCAAAATCCAGAGACATAAATCCAACAAAGGCATACATACGCAGCAATGCTAAATCCAACGTTCATGCCTCGCAAAGCAATAAAGGCAATAGCTAAAACAGATTATCAAACCAAAGCTTATCACTACAAACAAGGAATAATCATCTAACATGCTGACCCATAAAATATGTTTAACACTTTCTTTTTATCTCCAATCTAGATACTTTTCATAGTCATAACACAAACATCCAAATAAACTAACAGCCAATAGCTCATACAACCATCAGAGTACACAAACCCATTACCCAAAACATTCATCCAACTTAACGACTTATTTCCCAGCAGCTTAACTCAAATCTAACATATTTATGCTTTAAGAAATAACCAACAGAGTGTAATTATATTCATGACTTTACATCACAACATGCTATTCCAAGTGACTGAACATTGATCCAAGCAACAGAGCAATTTTCCATATATATCCAATCATCCAACAGGTAACCAAAGGAGACAAAGAACAACTAAACAATAGTGCAAATCAAATACACTTAATAGTGCACCGTTTGCAGACCACGAACAACCAAAATTAACAGAGTCTCACCAACACCTCTCGGCCATCATCAGAAAAATAGGACAACCAGATTACACATTACTTCCAAAGAAACAAAAAGCACTTGACCAACATTTCATCCATCCAATTCATTATCAGAGATAATTTACTAAATTTCATATGTTTATCATCCAAAATTCAGAAAACAGAGAAGAGATGATTCTCGCCATGAAGACCCAAGCAGGAGCTCCAACACTCGGCTTCCAACTCCATTCCACTGCAAGCTCTCTGTCCATTTATTTCACACTCACAATAGCTTACCCGACAGCTTTCTTCAAGTCCTCTGCAGCACACTTCATCGACAACTTCTTCAATTTTTCTTCTGGGGTTAGACAGCCTCATCAATTCTCCTGTCTCCTCTTCAATTCTTCAACCAACCTGCTCCCCATTGAGTGTCGGCAGAACAACCAGCTGTAAAGGACAACCAATGTGGAAGGTTAGGCTCAACCCGAACCGGCTAGATTGGGTATCCAAATGCAGCTGGGCCGGAGACCCCAATCACGGCCCAACCCAGAATAGGCCCTGTCCATCGTGAACGATGCCTCTGCCGAACGCGAAAAACCCCAGCAACCCACCCTGTCATTGCCCGATCATCAGCGAACAGAGGAGAAAAGTCGACGGAGCTCACCTCAGCTCGTCGCCGGAATCGCCTCCACGGGAGATTGCCGAATCGCGATCTGAACGGCGACCCGCTACGCCGTCCAGACGCACGACGGAGCAACGCACACCGTCGTCGCCATCGCTGTCGCCGTTTGCCTGCTCCCCGTTGCTGTTTCATCCCGCGAGAAACCCGTCGCGGCTCTGACCTAGCGCGACCCGCAACGAACCGCCTCGCCGTGACCACCACACGCCGCCGTCATCACCCATGGCCTTCGCTGTTGCCCGAAGCCTTCGCCGTCGCTGCACTCAGTCACTGTCTCCACGCGATCTCCCTCTCTGTTTTTTGTCTCTCCCTCTCATTTCTCTCTCATATTTGTTCTTCAGAAATCCTTTCCCCTTTCTAATTTCTCTTTTTATTTTATTTTATTTTCATCTTAATCCTAATCTATTTTATTATTTCTCAATTATAATAAACTCTTTTCTAATATTTTGATTCCACTTAATCAAATAAGTCTCATTTTATTTTTCCTGTAAGTTAATTAAAAATCAAATCAATTAGTTAGACTAAATTGATTCAATCTATATGAAAATATTTAATTTAGCTCAATTATCACTTGATGATAATTGACAATTACGACTATGATAATACTTTGATTATTATTCAACTAATATTAAAATTTGGGGTATTACAGCGAGGCTACTGTACGGGCTGCTCACTCCTCTATTCTCTAAAGTGCTACCAACAGCTTATGATGCCTCTCTTCTGCTCACTCCTCCACTTTGTTTATTTGGACCTATGCCATTTGAAGGTGCTCTTCCATCATTTTGTATTTTGTAAGCGTCATATGATGGAGCTCCCCCATCCTGCTCATCCAGCTGGACGTCTCCTCAAGCATCGAAGTAAAATGCGATGTCTGAGGAGAGGGTGAATGCATCGGCTGCGCAGCATCCTCCTCCATGTGCTACAGAGCATCCTCCTCCATGTGCTGCAGAGGCGATCCTAGAGTCTGTTCTACTGAGGGGGCTGAAGGCTGAGCCTGAGGGGGGTGGAGGTGCTGGCGGCTAGGACACTGAAGGTGGCTGCTTCGGGGTCTTGCGTACCCAAGTCCCTCCAACTTTGCTAACCCCAATTCGGTCCACTTTCAATTTTTTGTACGCATCTATGGTCGTCTCTTTGACTCTCGGCTCATCCTTCGAGATGGGTACCCCAAACTGCTCAGCAATCCTCTGAATGAGCCAGTTGAACGGCAGCTTTTGGTCTGGTTGTTGAGGACCTCGTGCATGTGACTCAGGATGACATATCCGATGTCCACCTTTTTCCTAGTAAACACCTTCTCTAGCAAATAGAGATCCATGCAACTAACATGGTCTCGATGTCCGTCCGAGGCAAAATCGTGTACGTCGTGATGAGTTGGATCACTCGGGCTATGACATTCAACTCTCTGCCCTTTTGCTTCTTGTACTCGGCAATTTCGGGATCCCGATGCAATAATCTAAGCACTGCTAGCCCTTCTTCTCGGCTGATGAACGGTGGATCCCGAGACACGTGATAATATTGATCGCTTGGCCCTTCTAGTACACATCCAAGCATTATATTCAGATCGTTGGAAGTCAACCTCAACTCCCGTTCAAAGATATATGTTCGCACCTCTAATGGATGGGTGGATAGTTCCAAATTTGCATCAAATAGTCTGACAATCCTCTCGCAATAACTTCACCTCATCCGACACAAACTGCCTAACCCAGCATCATCAACCAATTATTCAATTCTCATTCCAGCCAATGACTCCAAATCTACTCTTTCAAAAGCAATAATTGAACGATGTTGTATATCATTTTCATACCATTCTCTAGCGTTCGCTGTCCTGAATAGTTGGGATTGGAAACTCACTGTAACGGCTGGTCGTTGTTCAGGCTCAGGTTGAGGTTGAGATTGAGAATGTGCCACGGTTTCTCCAGCCTCCGCGGTTTCTACGTGTTGCATCACCGCGGTTTAGACCGCTTGCACCGTTGCGGTTTGGACAGCTTGCACCGTAGCGGGTGCTCCTTCTTGCACAGTTGCTGGACCAACAGACTCCGGCGTCTCTAGTATCGATTGCGATGGAACATCCCTTCTCTTTGCCGCCATTTTCTTTGCTCGGGAATACATTGTCGTTGTTCGTCTGAGCTTGGTGTTCGCCGAGCCTAGGTTTTCCTTGTTTGTTTTTTGGTGAAACCGCAATGGAGCCCTCGATCGAGTATGTATAACGATAGTGGATCAAAGACCGAGGCACAACAAACTGCTGCGGTTTCGGATGACGCCACTGCTGTGTCTTAGTAAACCGTTGCGGTTTAGGCTGACGTCGTAGCGGTGTGTCAAGACACCGCTACGGTTCCTAGCTGAACTGCCACGGTTCATCATAAGTCTTTGCATAATTTTTCAAAACTATGGAGCCATGGTAGTTTGTCGACGAACCGCCGCGGCTCTACATCATTATGTTTAACGGCAAACGTGACAGCGATGTTGGATTTGACAATTTTCCAAAGATCAGTAGTTAATTTATTAAGATAAAAATATTAATAGTTGGTTTGTCAACAACAATAAATAGTGATGGTTGATATGTCATTTTTTCATTTTCTTTAAAATTCAAAAATGGTTGCAGTGTACATCAGGGCTAGGAAGGAACGTCGTCGTTAGAAGCATTTAATCTGCCAGAGTAGAGTACACCGCCATATCTCATGCTCGTCCCCCTATAAACGGAAAGCCCAACCCCCCTTTAAATAGGCTTCGTTGACACTACCCATTTCATCTCGGATCACCCAACCTTCAATCCTCTCTTTCCATATTTCCATCCTTTTCTGTTCAGCGAATTTTAGATCGTCCTCCCAAATTGTACGAGTGAGGGATAGTAAGCGTTTTGCAGTGATGGAGGTGTCGAGCAGGGGAGGAATCTCCAAAAAGAGGAGAGTTTCTGCTTCTTCTGATTCTTATCTTGTTGAGCTTGAAGACCCTGGTTTCTTCGTCGACTCTCCAGATATCGTGGTTTCTGCTGCGAATTTCCAGAATTCAGGTGGTGTTGTCCCCGGTGAAAGCTCATGCTCCAGCTCCTGCGAGGAGTCCGGCGAGGTCGTAAAATGTAATTTAGCTAACGAAGACGACGAGGTAATTTTCAAACAAGGATTCAAGTACTGCTGTAGTTTTCTGATTATTGGTTTGATTTCTTCAATCTCTGTTTGGTTGGCCAGTAGGATTTCCTTTCTTAAGGAAAAGTGGAAGTATCACGTGGTTGATTAATGAAATGATTCGTAATCATCCCTTCGCCACCGACGAGGGACTGTATGATTCATTCATTCGTAATCGTATCCGGATTGAAATGCTTAGTCAAATCTTTAACTAGACTTCTTTGATGCTTTTCCAATTCGCTTTATTTTGTCATGACAGACCCAAAACTGCGAAAGGATTAAGTCGGTGACCGCTACTTACAGTAAATTCAGGTTCGTTAATATTTTCACGCAGTTTCTCATGATTCTCTAGCAGCTGAAAGATCAATTGGGTTCTCTTTCGGTTTTTTGCTTGCTAACAACTATTATTTCCAAACTCGGAGAGTGCAGTCAGACGGTCCAGCGCCGCCGAGATTCCCAAGAAGCACACTGTCCTGCGAAGAAGCCTTCGAATAAGAGCCATCGGCGTACTTTGCAGGTGGGCAAGATACCTCCGAGAATCGAGATCGAAGCTTTCTTCGCAGAAGCGGAAAAGTACGAGCAAAAGCGATTTGCAGAGAAGTGAGTGGCCGTTACTTAGTGCGCAGGATAAGTGGGGGGCCTCATGTGGCTTACTTTAGGAAAGAGCGGAATCAATTTCTTAACTAACAATTAACCCTTTTGGGCACCTTTTTCTGTTGGGTTTTTTTGGTGCAGGTACAACTTCGATATCGTGAACGACGAGCCGTTGGAAGGTCGATACTTGTGGCTTCCATTGAAGCATGAGGGCAGTTGCAGTGACGCCAGCAATGGTTAGATCGCCGCTCAAAAAGGTCCCATTTTTTCTTCTGAATCTTTTGCTTGAGAGGAAGATCCGCATATTCTTTCCTCAATTAAAGCTGCTAGTTGGAAGGAACGGCCTCCATTCCATCGATAGATACCATTTGAATTTGCTTGGTCATGGAGTTGGGTATGGGGCAGTGTAAATAACATGGAATGGTGGTTCTAGTTCTAGTGTTGCTGTCTTTGACCTACTTATTAATCAAGCTCTAACTATTCTTAGGACCGTTAATCTTGTATATAATTACTTCTTCTTCATCTTTACTCATCTTGCTTTCCACCCTCTTGATCTTCCCTCATTTCACTTTCATGGAAATAGAGAATATTCTATCATACCAAATGGAATATGTCTTTTTTGAGATCTACATATTGGGTTGTCGTCTAAATATACAATAACCGAGTTAACTTAATTCATGCAATATTTCTTAATTTGAGTTAAATCTCACCTAGTTTTTGTCTGGACTTGGAGGCAACCCTAATAGAAATGTCAGGTCAAACGACTTGATCATCCAGGCCAATGAGACGTGCTCTCACATTTGAATCCTCGATCTTTCAACTCATTAAACTGTTCTTTAATAATAATATATGTTGTATTTTTTAGTTTTTACTTTGTATCAATTTTAGATAAGATTCTATCTATAAATTATTGTTCTCACTCCTTTAATCCGTACTTAGATCTTTCGCCCTCTCAATAGTGTTTGTCACTATCAGGATAGATGGTGGTTCAATAATTAGCCAGTCTCCTTGAAAACTAATTTGTTTTCTGGAGAAGAAATTGAAAGCAAAGTGGAGAGCTGGGAGAGAGGTTGTGAATGGAAGAAGCAAAGGGAAAGAGGGATGTTGGAGAAGTGGGTTTCAAACGAGGTTGATTTAGTTAATGATGAGTTGAGATTTACAAACATACCACCTTTTAATCATGTTTACTTGGAGCTTCTTCACGTGCACCCCATGTTCTTCTTCTCCCCTTTTCCTCCTGCTTTGGATCCACCGCTCTCCATCTCGTTCTTTAAGGTAAGGACACACATAATTTAATCCATACCCTAACACTACATTAATCTATTATTAACTACACTAACCCCTACCCTGATTCAAACATTAATTTTTATGGTACGTCATCACGTCAACGTAAATTAACATTTTTATTGCAACGAGTTGATTTGAGACGAAGATGGTCGGTTTTCGATGGTGAGTGTTGATAAATTTGATGCAGATACGGCTTTGTTCAACACGGTGATTAGGAATTAGAAGTATATGTTGGGGATGTTTAGAATCACCAACACCAAGCAGCCAAGGAGAAATTTTTGGTTTGGAAAAAGATGCACACCAAACTCCATTACATGTTGTGTAAAGAAAAGGTGATGGAGTTTTATAGAATTTGAGTTCTTATAATCATGGAAGTGCGTCTCCTTTTTATCCAAACCCTTTTTCCTATTTTATCTCCTCGCCCATGCCCCTTTCACATTTTTTATTCTTGACTAGGGATTTCTTGTCTCCCATTTTTTACTAAATTATTAGTAAATAAACGCTAAATAAAAAAAGTAAATGAGTAATGCTACATTTACACCCTAATTTCATAACCTAATATAGCAACTACTTGTCTTACTCACTTATTGATTCATGTTTATTATTATATCATAATAATTCTATCAGCAACTAAATGACACATCAACGCTGCGTTACAGTGTAAAATGTAAACGTAGCATTAACCAAATAAATTTTACAAGATGAAATTACAAAATATAACTACATTTTACTTGCTAATCTCATGCATCTTTATCTAATTCAAATATGTCATCTTTGAGCTCGAAGTATATCACATAATGCTAACTCGATCTAGAAGATAAGCACGAAGATGAAAGTAGTACTAATACGATGAATACCAATCGGCCTTCTGTTTAGAACCGTCGACGATATGTTTCTCCTAACACAAAATTTTATGGTTTTTGATATTGTCTTGAGAAACCCATGTCATAATTACATAACATGATAAACTTACAGCTTGCAATTAATCAGTTGTATAGGGATGCATATGCTTTTCGTTCTATCTTTTTCCGTGTAAGAAGTAGAGAATGCAGAATTTTATGTGGGTTTGCCAGCAATTTTGTTCAACGTGTTAGTTTTATGATATTCTAGGACTCTTTCAATCTTGAACTACGTTGTTGCTCCTGATTTTTTGGAATACTTGGGTCAAATATGAGATGAGATTGTGTAACAATATGTGTAATTGTTGTTATGACTATGAGGACCACTCTTTAACAATTTAAACCACTTTCCCCAACATCTTGTTAGAGATCAAACGATAACTAGCAAAAAAAAAAAATACGATGTGAGACACCAGATTTACATGAAAAAATTTATACAGGAAAAAATCACGGGCAGAGGAATAAATCTACTATGAAGATCAAAATACAACCACGAGTTTTGTGACTCTAGTTTACATCAATTTATAAATAAAACAAAACCATAAATGAGATCTACAATGTGGGTCCACCAGCCCGGCCCAATAGAATTTGGGTCATACCGAAATCTAACAATCTCCACCTTGACATTAATTATATGAAAGAGATCTATAGTGCATGCTCGTCAGCCCGGTCCAACAAAACGAATTCAAAACCCTTAATTCTGACAATCTCCATCTCGAAACGAATTCTGCTGCCATAAACTAATTTTTAAATTTTCAAATTACTCTTCCACACCTTCAAAGAAGATCTGCAACGAGGGCCCACCTGCCTGTCTCAAAGAAATATATAGATCACCAATATAAAAATCTTCAATGGTAAATTTAGCAACTGATGCTGACCAGGTTTAAAAACACTTAAACCACGATGATGACATCTTCAAATCCCACAAATAGTCATTTAAATCTATGCAAATATATTTTGCCTCTTGACCTGTGTGACAACCAGCCCTATGAAGGCCAGGAAAGGCCCAAGTGTAGGTCTGGCCCATATCAGTAGGGGTGCACAATCTCACATCGCTTGGGAGAGTAGAAAATGTATGGTTTGTAAGTAGGGTTCCCCTCCCTATCTAGTACAACGCATTTTGAGCTAACCTCAAGAATAAAACCGTGCGGGCTTCGGCCCAAAGCGGACAATATTGTACTGAGAGTACCGGGGGACATTACAACCTGCCATTTCAAAACTGTCTTTCAAAATCTTTTAATATTCCACCATTGTTATTTTACCATAACGAAATATCAAATCTCAATTCAAAAGTGGAAGATCTACTTCAAAGATTTTATTGTCACAAAACACATTCTTAAACAAAATATCTGACCCAAAATCATTGGCTTCAATAAAATATTCACCTACGGAAAACTATGGATATCACAAGATTCCAAAAAATATTCTCAAAATTCAGATATTTCTATAATAACTAATCAGCCCCAATACCAAATCAAATCGCCGAATAATCGCAGATATTATAAAATTCAAACCTTATTTGAATTTCAACCGAAACAATCTCCAAGATTGAGATATTCCTGCGATTCCAAATCTGCCATAAATCATCAAATTTAATCTCCCAAAAATCCCAATGATTTTCAACAATTTTTATCTTTGGCAAAAATCCAATTTTGCAAAGGACACTCTTGTGGCAGCCCCAATCGAAACAGCTTAACAGAGAGAATGGAGAACACCAATGTGGATGATCTATGAAGACTGACGATAAATAGAACTCCAAACAAAGGAAAAATTAGAGCTTTCACAACAAACGGAGCAATTGTTTTTTATGGCTGCTAGACGATAGAGAGAACAAATCTTATGAGCAAGACGAATGGTAGAGGGAACAATTTTCCCGTTCTTTTTTTTCTTTTTCTTTTTCTTTTTCCCAAAAAGTGTAATTTTCTTAAAAATTACATAAACCTTGTTCGATGCGAAACGAACGAAGTGAATTTGTTTCTACACACTTGAAAACACGAACTCCCGAAACCAAAACTATGATACCATTTGTTAGAGATCGAACGATAACCGGAAAAATAAAATACGATGTGGGACACCAGATTTACGTGGAAAAACCCACACGGGAAAAAACCACAGGCAGATGAATAAATCTACTATGAAGATCAAAATACAACCGTCAGTTTTGCGACTCTAGCTTACATCAATTTATAGATAAAACAAAACCCTAAATGAGATTTACAATGCGAGCCCACCGATCCAGCCTAATAGAATTCGGGTCACACCGAAATCCAACACATCTTTGGCAGGCACGGGTTGAAAATTTCAATTCTTTTCGACAAAACTCCCAACGCCGTGTACCATTGAAGGACGACTTTGGCCTAGGCTTACTTATAGGGGTGTGCAAACCAAACTGGGACTGAAGAATCGAAATGGAACCAGTCGGTTCGGTTTGGTTTTGCACACATAAAAACCAAAATTTGGTTCTTTTTAGCAAGATCTGAATTTTGCTGTTCTGTTTTCTGTTCCAGTTTCTCAAAACAAGAAAAACCAGAACCGAACCGCGTACCCAATTAATTAGGTTTGTTCTGTTTCTGTAGAGTGCAGAATGTTTTGATTTGTCTTCCAGTTCTAGGCACCAACTCCCGACTCCTGAGCCCCGAGCCCCGACTCCCGATCTGCTCTTCATTACCAACTCGTTGTAGTTCATCTCGAGTTCCTTCCCGAGTTCCCGTCCATCATCCATTGTTCGTCTTCATCTTCGTCTTCTATTTGGTTTCCAAGAATGTGAGTCTTGGTCACCAGTCGTTTCTCGGTCTCGATCTCCAATCGTCCCTTGATCTCAATCGCCAGTCCTCCCTTAATCTCAGTTGCTAGTCGCCTCTTGGTAATCCATAAAACTCGAAGTTCTTTTTTTTTTTTTTTTGTTTCTACTCACTGTTTTTTTTTTCTGACTTTTGGTTTCTGCAACAATCTTTGTTTTTCTTGTCACCTGTTTATGCATATTAGTTTCTTGGGTTGAATGTTTTGGGATTTCACTTAAACCTTGATTTCTTTTCCTGAAATTTCATTTAATTCATTCATGATTGAAGCCCTATATCTAAATATGTTCTTTCGATTCACTTTAAGAATGTGATTGGTTTCCTTTGTTCTATATTTCATGAACTGCTCGATAAGTATTGTTGAGAATAATGACTTGTTGATTTCGTCTCTTAAATTGGCCATTCATTTTGATTAAAGCTGATT
Source organism: Begonia loranthoides (assembly GCA_022433065.1). Classification (NCBI taxonomy): domain Eukaryota; kingdom Viridiplantae; phylum Streptophyta; class Magnoliopsida; order Cucurbitales; family Begoniaceae; genus Begonia; species Begonia loranthoides. The sequence continues at coordinate 27,851,239 of CM039480.1, forward strand.
TCTTTGGTATTTGGCTATTTGCTACTTTGAGGAGTTATCGAATGCAATACAACCTGTAACTGTGTAATGAAATTCAAAAATTTCTCTTTTTGAGCTCGTAGAAAGCACCTCAATCGTTTTGATAGTTGAGGAAATTTTTTTTATAAAAATAAAGTGGGAAAAATCAAAACTGAATAGGAACCGAATTTCCAGTTCGGTTTCGATTTTCCATACAACCTGTTCAGTTTTGTAATTTCAAAATCGAAACCAACCGGTTCAATTCGATTTGGTTCGACATCAAAACCGGACCAAACCAGATCATGCACACCCCTACCTACTTAGTGTAGATACCTCCAACTCACGCACTTACACTCTTTTACAGAACCCTCTCTAATCTTTTATTTACAAAGGAAAAAGCCTAAGTACTCATGTCACCTTACTAAGGTTTGATTTTTCTCTTTCTTCAAAACGACCGATCTTCGGTGTTTCGTTGAAAAAAATTGAAGTTTTCAACCTATGTCTATGATTGATAGCTGCTATTATCGTGAGAGTAATGTTAGATTTACTTTCTAATTTTGAACTCAAATATGCTCTTATAACGTGAAGTTCCTTAATTGAAACAATTTGTATTTTTTAACTATTTACAATTTATTTTAATTATTACATTAATTAATGAATAATAAATAGATAAAAGCAGAGTCTAAAATTAAAGGGTTTGTTCTCCCAAAATACAAAGTTTTATTTTCTAATTCTTTCTCGGCCTCTAGGGTCATAAGATTTGGGCCTTAGCCCAACTTGATTGCGTTAACGGGTTATGATCCAGATATTTGTGGCTCTGATTACTAGCTTGTCGTTTCAGCTGGAGTTCGCTCTTTGCTCTGTGTTAAGGTTGTCCATAAGGCGCGCTGGGATGATTCCTGCAACAGTTAACAGCTTTGGCGGAGAGAATTCCCTCGACCATTACACTTCCCTCCTCCTTCAATCTAAAACCTCCACCCCATCGTAGTTCCTTCTTTAGTTACACAAACTTAAAATCTAGCTTGATTACAGCATCGAGCACTTTTGTCGTTCCCAATGAATACCAAAGACCCTCGCGACAAGCATCATCGTTCTCCTCTGATCATAGGGGTATTCACTGCCACCAAAATATTAATCAATGGAGTCCAAACGCAGCATCCCTGCCTCGAGGCTGAGGTCTGATAATCAGTGGAATCCTCAGGATACGATTCAGCACTATTCTCAAACTGGAAGTTCTGCATATCCGTCCAACTACCAGTATCAGAACCAAAACTTCCAGAATCCTGGATTTCCGTGGCAGAACCATATTTATCCTGATAGGTGAAGGTCCCAATTCTCAGTATCAAAACCCTTCCCAGGGGAATACTCAGAACCTTAACTATCAGCAGCCTATAATTTCGAATCAGTGGAACAATGAAAACAGGTGTTTCCCACGTCCTGGATATCCGATCAGTTGAGCCCACAAGTGCAGAACCATAATCAATGGGATAATCAGGTTGTTAAACGAGCAGACAGTTCACAGAATGAAATTTCAAGGGCTTGAGGAGTTCATGTGCAAGAGGCAAGATTAAAGAAGCTATTGAATTGATGAAAGGAGGAGTTCAAGGTGATGGTAATTGTTTCTATATGTTGTTTGAATTAGAAAATGCAAAAGTAGTTCATGATTCCTTTTTACAGTCCACTTGTAGGAGCAAGCTGCAGTGGAACAAAAAAGTGCTTGAAATGTATGGTAATATGAGAGCACGAATGACGCCCAGAGAGTATTTGATCATATGCCGGATAGAATTATCAACTCTTGGCATTGGATGATAAAAGGGTATGCTGATAATGGACTGGGAGATGATGGGTTGGAGTTGTTTGAGCAGATGAAGAAATTAGGATTGCAACCTAGTGACGATATTTTTCTGTTTATTCCCAGCTTGTGCTAATGCCGCATCTGTAGAAGAAGGATTCATTCATTTTGAGTAAATGAAGAAGGATTGTAACATTACTCCAATGTGTGGATGAGTACACCTGCACGAACACCTTTAAGAACCTCCGCATTCGTGGTGCCTGTCATGAGGCCATGAAAATTATGTTTCGGATTGTTGGCAGGGAATTCATTGTTAGGGTCAGGGACAACAAACGGTTTCATCATTTTAAGGATGGAAAATGTTCTTCCATTGTTGATGTTTGAATTCAACTTTCTTCCTTCCAGCTTTTGTCTGAGTTAGTTTCACTGAATGTTCGTATTTCATTGAGAGCAGAGCGGAGCAGGGTCATGTAGGAATTGCCAGCAGTCTCTCTGTTTTCTGCACTTCTTTTTACGGGTATTGGCAAAAGTGGTACCAAAAATGCAATTTTAACCATCTTTTATAACTTCTGGTGCGCATCTTACAACAACTTTCCAAGAGCAAAATACCAAAATTGAGATACCCAACAAATTTAACGCCATTATTGATCAAATGTCCATTATTGATGGAAGACATTCTAAAGGTAATTGGAGTCCCTGAATGGAGGAGAGTTTGTGTTATTTGCTGACAAGAGTTGCTTTACTGAAGGGATTGAGGCCACCGAAGAGTGACAAAGACTTGCATCTATTATTGATACAGTAAGGATGGATTACAACACGAACAAGAAAGCTCAAGTAATGGTTGATGGGAGTTTAGATGAGCAATATAGGAAGTTATGATCTTATGCCAAAATAAATTAGAAAGTGGAATCTAGGGAGCACTTGCATCGTGTGTGTGGATAGGTTTGAGTGAGTCCTGTCAATTTCCAATATTCAAAAGATTTTACATGTGTTTAAACGCATGTAAGAGAGTACTATTAGCTTGTTGTCGACCTGTCATTAGTTTGAACAATTGTCATTTAAAGGGCCAGTGCCCTGGACAACTTCTGAACACGATCGGAGTTGATGGGAACGATGGAATATAACCCATTGTTGTAGTTGGTGTAGAGGGAGAAACCAAAGAGTTCTGGCTTTGGTTTTTGAAGTTATCGTTGAAGGCGCGCTGTTGTGGATGGACTTTTATTTCAAACCAGCAAAAGGGCATGTCTTATCCCCTCATTTCCACAATTTATGTCGTGCATGCTTAATTTCATCACTTACCTAATATTCTTTATGATTCGTCATGTTGGGTTTGGTTCAAACACTGGAGTGAGTCCATTGTACCGGAAGAAGCTGTGTATGCAAATATCAAGACCAAGTTTCATGGAAAAGTTTACAAGGAGGCAATGGATAACGTGTTGGTTTTTAGGTTCCCTCGCACGGCGAAATTACCGATGTTCACAACAACGGTAATGTGCGTAACCTATGTATCATGAAAAAACAATTTTATCATGAATATAAAAATGGAACGTTGTTATAATATATTAATAATAATATGTATTTAGATCTAATCTAAAAATAAAGAATGTTACCTTTGTAGCTCACTTCACACGGGTACTAAATCAACCGTCGATCTTCTCCGCCAATCCTCCTTACCTCAAATAAGCACGTGTGGGCGTGATAAACGAAACAAGATAACACTCAATTTATGATAGATCGTATTCTCAATACATGAGACGATCTATTTGGATTTAGAAAACAATTTTCTAAAGCCAACACGGAAGACAAAAATTTTCTCTCAAAATGGATTTCTTTTTCAAATATTTCAAAAACTCAAAAACTCTTTTGCTAATGAAATTTGACCTCTATTTATAGTGGTATTTCTCCATAATGGCCATTATGGCATTTAGAGAAAAAACCCTATAAATTCCTCACTACATTTATAAAAATGTTATAAAAATCAAAAGTCTTTTCACCATATTTCAACACTTGGCACATTTAAGTTATAACACATTTATAACAAAAATGTTATGGGAAATAAAAGGTCATTACATTAAATCAAATTTGACATTAATTCAAATTTGACAAAATCCATTTTAAAAATTATTTTTAAAAGTTACTTTATATTTATTACTTTATTGAATAATCAATAATTCAATTTGTTTCATTTAATGAAACATAACAAATATATTAACTTTGACAACTTTTGTCATTTTGTCTTAATTAATTAAATAATCAATAATTCAATTATTTCATCTAATGAAAAAATAATAATAATAAACTTATTATTGAGTGTATTAAATAATTAATTCATAATTAATTATTTAATATTATTTGTTCATTTTTCTATTATTCGAATAATGATAGAATGTGACAAAGGGATCGATGGACCTATAGTTTTAAGCTCCAATAATATTTTGTTAACTAATATAAACTCTTTATATTAATTAACATAATTATTAACTCTAAAGTAATTCCACTAAATACTTAGAGTTGCACTCTCAAAACTATAGAGTATTTTTACTTAAAGTAATGTCCATTGATATAGTCATTACATATGCATTAACCCTCCATTTAGATTCGCAATAGAGCTAGGTTTATCATCCGTTAACCTCTCATATTGCTTCTTTATCCTTGACTACTATTAGTTCTTAATTGAATAATTAATTCATAACGATTATGAATTGCGCGCTAATTATTCAATCTTTGAACTAACAAACAAGGGAATCTATGGAATGGATTTCATTGTATCAATATTAACATTCTCAGCTATTCATTTTAATTTAGTCCCAATATACAAGGTATACGAATCGTAACTTGTACAAAACTTTACCGAGTAAATCAAAGAATAAATTAAAACAAAAATAGGAGTTTATTAAATACAACGAATTAAGATCATACATATATGACCATCACTATGATAAAATTAATTGTTCTATATCTAACGGAAATTATTAGAACAATGTAATTATATCTGGTCCAGTCCTATATAATCATATTATATAAAACATATTTTTCTTATGTCACTACATATTTAGTCGGGATATGACTATACATTCTTAATGAGATAAACTATGTTTATGACTATGAACTATTTGAAGATTCCATACTTCAAATATAAGTCATGGACATATTTTGGTTATTACTCTTTATATTTTATCCCACATATATACAATATATATGCTAATATAAAGTTAGCATAAATAACCAAGGAATTTTCTATGAATTTTATAAAACATAATATAAAATGTTAACATAATATCAATCAATATAAATTTATTCATATATTACAAAAGTGTTCTATTACATTTGCTTGTTGGGCATATTACTCCCAACAGAACGCATCTCTGGCAACAACATCAGCTACATTTGAGAAGGAGATGGAGAAGTTGGCCTCTTTTGATGAGGCAACACACATGTACTTGCGAGCAATTTATCCAAAGTATTGGTCAAGACATGCATTCAGTCATGTATCAAAGTGCGAGAAGGATCTTCTATTTTCATGGGTTTTATTTGCTTTTGTAATGGATGTTCTATCATTTTTTATGAGTGTTGTGATGAATAATTTGATATTATGTTTAGGTGTTCTTGTCGGTTCCGATCTTATTATAAGTGCCACAAATATAATACAAGTACGTATAAATATAACCCCTGAAAGATGAATGTTATGAACATGTACATCATTCATCATTCCTTCAACGGTAAATGTCAAAGTTACGTTTTATTAGAGGTGACAAACAAGCCGTGCCGAATTTGAAAAAATCCAGTTTACCGAGCCTAGTGAGTTAAATGAGTCAAATCTAACGAGCCCACCGAGTCAAGTCTAGCAAGTCCGTTAAAAAAAAATTTCAATTCAAGTCGGCTCGTGAGTCACGAGTTAAATGAGTCAAGTTGAGCCGACTAAATAACGAGTCTTAACGAATCAAGTCTAACAAGTCGAGCATACATAAATGTTTTCAATTTATATCAATATAATGTATATTTTTTTAAAATTTAGTTATTAAAATTATAATAATTATTTATTATTATAATGTCAAAATATAAATAGTTAGTCATTTGATTAACTAAATTGTTTTACTAATATATAAAATGACATGTATTTAGAAAAAAAAATATTTGAGATGGTTCAATAAAAAAATATATTATACAAATATCATTACAAATATTTAACGTTCCAAATTGTTGATGAAATACTACAAAGTGAGAAATAAGAGATTAAGATATTGTAAGAATTTTTGGTGAAAAAAACATGAATCATGGGGTCAGCGACAAACCAAATCTTAAACTAATTTTGTTAACAACTACAACTATGAACTATGAGAGATGAATAAATCAAACATGCAATCACGTTTTCCGTTAAAAAAACGTTTCCCAGACGTCCGCACCAACCCACAAACATCCAAGTATGCTTCTTTACATGAAGCCGGACGACCATACTTATATGACAGACGTCCGTGTCTTCGCATTTGCATAGAAGCAGACATCCAACTTTAATAGCGAATGTTCGCTCCCTTAACCCCATACGTCCGCATAACTGTTGTGGAAACATGAGCTTTTGCAGCTGATATCCGCTCCACACTTAACATTCCACGGACACAATTCATGTGAGATGTGTCCTTCCGAAATCAAGTATCTGCAATCATTCATCCTTCCAAAACTAAGTATCTACAGACCCATCATGTACACGGCCACATGTCCATCTGAAATTAAAACTAAGTATTTGTGGATACCAATTCTTTCGTGGATATACCTCATGTGCGATCATCAATCCTTCTGAAATTATCCACAGACTCATCGCATGCGCGGACACCAACACTTCTGCGAATACACTTCATGCGTAGTCACTCATCCTTTCGGAACTAAATATCCATGAACCCATCACATGTGTGACCACATGTCCATCCGAAATTAAAACTAAATATCAGCGGATACACCTCATACGCAGTCACTCATCCTTCCAAAACTAAGTATCCATGGACCCATCATGTGCGCGACCACGTGTCCGTTCGAAATTAAACTAAGTATCTGTGGATACACCTCATGCGCAATCACCAATCTTTTCTAAACTATCCATAAATTCATCACGTGCGCAACCAAGTGTCCATCTGAAATTAAAACTAGTATTCGCGAACACCAACACTTCTGCGTATACACCTTATGCGCAGTCAACCATCCTTCCAAAACTATCCACAGACTCATTACTTATATGGCCACGCGTACATTCGAAATCAAAACTAAATATCTGCGAACACCAACACTTCCACGAATACACCTCATGTGCGGTCGCTCATCTTTCCAAAACTATCCATGGACCCATCACAAGTACAAACACGTGTGTTTACAAAAAAATCAAGTATCTGCAGACACTAACACATTTGCAGACACCAACACATATGCAAATACACTTCATGGATACCAAAAACATATACGATAACAATCGATTTATTCAACACCAAATCATTCGAAATTCATTACTAATTCAACAAACAAATAAACAAATATTTTGATTTCTGTTACTCTTTTGTTTTTGGATGGTATTCAGGATTTTTTAAGGTTACGGAGAATTTATGGTTCGCACAAAAATTACCAATTTGTCCATTACTCTTTAAAGTAAATAAGCAGATGTCTAAGAAACACTTTTTTTTGTTTTTTTACAAAAAAAAATGATTGTGAAATTTACTTAATTTATTTTTTAAAATTTAAAATTTTATTTGTTAATGAAAACTATTTAATATTTGATCTAGTTTTCTAATTTCAATTTAGAACCACTTTTATTTTAAATTCGGAAAATGAAAGAAAAATAAAAAGTTTGACTGGAATTCTACGTACCTTTTGGAAACTTCCTGTATTCGACAAAATTAGAGTTGAAATGGTGCTCGTCTCTTTAAACTAATTGTATAGGCTAAAAAGCAAGACCCATGATGACAGAAAGATTCTCAAGGGAATGGAGGGCAGAACAGGAATTTAAGAGTGGATGATGTAACTCTCACTCTTATTATCAAAGCTGGAACCTTTAGAATAAAAACAGAAAGATATGCTTTTATTAAAGCACGTGAATCAAGTGTCTTAAATCATCAAACGACAATGACAATACTATTCTTGTTTCTTGACGCGTTTGCGTTGACCCCACCCATTTGTGTTACTCCGTTTCATAAGAAATGTGAATCACGTGTTCAATATGTACGCTTTTAAAATAAAAAGCACGTGGTCTAAATATCACATCCCAACAAAATCCACTTCCATGAGTAGACAAGGCAGTTGCTTAACCGCTGCGTCATAACTAACCAGTAACTGACACTTGCATTTCCACACGTGTTGCATTTTCCTGGATAATTCAGATTTTATTGATGGAAATTTGATTTCTAATTGAAAGTCTGCAACAGAAAATTCTCTCCTGAAAATATGACAAAAGAATTTCCTGTAATTTCTTCTATCTAGAAATTAAGAAACTCAGACGGTGTTTGCAGTATTAGCAGAATCCGAGGAATGGGTAGCGAAATTCATCATCCATTCCTCTCCGATGTTCTCCCATATTATTCCACTGAGAAGTGGTTGAGTGCAGGCTCCGGCGCCGGAATCGAAAAACTCTGGTTCGATGAGCTATCCGGAAAGGGGAAATTGAGCTTCGCTCGCGGCCCACGGAATTCTATGGCGGCTTTATCGTAGGCACGAGCGGCCTCCTCTGATGTGTTGAAAGTGCCGAGCCAGACCCGAGCCGCTCTCTTTGGGTCTCTAATCTCGGCGGCCCACCTCCCCCACGGCCGCTGCCGCACCCCTCTGTAGTTCTTCTTCAACCTTCTCTTCCCACCCTTTTTCTCTTCCTTTTTCGACGGCGGGAAAAAGTAGTTGCAGCCTATGCACCCTTCGATTCTACAGACCTGACACGTTTCGAAATCAAACGCGAAAATGGCGTCAGTACTGGAGCTTGGCAGAGAGGTAGTTCCGAAATCTGGGGAGGAGGGAAAGAGATTAAAATCGTTTCCGAATTCAGTGGAGGAGACAGTGCCGGAGACGACGTGAGTCAGCGCAGTCACGATGATGGAGAGTTCCTGTTCTGGAGAAATCCTGCTAGGTCTACCGGGGGAAGCTCCGTCGATTTGCTGTGGCTGTGGCTGTGGCTGTGGCTGTGGCTGGGGGAAGGAGAATTGCATTGGGCAGAAGCGAAAAGGAGGAGAATGGAAGTAGGAAGAGTGAGAGGAGTGAGGGAGAGTAAACGAGCGTGTGGTATATAAATGCAGCGCAGTCGCAGTCGCAGCGGAGGGGGGGAGTGAAGAGGTGGATGCCAGCTAATACGCAATTTTTTGAACATGGACAACGTGGAAGTCAAATTCACTCGTATATCAGTTGGACTAAATAAAATTAGGATAATTATCAAAATAACCCCTAAACTTAGAGAGTATTTTCAACCAATACCTTTAATTTTATTATCTAGCTCCTCAGTGTTACATTAAACACGTTACCGTTAAATTCGTTAATAAAATAGTTTAATTTTTAACGACGTGCATCTTCCATCCACTCCCTCTTTTTTTACGCTCTCCCCTCAAAATTTTCTATTTCTGTTCTTCAACTGGAATGCCATCTTCTTCTCCAAATTCGCAAGCCTTGTCTTCGTCGATCCTCCCCATTTGAAGGCCTGCAACTTTTGGGCAAATTTTTCGATCCAATCTTAGAAACTGAACGTCTCAAATGTTCTTGCAAATTTATATCAATTTCCACTCCATTTCCTAAGCTCTTAACAGACGCAGTCTTCACCACCTCCTTGAAATCAACCCTCGACCGATGAGAGCCGACGCTGAAGCTCCTCGGGTAGGCAACGGAATCAACGCCGTGGTAGCCCACTGCGTGGCCGTAGTTTCCACTGTCAGCGCAACTCGTTATGCTTCGCACGTACAAATCTCTCACTTTCCCAATAATTCTAACCGGCGTCGTGATCAATCGGATCAGCTTGCTCGGCCGGTGAAATCTCTTGAGAAAGTTGTCCAGATCTCTTGGCCGTGAAAATGCAGAGATAGGCGACTCTCGAGAGGGATCTTCTTTGTCTGAGCAAATCTCCTGCTGCGAATCGGCCTTGAAAGAGAAAGATGAAGTTGATCTGAACGACAGCAAAAGAAAATTCATTTCAAACGTCACTCCGAAGAAAAACCACCTCCTCCCTCTGCTAAAATCGCCAAGGTAATTTTTCTTGATGTTCTTTCCTAATTTCTGTCGAAGAAGTTGTACTCAAACAAACTGGAAAATCAATGCAGATTGAAGGTAGAAACGACGGGACCAAATCCAGGCGAAGCTTCTGCAAGAAAAAAATGATGGAACAAAGACGAAGACAGAAACAAATGAAGATAAAAAATCAGGAGAAGATGAAAATCAGAAGAATACAAAGCTTCCAGAGCCTCCAAAGGATTATATCCATGTCAGAGCAAGAAGAGGTCAAGCTACAGACAGCCATAGCCTTGAGATTGCCCCATTAACATCCACTCATTGATGGGTACTTTGAGGGTGGAGGCGCAAAAGGGCTTGCGGGGGATGGAGAAGATGGTGGGTAGAAGAACATTAGGTAGAAAATTTTGGAGGAGAGAAAGAATGGAGAGAGTGGATGGAAGAAGACGCCGTTAGAATGAAACGATTTTATTAACGGAATTATTCTTATGATTGTTGCTAACACCTTAAACCTTAAGGTATTAAATAATAAAATTAAGGGAAAAATGACAAATCAACCATCGTGGTTTCCGACCAATGACAAGTCAACCACTGTGGTATATTTGCTAACAAATTAACCACTAACGTATGAGAAATTGACAAATCCAACATCGCACTCAAGTTAACCCAGGCAAAACTGACTGGACGCCAGTGTCCAGGCAAAGAAAGAAGCCTGGACACCGCAGGCAATTTTTGCCTGGACACTACAGGCAATTTTTGCCTGAACGCCGCAGGCAAAAATTACCTGGACACTGCAGGCAAAGAAGAAAGAAGCCTGGACGCCGCAGCGTCCAGGCAAAGAAGAAACAAATGCCTGGACCTCGCGGCGGCGTCCAGGCAAAAAGGCTTGGACACCGTGGCATCTTTGGAACTCTCTATTTGTCATGCATGGTATTCTCAATCAATTATGTTTCATGGTTACTTCGAATTCGTTATGTATATGTTTTACGAATGCAATATTTTTATTGATTTTTTAACCTCTGCACCTTCAAACTAGCATAACTTTTGCTACGGATGTCGGAATTGGGCGCAAAAGGTATCAAATCGAAGCTCTCTCAGAGCTCTATAATCATCATTGGGTAAGCCCTATGACAGCCTTTCTCAGCCCCAAAATCAATCGTTTAAACCCTCAAATTTGTGATCAAACATTTTTCCAGACCAAGCATTTGTTTGATCGCAAATTTGAGGGCTTAAACGATTTATTTTGGGGCTGAGAAAGGTGGTCATGGGGTTTACCCAATGGCAATTATAGAGCTCTGAGAGAGCTTCAATTTGATACCTTCTGCGCCCAATTCCGACATCCGTAGCAAAAGTTATGCTAGTTTGAAGGTGCAGAGGTCAAAAAATCAATAAAAACATTGCATTCATAAAACATATACATAACGAATTCGAAGTAACCATGAAACACAATTGATCGAGAATGCCATGCATGACAAATAGAGAGTTCCAGAGACGCCACGGTGTCCAGACCTTTTTGCCTGGACGCCGCATTTCTTCTTTGGCGTCCAGGCAAGTTTCTTCTTTGCCTGGACGCCGCGGCGTCCACGCATCTTTCTTCTTTGCCTGGACGCCGCGGCGTCCAGGCATTTGTTTCTTCTTTGCCTGGACGCTGCAGCGTCCAGGCTTCTTTCTTCTTTGCCTGCGGTGTCCAGGCAAAAATTGCCAGGGGTGTCCAGCCAAAAATTACCTGGAGACTGCGGCTTCCAGGCAAAAATTGGCGTACCCTCAGTTTTTTTTTCTCACAGCGATGGTTGATTTGTCATTTTAGCATACGTGGATGGTTAAATTGTTAGAAAATATACCACAGTGGTTAACTTGTCATTGACCGTAAACCACGATGGTTGAATTGTCATTTTCCCGAAAATTAAGAGTTTAAGTTATTGGTTGAAAATACCCTTTAACTCCAGGGGTCATTGGGATAATTACCCATAAAATGAATTGAAAAAAGTATGTTTCTCTCGGGATAAACTGATATAACAATCAGTGAACTATGAGATTAATGATAAATCAACTACTAAATAATTTTAACTAACAAATAAAACACTCAATTATGAAAAATAAAATGAGTAAATATCACTGTTATATTTTTTGTTAAAAAATTCAAATTTATTCTAAATAGTGAATAACGAGCTGCGATTTGTAACCACTTTTGTTTAGAAATCAACACATTTATCAAAATCATGGTTTTTAAATTATCAAAATTTGATTTTAAATGAAATTTTACAAGATTGAGCAAACAAAGAAACCTCGTCGTTCAGAAACAATGGCTTCCAGAGACAATTCCGCAACAGAACACCCGTTCATTCTGGTGCGAAATGAATTGTAGAACGAGGAGTTCGTTCCACAGTGGAATGAACTGCGAAACGAACGCGTGTTCCGTAGCAGAATTGTTTCTGGAAGCCATTGTTTCTGAACGAAGAGGTTTCTTTGTTTGCTCAGTCTTGCAAATTTCATTTAAAATCAAATTTTGATAACTTAAAAACCATGATTTTGATAAATATGTGTTGATTTCTAATATGAAATTGTTACAAATCGCAGTTCGTTGTGCATGGCTCTAGAATAAAATTGAAATTTTAAATAGAAAACGTAACAGTAATATTTGTTCCGTCTATTTCTCATAGTTAGTGTTTTATTTGTTAGCTAAAATTGTTTAGTAGTTAATTTGTCATTGATCCTGTAATTTAGTAGTTGTTTTGTTAATTTCTTATATATATATATATATATACACACATACACAACATCACTTATATCCTGTATTGCAAGACAATGCATTTATATATCACATACTCTTATGTATATCACATGACGGCATGCACGTACATCACATATTTGTGCACTATATATGCGCATTGCATGACAATGTGTTTATATATCACATACTTATATGTATATCGCATGACGACATGCACGTATATTGCATATTTGTGCACTATACATGCGCATTGCATGACAATGCATTTATATATCACATACTTATATGTATATGGCATGAAAACTCGGCACTAAGGAGACAGTTTTCTCTTACAAAAGAGTCTAGAAGACGATAAATTTCAATCATATAATTTAATGTTTGTGTGCCATGATATTTTACTAGTGCTAATATTGGAACTTTCATTTATATTGAAACTACACGTTTACAAGAAAATCATAATATAATTATAGAAATTTGGGTATGGTATCAACCTTACATGGAGCTGGGTCTTGTAAGACTTGTTGTAGCATGGCTTGGCAACTCACTGAAAATGAGCATATCACCAATAATCCCCGCAGGAGCAAATCCCGTCTTGGAAGTGATGGAATCGGTTGGAATCCCTCACGATGATCTGTCTTTTGGTTATTCTCGATATGAATTTGGTAGCATTATGGCAGTCCCCACACACCCTCAAGTTCTTGAAGATTCGAATAGGGGTTGTAGGTGGAGTGGAGATGATTCCAAAGGCTATGGCCAATCTCTCACTATGATACGTTAGGATTTGCTCCTTCTCATCACCTTCGACATCCTGCAACACGAAGCTATAGTCCGGTATGTAACCGAGATTCTTCATTTTTGCAGTCAGAACTCTCAATTCTGCGAGTATCTCCTCCCACTTTGGGTGTGTTTGATTGCCTGTATAAAAAACATCGACTTTATTATTCACTTCGACCGAACTCCACCCAGGCGTCTTCTTTAATCCTTTATCTCTCGCTAAAGATCTCACTTTATTGACTCCTTCCCACTTCCCATAATTCGCATAAATATTCGACATCAATACATAATAGCCGACATTCTCCGGATCAACTTCAAACAATCGTTCGGAAGCGAATTTGCCCAGCTCCACATTTCCGTGTATTCGACAAGCACCAAGGAGTGCTCCCCACACAGAGGCATCCGGCTGTATCGGCATATTCTTCACGAAATTATACGCCTTATCGAGCTGTCCAGCTCTACCAAACAAATCCACCATACAACAATAATGTTTCAAGCTAGGCTTCATTCCATACTCTTCTTGCATCAGTTTGAAACACCAGAGACCCGAGTCAACTAACCCTGAATGACTACAAGCCGACAATAACGACACAAATGTAATGTGATCGGGCAGCACTCCCTCTGCTTGCATTTCCTTGAACAGCTCCAACGCTTTTTCACTGTGTCCATGGATTCCATGACAGGAAATAATAGCATTCCAAGGAACTGAGCTATTCTGTGGCAGTAAATAGAATAAGGACAGTGCATCATCTAATTTCCCACATTTTCCGTACATATCAAAAAGGCAAGTACCCATATAGATATCTAAGTAGAGATTTTTCTTGATAACCAACCCATGAATTTTCATTCCTTGCTGCAAAGCTCCTAAATGGGTGTATGCAGTTAGTAAACTTACCCATGTCCCTTGATTGGGAATTATATCTTTGCATTCTTCCATCATTTGGTACACTTCAATTGCCTCACCCGCAAGACCATTTTGGGCATAGCCAGTTATCAAAGTGTTCCATGAGATCACATCTTTGACGGGAAGTCGTTCAAAAACACTTTTCGTCAAAATCATAGAACCCAATTTCGCATACATGTCCATGACAGAATTTCCAACGAAAACATGTTCCAAAAGCCAACCTCTACGGATAACGTATGCATGAACACACCTACTCATTTCAAAATCACCACACTGAGAGGCTATGGAAGCTAAACTCACAAGTGTAAACACATCTGGCTCAATTCCAACATCCATCATCTTGTTAAAGAACTCAAGTCCCATGGCTGGATCACTATTCTGCTCATATGCAGCAATTAAGGAGTTCCAGGATACCAAATCTTTTATCTTCATATGATTGAAAGCCATTAGTGCACTTCCCAAGCTGCCAAATTTAGCATATAAATTAATCAAGGCATTAGACACAAACAAGTCAAATTCTAACCCGTGCTTTATGACGTATAGATGAATTAAAATCCCACTCAGTTTATCATCTGATTGTGCACAAATAGGAAGAAGGCTTGAGACAGTAATAGGATCCATTTCAATTCCTTTCAATCTCATCTCATCTAACACTTCCAATGCCTTTGCAGCATTCCCATTCTGGCAAAACCCAGAAATCATTGCATTCCACGAACCCATATCTCGAACTGGCATGTCATCAAATAGTTTGATGGCAGAACTTACCAAACAAAAACGGGAGTACATATGGATCAAAGAAGCAGCCACAAACACATCCCACTCAAAACCTAGTTTCAAAACCCAGCTATGGATCTTCTTCCCCTCAGTTAGATTTCTGCAAGCTTTTAGCACAGGAGGAAAAGTGTAGAAATCAGGAAGAATACTGGTGGTCAAAATAAATTCATAAAAACAATTTATGGCTTCAAGAAATCGACAAGATCTAACATAAGCCGACACCATGGAATTCCAGGTATAGATGTCCTTGTTTGGAATCTGGTCAAAAGTTTTCCGCGACCACGATATTTCACCCAGGTAAGCATAGAGATTGACAAGCTTGGCAGATAAAAATATGTTTTGCACTTTCCCAGTCGCCACGAGAAGGGCATGAAGTCGCCTAGCGTGGTACACATTTGTGCAGGAGAGGAATAGCACATCAACATCGATTTCTTTCTTCCGGTGTTCAGTTCCATCCACTTTATACTTCAGAGAACTTGTAGGTGCAGAAGAAAATAAGCAAAATGCTCTAAAAGAAAGACCAAATGTGAAAATAAGGGGTCCTCTACAAACTGGCACCAATCTGAGCAAAAACATAAAACAGAGAGATCATACAAGGGATATTTCACAATTGGATGGGAAAATGACGAACAAGCTAACTGAAACTAATGTTTTCAAACTGTGACATCTCATATTAGCTCAAGATCTTCAATAATAGACAAAACGGCGAACATGAAACACAAGCGTTCCTCAAAATGAAAAAAAAAAACATATATTAGACTAGCTAAAAAATTATGGCAAAGAAAGATACGGGCTATGACGAAAATAGTACCTCATAGGAGAGCCTCCCACTCGATGGCAACATGCAGGTCCGTCCTCAAGATAAGAATCCTCGAGCGGGAAAAAGGGACGTTGCGTAAGAAAGTCTCAAGCTGCCGAAGAAAAATGAAAATTTAGTAGCCCCTATACGAAGCGCAATTAAATTGAGAAGAAAATAAACTTCAGAGACAAAGACCGACAGCAGAAAAAGAAACACCTAATTAACAATATTCCCAAATGCAATTTACCCATTGGTATCATCAGTCTTTCCATGGGGGAAAAAGGAATGGCGTGAGAGATTGATTGAACGGGGATTCCGCGCTCTAGGTTTGGAAAGCCGAAAAAATTGATTCCAAAAGAAGCAGCGGATCAGATAAATCAACGAAGAGTTGATGTTGGGAGAGAGATACATACGCTGCTGAAACCAGAGAGGTTCCCCACTTCATGGATGGATGGAACGAGCGCGCGACAAGGCAAGAGACAGCAAGAGACGGAGAGAAGAGGAGAGAAGAGGAGGGAAGAGTTTGCTTTTAAAAATTGTGAGTGGTTTATCACTGATAAACTTTTGAGAAATTGACTTCTAAAAGTAGTTTTACCTTTTCAATAAATTAACAAAACAACCCTATTAGTATTAGGTGAATGATTAATCAACAACCGAACAATTTTTGTTAGGGGTGTTCAAATTCGGGTTCGGTTTGGTTTTTGTAAAAAAATGAATCGAACCAATCGGTTTCGGGTTCAAAATTTTCAGACCTAAACCACTCTTTTTGTTTGAGTGAACCGGATCGGTTTCGATTCAACTATTCGGTTTCGGTTTCGAGTTGAATCTAAATCTATATTTATTTATTTTCTCACATATATATATATATATAATTTATACTTGCCGATTTATAGGATTTCCCCTCGCAGCCTTTATGCAAAGTGGATCTGGATAACATATGTATGAATTAGTAAGATAAGCAGAGACCAAAGATTTCTCTAAAAATGTTTGTCTAAACAACCATACATGAGCAAAAATGAAAACTGTTCAACCAGATCAGCAACGATGTATGGATCTCAACATTTTTCAACATATGTATTTATTGGCAGGTAGCTTATTGCCTCCTCATCAGTGTTTGACTTTCCATACAACACAGTCACATATACTACTTTCTAGAAAAAACAGTCCCAACACAACCTTCCAATGTTCATAGTAAATGCATCACCATGAGATCAATAATAAATACCTCAAACTATCCCCCCTCGATGAAATGCAAATGCCACAAGAGCAAGAGTATCCTTCCAACTTCCAAGCTTGAAAAGCTTTGACCACACTTCTACACCCTACAAGTCTGCAACCAATCCAGCAACTAATTCCATCCTCCATCAACTAATCAGCTCAAATACCTGAGGTCCCAAACCCATGTCATTCAATTTGATAATCAAATTTAAGAATCAGAACTGTTCAAGCAACGACAAGTAATCAACCAAGAAAAGAACAAATTTCAAAATAAAATAGGAACCAAATATCTCCTTATTCAGCACTGCTTAAAGTAGGGGTGTTCTTAATCAATATCGTTTCTTATAAAAAAAACTGAATCTAATCCAGCAATTAGTTTTTCCTAAATTGCAAAACTGGAAAGATTCATGCTTAATGCTTAATCCTGGCAAGTCAACTGTATAAATTTGGTTCTAAAAAAATGTTCTGAAGTATAAGTCTGTCAAACATGTGGCAGGCAATTTAAGAAATAGCAGAAAGACTTCAGAAAGAGAAAAAGGAGGAGAGTTTTTTACAATACAAACCAGACAGCAATTCATCAAGACTAAAAAAGCAGACTTCTGCGGTGACTGAATCAACAGAGCAGTAACAAAACAAATGAAATTCCAACGCACCAAGATAAAAACAAAAGATACAAAGGAAACCACCAACCTGAAGGAGATTTCTCTGGAGCGCGAGAGCGAAAAGCAAAGCGAGGAACGATTTAGTCGGCGAAGACGGAGAAAATGAAGTATGGTGCAGAAATTAGGGAAGGAGCAGCTGTTAGGCGAGAGGCGAGAGGCGAGAGGCAACTGCCAACTGGCGAGAGGCGAGAGGCGAGAGGCGAGAGGCGAGAGAGGCGACAACCCTACCCTGGCAAACTTAATGCCATCGGGTTCGGTTTCCACGGTTTTGATAAAACAAAACTGTGGTTCAACCCGCCACTCAACGGGTTGGAAGGAAATAAACCGAATTTCAATGTTTTATTCACCAAACCGTACCGGTTCAAGCCGAATTGACCGGTTCCGGGTCGATTCGTCGGATCGGATTCGGTTTGAACACCCCTAATTTTTGTTAACAATTTAAATACTAAATTATTAAAAATGAACAGATCAAACATTGTTATTACATTTTTCTATTAAAAAATGTTGTCATTACTCTACAGAATGTTGGTTTTTTGTTGCAAAACGTTGATTTTTTATAGCAAAATGTTGTCTTTCTAGTATAGAAAGTGAGTGCTTGAAATAGTACTCAGGAAAGATGACTTTCTGTAAAGGAAAGACAACTTTCCGCAGAAGAAATATAATTTTTCTCTGCATCTTTCCTCAGCAAAAAATGAACAAATTCATTGTCTTCTTCGCAAAAAAATACAGACAAGTTGTGATTCTTTCATATATTAAAACAATTCTAAATCATCCGAAATCTAAAATATTATATATTCTTTTACAAAATCTTCTAAATTATGAAACTAAAAATAAATAAAATCAACTTATACCGTATTTTCTCAAATATATTCTGTATGGGTATTAACTCTCTTTTATATAAAGTCTCTGAAATCACGAGTTCTTGCATTTTTTTCTATGAGTATTAACTATTTTCTGTTGCGAATTCTCAAAAAGTTAACTGTGATATTTGCTCTTTTCATTTCACATAATTCAGTGTTCAAGTTAATAGTTAAAATTGTTCAGTGGTTGGCTTATTATTGAATCAATAGTACAGTGGTTATTTTGTTAATTTCCAAAAGATGGGGCTAAAAAGGAAACATCTTCTGTTTGCAAGAAACACGACCTGCTTTGGATTCTAAAAACAAACTGGGTATTGAGACAAACACAATTCAAGATCGAATTCGCAAACGATGTGTATCGAGAGATGAACACAATTGAAGAACAAATACTTGCGAGCTGAGAATTTTATTGTGCTTTTTATTTATGGACAGAGCATTTCACAACTGAGTCTTCTGTATGATCTACATTCTAAATACACCATATTTGGTCCCTTCTGGGTTTCGGTTCATGGCTGCAGACAAGGTTAGACCAATTACTTTTCTCGTGTCCGCCGGATCGATGACTCCATCGTCCCAAAGCCTGGCCGTGGAGTAATAACAGCTCCCTTCCCGCTCATACGCCTCGATAACGTTATTCTTGAATCTTTCCTCCTCTTCCTTGTCCCACTGCAATAAACAAAAACCATTGTCTGATTTCAAAACATAGAGATTATAACAGAAAATATTGATCGAGTTTAGAACTAGAGTTGTTATATAAGCAACAGATCATGCACCAGATATATACTAACTTCGAAGAACATTATTCCACATATCTAAGATCTATGCAAATTATTCTTTCCCTGCATTTTTCCGTCTCTCTTTCTCTCCCCTGTTTCGTCTTTCCCTCCTTGATTTTCCTAATCTCTGATTACTGATCTTGTCCATTTCCAACTCTTTCATTTTCTCCAGCTAAATCAAGAAAAACTAGAGGAAACAGAACCTGCTCGGAGTTTGACAAACTTTACCTGAATTCCCTTCTTTTTCTTGTTGCTTCTTTCTATTTGAGTCAGAACTCCAGCAGCCTGAATGGTGAAGATTTTATTCAATATTCTAAATGATTGTCTCATTATTATGTCAAGTCATGTAATTCATTGAAAGGCTACCTGAGCACCGCCCATAACAGATATCTTGGCGTTTGGCCAGAGAAACATGAAGTTGGGGCTATATGCACGACCGCACATTGCATAGTTTCCAGCACCAAAGCTTCCACCAACTATGATCGTAACTTTAGGGACCTGAACTCATCGATTCCCACAATTGAAAAGAATATAAAAGAAATTGACTCAAAGTAATTATGATTTGTCGGAATCAACAAATATATAAGAATACAATCACATTATAAACTTGAGACGGAATAATTCCGGCCAAAACATAATAACAACAATAATACTAACAATACAGTACCATAGCTATAATAGAAACATGATGCGTGGGGACGAAGAACAGTTAATAGGAATTGAAAAACAAAACAAGAACAAACCACAAATTTGAAGAAAACAACTCGAGACTTGGAAGAAAGAATACAAACAGTGAATATCTCACTTCT
Source organism: Begonia loranthoides (assembly GCA_022433065.1). Classification (NCBI taxonomy): domain Eukaryota; kingdom Viridiplantae; phylum Streptophyta; class Magnoliopsida; order Cucurbitales; family Begoniaceae; genus Begonia; species Begonia loranthoides. Next base: position 27,871,507 of record CM039480.1, read on the forward strand.
TACAAAATGCAATAACGAAAATCACTCCTCTACTGAAATATATCCTTCTCTCTCATGCTACTCTTTCCACTAGTAACTAATTCTGTCACGTCATTCATTATTTCCTTCCTCCTGCTATGTGTTTTCCCGAACAATCGGTCTCCCTCTTTTCCGAATGCATCAAAACACGTATGTTTGATGTGTGTTAAGGAAACAAGGAATGAAAAGCAGGTAAAAGCAATGTATGTCATATCACTTCCATTGAAATCAAAGACACTATATATATTGTGCTTTTCAGATTTAAGATGAGAATCTGAGGACTAATTGAATGAGGTAAACTATTCAGCAGCGTGATATCTGCAGTAGTAACTAAGTGTCCAAAGTGGGTGCAGTTACCGTTTACAAGTCACTGGAATTCATTACCTTTATGCAACACAATTGGAAGAGGATATATTTTACATAAATAAATATACTGATGATACACAATATTGTAGTGAAAAGGAAGAAAGCCAACCTGACTTTGAAACTGTAACTTTCTCTGTCAACATGTGTTTATCCTACTTAATATAATGAATGGTTGTACGTCTTGATGACCACATTAAATTTACTGAACAATAACAAATATATGCTGGAGGCTGACCTTGGCACAAGAAACGGCCATCACCATTTTAGCCCCTGACTTTGCGATACCATTTGCTTCCGATTTTGAGCCAACCTACAAATTAATTATTATAATGAGCCAACCTACCATAAACGTCAGAGGAGTTCATTTCTTAGCAATGCTACCTAAACTACGTGGAGGAAAGTTTTTCAATAATTTGAGACCACCTATACGGTCAAGTAGATGATCAAGCACAGTCTATTTTAGTTTCTCTGTTCTCAACTAGCAAACAATGGACGTCCCATACAAAATGATTAGCATTCATCTTAAGGCGTTTGGCTATCCAGTTTGACATGACTTACCTTATTCGACAATAAGAAAAAATTCATTCAACCATTTCTCAATTCCTCATGTGAAACACTTACCTATCCTGTTAGTCTGAAATGTAATTGAATGATTACTTTTAGGAACAGTGTTTGATACAAAGGAATTTGATTTGCAAGTCTAATTTACACGTCTGCATAGCTGTAACTAGATTTGTGTAGTATTTAGATTAAAAAAACCTTGATGCGTATCAGCATCAAACACAAGCTCGATTTAAGGTTTAGATGGACCTTTAAGTGTGACACTTCTACCATGGGATTAGATAATAAGATCAACAGTTAGTACATAGATCATAGTTCACCAAAAGTAAAACAAGTGATTTTTTGGATTTTAAATCAAAGGAGATTCCTTACCATAAATCCAGTGATGTTCTGAAGAAAGACCAAAGGAATATTTCTCTGTGTGCATAATTCAATAAAATGTGCACCCTTTAAAGCAGATTCATTAAACAATATCCCATTATTTCCAAGAATTCCCACTGGCTGTCCATAGATTCTAGCAAAACCTGTCACTAATGTCTGTGCCAGATCTGAATTAGAAGATTATCATCACAAACAAAGAGGAACATTAAAAAAAAACTAAAAGTAGTTTGAGTTTAGATGCCCTCACTGTTCCATATAATTTCTTGAATTCATCAAATTCGCTTCCATCAACAATGCGAGCAATTACTGATCGAATATCAAAGGATTGCTTATGGTCAGTAGGTGCAATGGAGTGAAGTTCTTTTGAATCATATAATGGCTCCTTAAATTCATGATTGACAGTTTGAGGTCCAGCTCCATTCCCAGCCATGTGTAGATTTTTAATTATATTTCTTCCCAGAGCAAGACCGTGCAGTTCATCTACAAAGGACTTGAAGTTATATAATGATCTCTAACAGAAGAAAAACAAGTTTAAAACTTTTCACTTTTTTTTTTCATGCTCAAGCATCCAGGCATATATTGAGACCCAGAACAACAGATTCATTTGTCGTAGCCAGTAAAAACATTACCATGACATGAAAGACTATTACTCTTAATATTACCTTGCATCATAATCTTAATAAAGTAGGTATCATCGTGGATAAAGAGTCACATCCAAGCAAGAAACTTTCGACGCAATTGAATAGAGTAACAAAGAAAGAAAATCTTAATGGATACCTTGAGAGAAATAATCTGAAACTCCAGATGTCTTACAATGAACACTAGCACCTCCCAGATCCTCTGCAGACACCTCCTCTCCTGTGGCAGCCTAATTAAATATGTCCTTTAGATAAAATCAGGATTTTAGAGAGACAAATATATCCACAAAAATACAAAATGACCAACCCATCAATAACATGCACATACAATTAAAATCCTTAAGTAAAGCAAAGAAAACTACTCATGCAATAGAGCAGGAACCACCATCGGCTTGATCTAAGATACCTTAATGAAAGGAACAAACCTTCACTAGTGGGGGTCCTGCCAGAAAAATGGTGCCATTTCCTTTCACCATTACGCTTTCATCAGCCATTGCAGGTATATAAGCACCCCCTGCAGTGCAGGAACCTAACACAAGAGCAATTTGAGGAATACCTTCGGCGGACATTGTGGCTTGATTGTAGAAAATTCTACCAAAATTATCCTTGTCAGGGAACACTTCAGCCTGCTTTGGAAGAAAAGCACCCCCGCTATCAACCAGATATATGCAAGGCAATTTACACTGAGCGGCAATCTCTTGAGCCCTTAGGTGTTTCTTGACAGTGATGGGATAATAAGTTCCTCCCTTAACAGTAGGATCATTAGCCACAAACATACAGAGTCGTCCATGGACTGGGCCTATCCCAGTGATTATCCCAGCAGATGGTAAGGGTTCTTCATAGAGCTCATGGCCTGCAAGCTTGATCCATGAAAAGGAAAACAGAAATTATGTTTCATTGTAATTTGCGAGCAAATATTACAAGAGAAAATTTCCCCTCCCTAATTGATTTGGTGTTTCATCTGTCCCCAGATCTCTCAGACAAGCAACATTCGTTTTAAATATTCCTATAAAATTAACCGTAGGTATTTCAGTTAGCTTGATTGCGATGGATGCCAGCAAGAGAAATTGACTCGACCTAATTCTAAGAAAAAATGCAAAACTGCGACCCATAATTGAAGTTTTGATCTTTCAATGTTTCGAATAATATAAATCAAAGGTCGTGAGTAACATTCAAACAGCTTAAAAAAATTAAAATGAAGAGAAGAAGGAGACACCTGAGAAAGCTCAAAGAATGAAGAACCAGTGTCCAGTATATGATCAATCCGCTCCCTGGGAAGAAGTTTGTTCCTGCTCTTATTTCTTTCTATAGCTTCAGGTCCTCCTCCAGCCAAAACCTTCAACAAAGAAGGAAAGAAAAGACCACCACCATCAGCTCACTAAATCCACGCAGTCACATCGCATTAATTTTCACACAGTGAGAGGCAAACCTTTTTAACGTGAGATTGGAGCTCCGAAATGATGCCATCCATGGCCTTAGCGTTGACAGAAAAGACTTCTGAAGTCCGATCAACGCCATCGGAAAGAATGCCCAAGCAGAAATCTCTGGTAGAAAACCGAAACAGGTTCGACGTTCGTTGCGATGAAGTCGAAACCCAGTTTACTCTCCTCGCCAATGCTCTAAGCATCTCTCTCTCTCTCTCTCTCTATGAACGGGATTTCGTCGAGCTGAGTAACTGTGTTTATCTAGCTTCTGGAGCTTACCTGTAATTCCTATCCGCTGTAGAGAACCACATTTGCCGTGGAGATTCGAGGATCAACTCTCCTTGATACTTTAAATTTTTTAAATGTTGTCCTCTCTAAAATTACAACAACGAACAATTGAAAAATCAGATTAAGACTTAAATTAATTTTTAGTTATCATTTGGGTAAATGACAAATCAACCATCGTGATTTGCGATCAATGACAAGTCAACCACTATGGTATTTTTTCTAACAAGTTAACCACTAAAGTTTGAAAAAATAACAAAGGAAACATCGAGCGGCGTTCTCTGCTCCAGAGACAACGTTTTTTGCTGTCTCTTGCTCCAGAGACCGCAAAAAATAGCTGTCTCTGCTCTAGAGACCGCGAATTTCACGGTCTCTGGAGTGAGACCGAGACCGCGAAATTCGCGATCTCTGGTAGAGACCGCGATTCGCGATCTCTGGAGTGAGACCGTGAAATTCGTGGTCTCTGTGATTACCAGAGACCGCAAATTGTGACTACCAGAGACCGTGAAATGGAGTGAAACCGGATTTTAGAGACCGCAAAATCGCGGTCTCTAGTCTCAAAACGCCGCTCGATGTTTCCTTTGTTATTTTTTTAAACTTCAGTGGTTAACTTGTTAGAAAAAATACCATAGTTGTTGACTTGTCATTGATCGCAAACCACGATGGTTAATTTGTCATTTACCCTAATTTAAATTTTGACTTTATTTTATCTATTAAATTTAACAGGTGTATATTACATTATTTATTTAATAAAATATTATAATCTAATTTCTAACACACTTAACAATCCGTCATACTTCAATACGTGATCCATACTACTACTTGAGAGGTCAATAGAAGAGCTCGCAAAGAAGAAAATTACTCAAGATGAGCTCGAATTGTCAAACATGTTAGAAATCGAACGATAAAATACGAGAATAATAAAATTACTAATAATTAAAAACTTGATATTTTATTTATCAAAAAATTAATTCAAATTTAATTCCTAAATGAATTTATATTAAAAGGGAAATTAACAAATCAACCTTTATACTTTGTGATCAATAACAAGCCAATCATTGAATAATTTTTACTAACAACTTAAACACTAAACTATGAAAAATTAATAGAGAAAACATCGCCGTTACGTTGAACCCATGAAGATCTTCAATATAAAACTGAACTCGCGAAGAAACTTCAAATACATCTCTGCAATTTTAATTCTACTTCAATTTTATGCTAAAATTAGAATAATTGAAATAATCTTATACTACGAAGACGATTCCAAGAAACTCCGACATGGTCTTCTCATTGTTAAAAACAATTCCCACGTTTTTATTTTTCCGAACATGTTCATATAGCTCACCCTCCTGTCAATTTCAATGTATCGCTATCTTCTCTTTCTTCTTTATGGTCTGTCGTTGTCGTCTAGTTCTCATCCACAATGTTTCACTTTCGCAGAGGAAAGTAATATTTCCTTTGCAGAAAGTCATCTATCTGCCGCGAAAAGACATCTTTCCGCAGTGAACTAATCTTTCTGCCGCGGAAAATAATCTTTCTGTACTGAAATGTTGTCATTCCGCCGGTGGAAAGTTATCTTTCTGCATGTGGAACAATTACTTTCCACTGCAGAACGTTATCTTTCCGCAATGGATAGTAGTCATTTTGCAGCAGAAAGTAGTCTTTTTCGCAGAGGAACGTAATTTTTTTAACTTTGTTTAGGGAAAAAATAACGTTCTGCAAGAGAAAGTTAACGTTCCATAGCAGAATAACAACGTTTTTTAACAGAAAACGTAACTACGATGTTTGCTCCGTCTATTTCTCATAGTTCAGTGTTTAACTTATTAACAAAAATTGTTCAGTGATTGACTTATCATTGATTATAAAGTACAGTAATTGATTTGTTAATTTCCCTATATTAAATTTAAATGTTACGGCATCACTCGTCAAGCAGTTTTCTCTGTTAGTTTTCTTTGATTTTCATACGAATATTATTTTTATTTTCCCAAAATCAATTAACATAGTTTGATTCAATCAATCGTTACTTTTAATTACGGATAAACAAACGGTTATGCTTATTAACCTTGATCCATGCCTTTTGTTTGCTGTAAACGTTAATCCAGAAATACGTTTATCGCATTGAACATTTTTCCTTTACGTTCTCTTTGATGATTAAGAGATGAAGACAATGTATGATATTTCTTCTCTTCTGAAGACCCTCCCATTGTTCCAAGAGCGTTCAGAGAGAGAGATGAGAGAGGTATAGAAAGAGAGGAAGCCCCAATTCTGTTATTCCTTCTCTTCCTCTTGTCTTGTGTAGTTTTTTTCAACGATATTAGTGCATAATGCACTTTCTTTTTCAAAAACCAAAAGTCCACCTCTCATTAATGTATTCACACTTACATCTTGTAAAATTTTTACATGTAATTTACTTAATTGTCCTTTTATTCTTCAGGGGATTAAGTAAATGTCATTTCATTCATATTCCTTTATTTTTATATCTTTTAACCATACATTATTTACTTTAATAAGGTCAAGATGAGAGAATTAAAATCTAATCAACTTAATTTCCTTTATATTTAACAATTATCACATTAAGCACCTTAATATTAAATCAATACATTTTAATTAACTTAGACCATATTCATAGATTATTAGGATAATCTAAGATTATCTCCTATGTGATAATATATGTCACCACCCAAAACTTGTTAGTCAAATTGGCTGCGATGAAAGACAAACAATTATTGCATGCAAATGCATTTAATACTAGTCAATAAATTTAATACTAGACTAATATTAAAGAAATTTTGAGAATAACTAAAACCTCAAACTATAAAAAATAAATAGTGCAAACCTCGCAGTCAGGTTTTTTTTTAATTTTTTTATATATATCAAAAAGCCCTGAGACAAACACCAAAGACATCATTGAACCTCCAATAGATGTCCACGGATCAACCTTGGACATCCTTCAACGACGAGGGATGCCCAAGGTTGATCAACGAAGAGACGAACGTCTCGTGGGAATTGGATTAACTTTGATACCAAATTATATGAATTGGAATAGTTTTGATTCCAAATTATGAGTAACAAAATTGGCAACAAGCTAAACATTTGGATAATAAATATGAAAAATATTGATAAAGAGATAAAAGAATCAGAGTAGAGGGAGGTCAGACTGAAATAGGGTGGTCGACAGACAAGGAGAAATAACAAACGATCAAATGGAAAAGGATAAATGAAGAAAAGAAAATGACCATTAGATTAAATTAAGGGCCGTCCGATACAGAAAATGGACGACCGACGCGAGAGATGAACGACTGAGATAACATAGTGGGAAAACCCAAGACTTAAGACGGGCATTCCTCGTCCCACAACAGATTTCCTTCGTTTTACAATGGATGTCTCTCGTCTCACAACAAATGTTCCTCGACTTAAGATGTCCAATAACAGACGTCCCTTGACTTAAGACGGACGTCTCTTGTCTCACAACGGACGTCCCTTAATTTAAGACAAACGTCTCTCGTCTCACAACGGAATTCCCTTCACTTACGATTTTGTTTAGCATTGAGGGACGTCCGTGAATGATAGGGGACATTCATTGATGTTGAGAGACAACGTCTTTAGTATTAAGAGTTGCCTATATTTACGGAAAACGTAACTACGAGATTTGCGTCATTATTTTTCTATAATTTGAAATTGTAATTATTCGTAAAATTTTTTCAAAGTTTGCCCCATAACTTATTCCAAACTATAGAATTTGTTTGATGTATTTCTCTCGTTTATACAATGTTTGAATTGAGAAATAAAAGAACTGAAGAAAATTTCGAAGATTTTCCAAGTGCGACAACGTTAGGAATATAATCGACTCTTCAGAATCAAATGCTTAACAATTGGGAAGCTAGTTTTCTATACATTTCAAGCAAATAATCGGATTGATTTTAAAGGGTTGGGAGATTGTGTGTTGTAGTTGGAATCTAGCTCCTCGGAGATTCTCGCTGCTCCCTTCCTTTCCTTCCAAAGCTCTCTGCAATGGTTTTCTCTGCTCCTTTTGCTACTCCTACCTTCTTTTATGTGGCTTCAGGGGAGACCAAAACAGCCTCCCCGAAACGCTCTCTTAAACCCCCCAAAACCCTCTCTCCTTATCCGCCATTGACGACCCCGAATTCTGGCTCCGCACTTGCCAGGGCAAGTTCCTCTTTGCCTCTCAAGAAGGTTTTTCTGCAAAGACTCAGTAGCTAACTTCTTTCATTGACCGCGAAATTCAAGTGGGCTTTTCCGTGGGTGGTTGGAAAACATTAGTTAACATAATTTAGAATCATCATATTTATTGCCTTGGCGCTTCTTTGAACTTATCATTATGTCTAACGTTTTGATATTTGTATTCGGTTCTGTACGTGGTTTAAAATTTTGTCGTTTAAATGTGGATAGGTGTTGGTTCCAATTGGGTTTGGTACTGAAGAGATGGAAGCTGTCATTGTGATTGATGTTTTGCGCCGAGCTGGAGCTAACGTGACTGTGGCGTCTGTGGAACAAGAGCTTGAAATTGAAGCTTCCGGGGGCATGAAATTGGTTGCAGATACTTCCATTACTCGCTGTTCTAATGAAATTTTTGATCTCGTGGCTTTGCCTGTAAGTAGTTTAAAGCCTTGTTGTTTAGTTGGTGTTAGGAGTTATTGGTTAAATATGGAGGAAACATAATCTGACAATGCTGGCCATGCTTACTGATGCTCAGACCGATATGAGATGCTTTAAGACGAAGAAATCAATGACAAAATTTTGATATACTAGTAGAAGAAGCTTTTCTTTTCATTGTTTGTGGCTTTATGAACAAGTATTTTGGAGACATTTCTAGTACTGTGGTGTGAAGCTTTTTGCTAACCGTTGTATGGTTTGAAAACATATCGATAGGGAGGAATGCCTGGTTCTGTACGGTTGAGAGATTGTGAAATATTGCGGAAAATCACGAGCAAACAAGCCGAGGAAAAGAGGCTTTATGGAGCTATTTGTGCAGCGCCAGCAGTTACACTTTTGCCATGGGGTCTTGTGAAGAAAAAACAGGTGGCTTTGTGGTGCATAATTTGTTTTAAAATGGTAAATTTAGTATATATTTGGCTAATTATGGTGTAGTTTTTCATGCCAGACAACTTGCCACCCTGCATTCTTTGGCAAACTGCCAACCTTCTGGGCTGTTAAATCAAACATCCAAGTTTCAGGGGAACTCACTACAAGCCGTGGTCCTGGAACTTCATTCGAATTTGCACTAGCTTTAGTTGAGCAACTTTTTGGAGAGTCAATTGCCAAAGAAGTTGGAGAATTTCTGGTAAGACCAACTGTAGTATTGAAGATTACCTTTGTTTTGCACTAGAGTTTTGTAACGCCCATAGGATGTTTCCAGTGGCGCAAAACACAACCTTCTCTCTCTCTCTCTCTCTACTCCATGAATACCAAAGGAAAAAAACTTTAATAGTTTTCTTTTTCTGTATTGAAAAAGAAAATGATGGATACCAATTTATCTGATAGAGAGAAAAGTGTGAGAGAAAAAATGGTCAATAAAGATTCATCTCATGTGCCTTCTGTTCAATGAGTGATACTCCAATAAATGAAACTTCTACAGCTAATGAACTTTACTGGCAATCTTTTGTTGCTCTTATGGCAGCTTATACAGAATAAAGATGAATTTCCCAGGAAAGAAGAGTTCAACAAAGTTGACTGGTCTGTTAACCATACACCTCGAGTACGTTGCCTTTCCTTTGCTCAAAACTTATAGTATCTGTCCTGTTCTTGTGTTTCTTCTTCATAATCAGGCACTGGCCTTTCTAAACCAACTCTCAATCTTCTATTCAATTTTTAAGTTCTTAAATATTGTTTTAGATCCTTGACGGGTAAGTGAAACTTAAACGTGCTCTAGAAAAATATATATACGATTATTTTCTTCCTCAAAAAAATGTGCTCTGGGATAGGTTCTCTATTTGAGTCCAATCAACGTTATTCATTGATTTCAATGCCTTGTAGAATTAGTCAATATGGAAACAATTGGGGGTTTTTTTGGAGACTGGATGCAGGTACTAATTCATGGTCTGACATGTACAGAATGAAAATTTCATTCTCGATTCTACGAGAATTTTTATGAAGAAAAAGCTACATCCAGTACCGAACTAGTGATTTGAGCGATATGTCCCAAGTTTTTTTTCAAGTGCAGAAACCACAAACACATTTTCTTTTACCAAAAGTTGTAAAAAAGTATTGTTGAAGACACTTTAGTTCTATAAATTTTACTGATTACAATGTGAAAATTTCAAATTATATGCTTAATATTGATATGAATGGATCCTATTGTTGAAGAAATCGTCAAGTCAGCTCAAAGTTTGCCTTTAATATTTTAATGCCCTGATGGTAAAATAATTAAAAGCTTTTGTACTATGTTTGAGATATATGCCTCTTAAGCCTTTGCATTTTTGTTTTGTCTATTGTGCAGGTCTTAATTCCAGTTGCAAACGGCTCTCACGAGATTGAACTTGTTACTATTGTTGATGTTTTAAGACGTGCGAAGGTAGATGTTGTGATTGCTTCGGTCGAAAGATCCCTACAGATTTTGGCATCACAGCACACAAAAATCGTTGCTGATAAATTGATCAGTGAAGCTGCACAGTCATTATATGATTTAATTATACTTCCGGTGAGCAAGACACAGTTCTTGATATCTTAGTCTATATTCTATAGTTGAAAATTTGGATTCTAAATTGCGATCACCAAAGTAGGAGCAGCTTTGTGAATTTTAGTCCGTCAGGTTTTTGTGTTTTCTTATTACTTACATTGAACTATCTTATAAAATTTTGAGTAGAAGGTCTGGCTATAGATGAGAATTCTTAAAGGTGCTAATATAAATGCAATCTGCTAATGTCTGTTATCCGTTCTCAGAAAATAATTGATGAGTTCCTAATTTCCATGAAGTTCAGGGTGGAGCCATGGCAGACGATCGGCTGAACAAATCAAGGATATTGAAAAAGATGCTCAAACAACAATATGCTTCCAAGAGGATATATGGAGGAGTCTGCACTTCACAAACAGTCCTCCAGAAACAGGGTCTGCTGAAGGTAACTTGAAATTGACGAATCTTTCTTCTAAATCCTCCTGCTAGGATCATATATTTCTCTGTTCCAATTTTTTAAAAACAGGATAAGAAGGCCGCAGCTCATCCATCCGCGGTAGCTGAGCCGGCCGAGGAAGTTGTCAATGGTGGTAAAGTAATTATTGATGGTAATCTAATAACAAGCACGGGACTTGCTAATGCGACGGATTTTGCTCTGGCAATTGTTAGCAAACTTTTTGGTCATGCAAGGGCAAGAAGTGTAGCTGAAGGTCTTGTTTTCGAATATCCCAGAAATGGGTGATAATCTACTTCCAACTCCGCGCTGAATTAGTTCTGCTTGATGCTCATAGCCATTGCTATGATCAACTGGCCAAAGCCAGGTTTCGACAGACCATATTTTGTTTAAAAAAGCGGCTGCAAATAAGTCTGGTGAATCAAAGGTTGGGAAAGCTAAATATGAGAATGAACCTGAGGTGCTGTTTATATTGGTGTTCTGAATTGTGGGTGTTTAATCTTCAACTCCGGTTTGACAGTCCAGATTCTGGTTGGCGGCAATGGAAGAAACCAAACCTTTACCGAGATTTTCAGGTTCGATTATGTTTACTGTGATTTAGTTTTGTCTCAGTTTTTTTGAATTTCCCATTAGATGTCATAAAACATGTTGAATCAAATTGTTCTGCATCAGTTGCTTTTTGATAGTTGATCATAAAACTCTTTTTATGGTTGTGCATAATTGTTTCATCGCCTTTTTCGATAGTTCAAACTTATTCAAATTTGTTTTTGTCGGACAATATGTTCAGGGCTTCATGAAATCTATGCACAAAATTCTTTCAACCCTACTTAATGTTACTTGAATCCATCAATCAAATGGTCAGAAATTAGCATAAATGAATTATAAGAAGAATTCAATCATTTCCCATGCTCAAATGTCTGACTTTTACCATTACAAGCATATAAACACATGATATCAAAGATGTTTCGAATGACTCAATGTGAAAAAATTTAATGTTTCCAGATGAACACATTGAGGAAATGATCTCTAAATCATCCTAAAACCTTAAGCCAATCAAAGGAAAACATCAAGTAATCACAAAGCTAAAAGTAAAAGCTAAAGGGTAAATTCAACCCTTCTTTGCAATTGGCAAAGTTAAAAAACCCATGTTCCCATATTTACACTACAGGATAGCTGCCTAGTTATGAGTACACAGCCTCTGATGATTGTCCCCAATGGCTAACCTTAGTGCATATAATTCAGCTCTTTCTTTTGATTGTAAATCAAAATTTAAAATTAGTCATCTTTACCATGGGCCAGTCAGTGTCCTTCTTAAGCACTGCCTTTTTCCTGTAAGCTGGCTCTTCATCTTGTCCAAAAGCTGTCAAAATAAGTCAAAGGGAAACTGATTTATCAAGCTTGAAAGTCTTGGTCATTGTTTATGTTGCCATTTTTTATTGCTTCAATAATTGAACTAATTTTTCATGTAAAAAAATTAGACCCAATCAATGAGTGTCACTTAAATGCACAATAAATGGAGTTTCAAACTAGTATTTAGTTGAACCCGAAATTGGGTAATCAGTAAGAACTCAAATCTGCGATGAAAATTTTGGCTTGCTGAAGAGGATACTCGAAGAAGAAACAGTAAGCAAATTCCTTTTCTGTATATATGTATCTGTAATTGTTGAATGTAGCAAAAGATTGTTCATTGAACTTCATACCTGATTTTTCTGCGCTTTTATAATCTCGGCCTGCAACCGAAAAAGAAAAAAACAAAGAAAGAAAGAGTGAGAAAGCTGTAAATGTAAGGAATGAAGAATTAATGTCTAAACTTTATGTCATTACATGCCTGTTTTTTCTGCAATTCATGGTTTGCTTCTTTCAGTTTAGCAACTTCATCTTCCAGTTCTAAGGTATAAGCCTGCAGAATTACCAATCCCATCATATATCAACCATCATAAGTGTAAAGCTAAAAACAGTAAACAGAGTTTTGACCAGCAATTCAGATATTCTTTTTCAGCACACGCAGAACATGGTCTCATGTTCGTCCCTTTGGCGGGCAGTGGAGGATGAAATACTCATCGTCCATGTCATGAATTCAAAGGGAACTAAGCCTTTCAATCACATTTACATTATTGACCAACAACAGAAATTTACCTGTTTACGAGCTCTTGATCTTGCAGCTGATTCTCTGTTCTTTATCATTCTCCTCTGTCTTCTCTCAACTACTTTCTCAAAACCCCCACCACTCCTCCTTCCCCGACCAAATGCATATGGCACAGGCGGTGAATATGAGGGCGACTCTACTTTCTTGATCATCATGGTTGATTGCAGTGAATTAACGGGCGATTGGGCTAAACCAACTAAGCCAGTTCCTCCTCGTAGACCACTGTTCTGAACTAAACCACCATTTGCATGAGGATCTGCTACGCTGACCAAGCCATTTCTAGGGCCTGGACTACCAGTTTGGACATTGTTTATCGAGTTGATGGAAGAACCAAAAGACACAGTCGTTGATTTAGGATATAATGGCTGAGACAAACCAACTGCAGTTCCATTTATGGCGATAACATTCTTGCTATCGAGTATTTGAGAACTTAAAACCACATTGTTTTGAATTGGCTGTTGAAACCCACCAAGAGAAAAACCAGAATTACTGTTTTTGCTGTAGAATCCATTACTATTTGGGGTTTCGATCTGTTGAGGATCTTCTCTTACAACTGCTCTCATCAAGAACTCCTCTAAAGTTATCTCCCCAAAAGTTGGTTCCTTCTCGAGGAAATTTCCTCCCACCCCACTATCACTTTCTTTAATCAAGTCTTTCCAAACTTCATCCACCGTTTTCTGACTAAGCGTCCTAGGAATCGTCAACGAGCCTTGTCTCTGCAAATTTGTGCTGCTGAAACCTCCATCTGCAGGTAAAGGAGCAGAGCCTATGGTCTGAGTTTCTTCAGCCGTCCATATGCTCTTCATAAGTTCATCCATGTTCATAGATCCAAAGTCTTTTCCTGGTCCACCACAAGCATTCTGAAACTCATCAAAAGTCATTGAGTATATGGAAGACTGTCTGGTCAGATTGAAAGTTTCAGCTGGTTTGAAACCAGAGCCTCGATCTCTAAAGGAAGCATCGCAATGGTTATTATCGAAGTTCATTTGAGATCCCATTGCTCAGAAGTTCTATCTAATATGGCACCCTAGAGGGGAAGATCTGCTATACTCTTCAGTTTTAAGTCCTAATTTGCTAAAGGATCGATAGCAAATTAGCAGGCAGGCTCAATCCATGGATGAACTGCAAAACCCAGAAAAGTAATGAACTGAACAGGTCAAACCATCGTAGCAGCTGATTATCAGTTATGAACCAATAAATATACGAAAGTTGCTTATGAAAGATTAAAATCCATAGACAGATCAGATTTACAGCATGAAATAGTTGAATAAAAAAAGGAGCTGATAAACACATCAGATCTCTGTTCCTCACGACATCCATATCCTTTTATTACCAAAAAACAGAGCGTATCAAGAAAGTAAACGCCCATCTCAGCTTATACTAGCAATCCATCAAATCTTGTCCAAAAATTCATAAAATAACGAGAAAAAGAGCTCAAAAACAGCATCTCAGAAACACCCACAAAACAAATCACACCAAATTTCAAACAAGAAGCCTCCTATTCAGCAACACCATTACTAACATCGCAGAAAACTTTTCTTTACAATCATTGAATCAAAATAACACTCATCCACGTATCTTATTTCCGCATCGTTTTTCCATGGAAAAAAAATCAAACCCAGAGATTCATCGAAGCATCTAAACAGTGTTTGCAGTGAGAAAAAACAACAAAAAAAAATGACGGAACATAAACGAGAAAGAGACAGAGCTGATCTACCTTCTATTTCTGTTAAATATATATTTGGATTTTCTTTAATTTGACTGGCTAGAGCGTTTCCCCCCTTTCCTTTCTGAGAAAGCCAGCCTCTCACTCTCTCTTCCCGCAGCGCAGTCGACAAGTGTCTTCTGCAGCCATTGCTCCCTCCTTTTAAACGCATCTTAGAGACGAATAATACTTACTGCTTTTCTTTTTTTTATTCATTATCTGAAATATTATACTCCCCCCTCGTTTGTGCCGCTGGACCATGCCCCTTTCGCAACGTGGACCAATGGCAATCAATCGACTGACAATGGCTAAAGATAACCAATCAGAAACAGCAATCTGGACACATCTGAACCGTCAGATTTCGATTTACGACAAAAAAAGGGATTCATTTTTTTCTTTTTGGCTTTTTAGTGGTCTCCAACAGTGACACGACGTGCGATCCTCCGCTTAAATATATTTAATAACATAATGACGTATAATTACTATTATTATATTAAATAACTAAATGATTAACCTACTAATTACAATTAATTAAGTTCGGGCATAATTAACGTACCTAACAAATTAGTGACATCATTTTTTTAAATTTTGTTATATTAAATATTATAATGTAATTATTAATTAGAAGCTAATGTACTGTATTTACTTTTAATAGAATTTATTTTATTTACTTTAAATGGAAATTAAAGCGTTTTGTTTCTAATTGGAGTAATATAATTTGACATCATGACTATTTTAATATAATATATTAGCATTGATTGAATGAAATTATAAAATATGGGTAGTGTAGACGTGGTAGAAGGAGGTAATGCCAGATAGCAGTATTTAAGTAATATTTTATAATTTATTTATTTAAAAGAGGAAGCCACGTGGTGGGAGGTGATTGCTTGGATTAGAATAATGACCACCGTTCATGTGGTGGGACCGCACCTTATCAGGTGTGACGAATGGGATATGTCAACCCGTACGTTATAGCTTTTCTACCGAGTGGTTGGGGAGTGCAACTCCACTTACCTTGGGATTTACACTTGAAAACTTGGTTTTTTAACGGCTTAGATTTTCTCGGACACCTCTTCCTTAGCGCTCTCGACGAGTATTATTGGCCATATGATTTGTGTCCAATCATCCATAAGGTTATAATATATTTGAGGGTTATTATCAATTTTCACCTTATACTTTAGGATACTTTTTAATTATCACCTTGAAGTTTAATGTTTTTCATAGAACACCTTAAAGTTTTACACGTTATCATGAAACACCTTGCCGTTTCTTTCCGTTCATACCACACGTACTCGTCAAGGGGAGAGAAAAAACGAACATGACGATTCGTCACTTTGCGATGCCTACCTTGCTTCGATCTTTCTCTTCCTGTAAACGAAGCCTTCGGCGATCTTGGTTCGATCAGCGTAGCACCATATTTACTAGAGCATCTTGCTCGTTTCTTTCAAGAAAGCTTCCGGCTATGTCACTTAGAAAGACACCCTTTTTCCTCTTCTTACAGTAGAAGAAACCTTCCTCTTCAGTGCCAAGCTAAAATTGAACCTTCCCCTTGATGAGTTGAGCGCCCAAGTTAGCTCGCTCTTCCATGAAATGGAACTTAGTCACGCGAGTCGAAGTCGAGTTGTAGATGACAAAATCAGAGGAATCTCTGGTGGATAGTGGCGGCGAGTCTCGATCGAAGTTGAAGTAATATACAACCCAAAAATTCTGATTCTCGACGAACCCACTTCTGGGCTAGACAATAACTCGTCGCTTCAAATAGTCGATATGCTGAAAAAAATATGGTGGATAGCAAAGGAAGGACTATTGTTCTGACTATTCACCAACTTGGATATAGAATTATTAAGCTTTAAATTCCATTTTACTGATGGCCAATGGCTTAGTCTTGCATCAAGGTACGGTAGATCAACTCACTCTCCATCTCAAACTAATGGGTCTTGAAATTCCTAATCATATATATGTTGTCGAGTTCGCCATTGAGTCGGTCGAAGCCATTGAAGAAAATCTGCGAGCTCGTCGCTGCGATCACGAGAAAAATCATAAATCCACTCTACAATAGCTTTTCCGGTATTCTAGAAGGCGAAGAATCAACGAAGAAATCGCCGATTCTTATCACAATTTTGCGAATTCATGGCTACAAGAAATCGTGATTCTGATGCAAAGATTCTCCAAGAATATATTCCGGACGAAGGAGCTTTTCGCCTGTCGGATAGTTCCAATGCTTGTCGTCGGAGTTGTCCTCAATTTCATATTTTACCATCTTGATTACGAATTGATTAGAGCTGCACGACGGAGGCTCTACCAGTTTTTCTGCAAGAAAAGGAGAAACGTCATTCTGTCTTCCTGAAGAGGAAGAAGACGATGAGGATGAATGGTCATTGTATTTCTCTCTCTCTCTCCTCTTCACTAGTATGTGTTACAAACGGGAAGAAACGGCAAGGTGTTCCATGATAATGTGAAAAACTTTAAGCTGTTCCATGAAAAAAATTAAACTTCAAGGTGGTAATTAAAAAGTACTTTAAACTATGAGGTGAAAATTGATAATAACCCTATATTTGAATACTCACTTGTTCATGTCATTGAATCATCTAAACATGGTTTAGCGTTAAGTGTTAAGATTTCAAAATAAAATTTTAATATTTAAGTGCATAAATTGTTTATTTTTTGTTTTAGGATATGAAATTATCGTTAATTTTTCCAACTATAAAAGTGTTTAAATCGAGTTCTTGTAAAGTTTTCTTCATTTTTTTAAGTATTTGTTTTACCTTTGGTTAACCTTATCTTTTGTTTTCTTTTATTTGGGTCTATACAATTAGTAACACTATGAATATTTTATTGTGTAAATAATATTTTGATTCAGAATTAACTCTAATAATCATGTTTGTATAATTAAAATATAATTAAGTAATAATAAGTCATAAGTTGACTTTAAAAAGAAAATTGACCAATCAATTGAGAATATTTTTATAAGATAAAAATAGTTATAATAGTAGATACCTTAGATCGTGAAATGGTGATGAGATTCGATCAATTGATTGTATGCACGTTAAGATATGAGTTTTTGTAAGAAAGTTAATGGATGTACGACAAATGTACATAATTATTGTTTGAGGTGAATTGAACAGGTTATGATAATTAAAAATTCAAACCATTTTAATGTCATAAAATAAACACATAAAGAAAGGGTATGACTTTGGATTAGAGGGATTTAGACATGTGTAATAAATGTTATACAAGTTTGAAATTAGATAAGTCTAAAATTGCACTGTTTTGGAAAACATTTTAAAATTAGACTTTAGAGTGGGAATTTGAAGAAACTTGTAGAATAAGAAATGTTCCTACCTCCTTGAAGTATGTGGCATGTAATAAAATTAGACAACCAATGAGGTTATGACATGTGTCACGTATGGATTAGTGATTGTGTATGTGATTAAGATATAATTAAAGGATGATTAATGTTAATTAATTATGATAATCATGGAGATGAGCTTAGAACTAAGCTAGGTTAATTGGTTTAAGCTAAAAGTGCTTAATGATAATTAACTATAGTATTTTTATCAATTTCTGTAGTTTAAAGGATAAAATGGAAGGACAAAATAAACAAAATGGTAAAATTACTCTAAGAACTCTCTAGAAGCTTGAAGAATGGCTAAGGATTCAACCATTTTCATACTGAACTAGTGAGAGTGAAGAGAGAAAAATGAAAAAAATTTCAAAGAGATAAGAAACCTAACCTAGGTTGTAGCGACCCGGTTTTTCTTACCTTTAAAAAAACATGTAAATTTTAAAACTTTTCTTTTATAAAAACAACGAAAGATTTTTTCTTTCATAAAACTCTTTTTCAAATTGCAATGGAAGTAAATACAAATATTTTATTTTACAATTTAAATACCTTTACAAAACTTTTTACAAATCATTTTTCTTTAAACCCCTTTAACCTAGCCAGCCATAAGATCTGTGCATGCACATCCTTCATCAACTGCTCCTTAATCTATTCTCGTGTGTGTACCTACATCATAAGACTTAAACTAATGAACTTAATGTTCAGTAAGTGATATAAAATAAAATATGAAATGCACGTGCTATGCTTTTTTAAAAGGCCGTTTTCGTTTTCTGTTTCTATTTGTTTTTTCCTTTATTTTTCATTTTCTGTTTTCGTTTTCCTTTACATCGATGCACCTGACCTCAATGCCCCTGACATAGCAGCAATGGCATAGCCTGACATCTCGCTAGCCGTTGACCAGTCTGTTCAATGCACCTTACCAGACCCTCCGACATAGCGGTAATGGCATAGTCCGAAAATTCGCTAACCATTGGTTAGTCCGTCTCGGCATCATCTATGGACACGCTATGTAACGACCCGGTTTTAATACTTTGAAAATCGTGTAAATTTAAAACTTTTTTTTATAAAAACATCAGAATATTTTCCTTTTATAAAACCCGATCATTAAAACTCTTTACTTAAAACATTTATCAATTTCAGCTTAAGTAATAAAATCATCTTTATGAAAACGCAGTGGAATTAAAATAAAATATTAAAGAATTTATAAACTCTTTTACAAATAAATTCCTTTTAATTCATTAGCCCAACCAGCCACAAGATCCACTCGTGCAAATCCTTCATCGAGTGCCTCTTAGTCTGTTCACCTGTGCGTATACCTACATCGTAAGACTTAACTAATGAGCCTAATGCTTAGTAAGTGGTATAAAATAAAATGTATGATGCACATGTCATGCAACTTTTAAATCTCTTTTCGTTTTCTGTTTCTGTTTCTCTTCTTTCTTTCTTTTCTTTTCTTTTATCGTTTTCTTTATCTTAACTTTCTTTATCTTGACTTTATTTTACTATTCATTTCTTTACTTGATTGTTACTTTACTTTATCTTGAAAGGCGTTGGAGATGTCTAAACTTGATGAGGCGAACCTCATATCCCCACACAACCCCATTTATCTTTATCTTTATCTTGAAAGGCTTTGGAAATGTCTAAACTTGACGAGGAGGAGCAGCCAACTCAACCTCACATTTCCAAACAACCCCGTTGTATGTTTATTGTTGTCTTAATCTTGAAAGGCGTTGAAAATGTCTAAATTTGACGAGGAGGAGTAGTCAACTCAACCTCACATTTTCAGACGACCCCGTTTATGTTTGTTGTGTGTCTTAATCTTGAAAGGCGTTAGAGATGTCTAAACTTGACGAGGAGGAGCAACTAACTCAACCTCTCATCCCTTGATGACTCCGTTTATGTTTATCTTTATCTTGAAAGTGATAGAGATGTCTAAACTTGACGAGGAGGGGCGGCTAACCCAACTTCACATCTCGTCACACTCATTTACGTTTATTTCTTTAAGTTTCACAACCGTCTCATTTCTTCTTTGTTTCCTGCTTGTCATTTTTTAATCGTTTTGTTTCTTCTTTGTTTTCTTCTTGTCATTTTGTAATCATTTTGTTTCTTCTTTGTTTCCTTTTCAAAAGTATGCATAGAAACCATTTTCGTATCTTTTGAAAACTATGATGTATGACACTCGTGAATGCATACATTCTCTACTAGAGGACTTTAATAGCGTAACCAACATACAATTTATCAAACATGCTTATAAAAACTGTAAACAATGAAACATGCTATTTAAAACTGTAAACATCGAAACATGCTATTTAAAATTGTAAACACTAAAACATGCTATTAAATACTGTAAACATGGAAACATGCTATTAAATACTGTAAACAACGAAACAAGCATCTCCTATTTCTTGCGATGTAGGGCCTTAAGGACCACAGCACATGCATATCACTTACCTGACGTCCATAGCGCGTTTGACACTCTATTCTTTTCCCGTTAATATCTTCAAAATAATTAATATTTACTCATTATAAACCTTAACTTTTATATCATTATTCTATTAGTTCATTTCACATTTTTCGTCCAATTATTTTCATCGACTAATTAACTATTAATTATTGACCACCGAATTTTCATAAATCTTAACGCTTAACAATTCACATTAGCAAACTTAATTACTTAGCAACCACGCAATGAAAATTCTAATATCTTAACGTGTGCAACGGGATAATAATAACCCACAATAGTTGCTCATTCTATTAATGTGACTTGATAATAGAGAATTTACTTCACAATACAATTCATTATCTTTTAATGAAAGATCCATTGAACTCAAGAAGCATTTATTTAACTTTATTATCTAAAATCATGCCCTTCACATTTAGTTTACTTACTAAAATCATTACTAAAATCTTCTAAACTTAGTTTCATAATTAATTCCAATAATTATGCATAAATTATTAACAACTCGTCCTCTAATAACATAGTTAAATTCCATAATTTAGCTTCTCAACAACAGGTTAATTAAATCCAAACTTAATTACTTAGCAACCACGCAATGAAAATTCTAATATCTTAACGTGTGCAACGGGATAATAATAACCCACAATAGTTGCTCATTCCATTAATGTGACCTGATAATAGAGAATTTACTTCACAATACAATTCATTATCTTTTAATGAAAGATCCATTGAACTCAAGAAGCATTTATTTAACTTTATTATCTAAAATCATGCCCTTCACATTTAGTTTACTTACTAAAATCATTACTAAAATCTTTTAAACTTAGTTTCATAATTAATTCCAATAATTATGCATAACTTATTAACAACTCGTCCTCTAGTAACATAGTTAAATTCCATAATATAGCTTCCCAACAACAGGTTAATTAAATCCATTTTTAACATTCAAATAACTTCAACCGATGCAAATCCAACTTAACACAATTGGCCCGCCCCCCCACCAATTTTAACATTTTCCCAATTACTTACATGAATAGAAAGAAACCATTCCGAAACCATTCTAATTAACAGATTACATTCCAAGACTAATCACTATATGCTCATTATCCAAGTAAAACAACTCAATAAAATCTTCAGAACATCGACCCAAACAATTAATCATTTCAACAGAATATTTGTCCAGCTACAACACCACTAACAAAACCAAATCAACTAATCATCCTAGACTAATTACAGGACATAAACTGAACCAATTTCAATAGTAGCTCATTGCCCATTATTAACAACCAAACAACAAACTATATAATATTCCATTCCAAGTTCACTGTCACCAAAACAATTAATACCAGCAGCAATTTATTCCAATCGATAGACAATAACAATCCAAATCACAGATTCACAAGACTTAATCAACAAAGAAGTCAACTACAACCCTACAAAGAACATTCCAATACAGAACCATCAATCCCACGTACAGAACTACAAAATAGAATCCAACAACCGAACTTCAGAGAAAAGGAAACCTTACCTTCTCTATACATCGCTGTTTTCCATGCTTCAAGAGAATTCCCCCCACTCACTGTTGCACTCCATCACGTTTCCAGCTCCAGCGTCTTCACTGTCCAGCACTTCCTCACTTCACAGCAAGCTTCCTGCCATGGATTTATAGACAGCAGGAAGAGACCTCTAGTGACGACCAAGCTGACGAGAGATCACACAGTTTGAAGGAGGTGGTCCAATGGCAAATATCCTCGCTGGAAAGTTGCTATCTTTTCGGGAGAAGAATAATTCGGTCCAATTTGGAAATCACAGACCTGGACCGATGCCTTGCCACCACGCCAATCTCCGATCACACGCAGCCATCACTGCCACTCCAAAACACCGAGAGACAGAACACCAAGAAGAGAAGGAATACAACAGCAATAATCGACTTACTATGGTCGGAAATCGTAGCTCCAAATTCAACATTGAAGGCCGAGGCATCCGAGCCCTAGCTCCGCGTTCACCGTTTGTCGCGTCGCCAGCAGCCTCGCTGTCGCCGCCATGCGCGGGACAACGGGCACCCAAGCCCTTGTCGCCGCGAACATCCGTCGTCGTCTCCGTTCGCCCTCGGGTCCCGATCGCTCACACTCTCCCTGTTTCCCTCGGGCTTTCTCTCTCGCTTTCTCCCTCTTCTCATCTCTTCTCTAATTCTTCTTCAATTTCAAATAAAAACCACTACAATTTCTCCAGCCACCAAACCGGTTCACTAATCCCCTTTTCCCATTTTAAATTTCTTTTATATCTTTAATTCTAATAAATCTCCTTCCTTTAAATAATTAAATTCTTAATTTAATTATGTTCACCCCAAATTCAAATTTTTCTTTTTTCTGAATATTGCATGATGATAATTATCGGTCCAATTAAAATTTTTTTATTCGGCTTCCAAAATAATTATCCAATAATTGATGTAATTATCTCCCAACAATTCCATAATAAAATTTCTCCGAATAATCCAATTATACCCCCAATTAATTTCTCGTTAAATAAATCCTTGATTATTATCCAAATATTTCCCCAATCAATTTTCTTATCAAATAAATCTTGATTATCCTTAATTAATTCTGTTCACGAAAATCGGGGTATTACCCGCTATGTGGCAAGGCTCGATTCCAGTCGAACCGCACGTTAGCTA
Source organism: Begonia loranthoides (assembly GCA_022433065.1). Classification (NCBI taxonomy): domain Eukaryota; kingdom Viridiplantae; phylum Streptophyta; class Magnoliopsida; order Cucurbitales; family Begoniaceae; genus Begonia; species Begonia loranthoides. The sequence continues at coordinate 27,894,591 of CM039480.1, forward strand.
CTGTGTATAGTGACCCACAACCGGTATGTGCAACAATGGCATAATTCGAAAGCTTTGCTAGCGGCAATGACATAATTTGAAAGCTTTGCTAGCGGCCGTGCGCACCAAACACTGAAACAGCCTCACATCATACCGTGGCATCGGCTGGTCTCGACATCATCCATAGAACCAGCTAACAAGCAAACATCTCATATCATCTCTTTTATCTTTATTTCATTTAATTCATTCGTTACATGTTTCACTTTTAATGGAAAAATGGATATTCCTACAGTCCAAATGATGGTTGCTCGCTTTGGGTGATTAGCCCTCGAGAACATCATACACTTAGTATGTGAGAACATCCTTCCATTAAACTATTTCTAAAACCATGCATGAAAACCATTTTCGTATCATTTTAAAACCATGATGCATGATGCACATGAATGCATACAATATCTATATCATCAGTAAAATCCTCGAAACATGATCATTATAAACATCTTATAATCCTCAAACATGATCATTATCCATCTTATGTAAAATCTAATAAACATATTATTAAAAGAACCTATTTCTAATAAACACACAACAAGCATCAATACATCCTCAAAGCATATCAATATAAAAATCCTATAATCCTCGAAACATTAACCTTATCAAACCTATAGCATAAAGAACCTAAATCAAGTAAACAGTTAGTATACAATTTTCTAATTCTTGTGATGTAGGCCTTTCGACAAAACACAGTCAGTATCACTTACCTTGCGTCCGCAACACGTTTTAGCAATTTATCATTCTTCCTTCAATACCTCAAAATCATTAAATAAATAACCATCAAAATTACATATTTCTAACTTCAATGTTTATTATTAACCAACGCTGCAGAATATACATCCTTTCCTTATTTCATTAACTCCTAAATCTTAACAGTTTCACCACTATTATTTCTCAATTCACTTATTATCATATTTATATACAACTATTGGCATTAAGGTCCTCAACCAATATAGCATACATATTAAAGCTGTAAGCACAATAGAGAATAACTCACAACTGTGACCATCAAAGGCGGTAGGAAACCATAACTCAATTAATATTTCTCAACAATAATCATCAATAGAGAATCACTACATCAACGATAGCCAATAGCAATATCCCAACCAAAACCAACATCAGTGCATCACATTTACCATCCATCTATTTTCACAGTATAATCTTCACATAAAACCCTTAAGAAGAATGAAGGGACCGTACTCCCAAGAAGGACCCGAGAGCTTCTTCTCCTTCTTCTGTCTTCTTCTGTTTCCTATGTCTTCCTCTTACTCCTCTCTCACTTTTCCAGAAGCTCTTAAAATCTTTTAAATTATAAATAAAATTCTTTTCTTAAAAACCTTATCTTTAAAATCCTTTACTTAAAACCCTTTTTTCCAAATTACAGTAGAAGTAAATAATATTCTTTTCTTTTAGAATTAAATACTTTACAAAATCTCTTACAAATCATTTCTCTTTGTAAATCACATTAGCCTAGCCGGCCACAAGATTCATCAACTGTTTCTTAATCAGTTCTTCTGTTCTCGTGCGTGTACATACATCGCAAGACATGAACTAATGAGCCTAACAATTAGTAAGTGAGATAAATAAAATATCTGAATGCCCATGCTATGCCACTTTAAAATTCGTATGCGATTTCTATATTCATCTTTCCTTTATCTTTTATTCTGTTTTCTGTTTCTATTTCTGTCATTGTTTCTGTATCTGTATCCATTTTCGTATCCGTATCCTTTCCCATTTTAGTTTCTGTATCCATATCCATATCCGTTCCCATTTCCATTTCTGTATCCATATCCGTATCTGTATCCGTTTCAGTTTTTGTTTCTAGAAACCCGTTCCCGTTTCTGTTTCTGTATCCGTATCCGTATCTGTGTCCCTATCTGTGTCTGTATCTGTGTCTGTATATGTATCCATTTTCATTTTTGTTACTATTACAGTTTCCGTTTAAATTATGTTTCATTTATGTCTTTAATTTACGTTTTCCTTTACCATTTTCTTGATCTTCAACCTTTTTTTACTTGATCTGTATCTTTCTATTTTCTGTTTATGTTATCGTTTTATCTGTTGTCATTTCTCTTATCATTTCTCTGACCCGACACCTCTGGTATAGCAGTTTGGGCTTTGACCAAAAGCTCAGCTAGTTGTTGTACGCTACAACTCACAACATACGACTCGGGCTACGACCTCTTCCTATTAATAGCTGTGTGCCCCAATGCTTAACAGTCTCACTAACCATTGGCAGTTTGTCTCAACTGCAACCGATGACCCACTACATGATAAAGGCTTGGCTCCGACCATGCACAATGACACAAGCTCAGGGATAAATAGCTCTAGCTCCGACCGAAAACTCTGCTAGCTGCTGTATGCTACGATGCACAACATGCTGCTCGGACTCCGACCTCTGTCTAATAGCGGCTGTGCGCTCTAATGCTTAAATAACCCCACTCACCTGTTGGTTGGCCAGTCTCGGCTCCGACCGAGGACCAACTAACAAGCTCACATCATTTCATTTCTTTTACATTTATTCTATTTAATTTATTATTTTGTTTAATTCATTTACGTGCTGTTTTAGTTTCCTTTTCAAATCATGCATGAAAACCATTTTCGAAACCATGATGCACGATGCTCGTGAATGCACACAGTCTATCATATCAGTGTAACATCTAAACATGCTCAATCTATTAAACATATCATTAAAAGAACCCACTTCTAATAAATACCCAACAAACAACATTACAATTTACAGAACATGCTCAATATCATACTATTCTAATAAAGCAGTAGACAACCTTAATATTATATTAAAGTAGTAAATAATCAGCATACAATTCCTAATTCTTGCGATGTAGGGCCCGAAGACCAAAACACATACGTATCACTTACCTTGTTTCTGTAGCGAGTTTAGCTCTTTATCCTTCTCATGTTAATACCTTCAAAATAATTAATATTTGTTTATCAATATTTACCAATTATGAACCCTAACTTTGATACCGTTATTCCTCGTTCATTAACCTTAGGTAGTTACCATCATAACAGAAACTAGTATCACAGGACACCTAATTTCTTAACCGAATAATACTCCACATAACCGCAATTCACAGGGAGCATTTTCAATTAACAGGGCATAAATCATGTTTAGCAACCATAAATAGAGAACCAACATTTCATTGGCAGATTAACATTCCATATCCAATACTATAGAGAGCATATATTTGAAGTATTCTTCACAAACCAAACAGCAGTATCCATATTCTTCATCCAAAATATCTTTCACTATATTATTCCTCTAAAATTCATAAAAGAAGTGAAGAGGGTTCACTTACCAAAAGAACGTTTGAGGGAGAAGCTGCTTCATCCTCTAGAAGCACAAAACATAAATCTTAGCACCAATATTGATCATTAATCAGAAACAGAACTTCAACAAGACATCCAACATTCATATGCATCCCTTAAAATTCATAAAAAAACCATGGGAGAATTCTCCTTACCTGAAGATCCGAGAGCAGCTTCCCTTCAACCTCTCTTTCTTCTTCTTCCTCTGCCTTCTTTCCTTTCTCTCTTCTTCTAGGAGCATTTGCTCTCTGTCATATTTTTCTCCCGCAGCCACTCTTTGTCTCTCATTTCTCGAGAGAGGTTGCTCTCTTTTTCTTTCTTTCTGTCTCTTTCTTCTCTTCTACCAGGTATAAAGGAAAAACACAGTGAGGGAACATGTGGAGCGAATCACGAAACACCTAGCATATTCGTTTGTCGTATATGGAATCGTAGAATTGCATGGAACCAGTTGACATCTTGGTACACTATAGATATCGCCTGTTGCAACATAAAAATGGAATTCTCGGAAAACATGTGGTATCAGTCGACAACTACAGTCGATCTGTATGCCCCTATCAATCACTTGGCCATTTACGACCGCTCCTTCATGATTTTGTCTTCTCCAAACGCCAACATTTCATCAACAATTTAATCTCCTATGTTAGTCAATTATTCAATTTATCCCCAATAAATTCATAACCAAAAATTTCACTTAACCAATCTAATAATTTCCATCAATTAAATCTTCAATGATTATCAAAATAATTCAATTACACCCAATTAAATTCTCAATTATCCCTACTTAATTCCATTCCAGAAAATCAGAGAATTACAATTTTAGTGGTTAAAGATACAAAAAATTCATAATTAAGTGAATTGAATAAGAGAAATTATAACTCTTGGCTAAACATTAATACTTTTGGTTTTATTGGAAGATAAAAGGCATGGAATTGTGTTAGCCTTTTTGTTAGACCAAGTTTTATTTTGATGATATCTAAAATGTTGTCTTATTTAATAATTCAATAAATTGTATTTTATATTTTCTAGATATTATTTTTAACATTTTTATAATAATAATTATATCTGTGTATATTGAAAATACCCTTAAAATGGGTATTATTAATGTGCTAACATGTTTAACTGAGTCTATGTAATGTAGCATATCATTTTGGGACTGAGTATAGTTTAGGGGCTATTTTAAAGTGAGCTTTTGGACAACTGCGGACGAAGGAAGTCGGCCAAAACTAGTATTTGGCATTTCGGGCTCATACGAACGAATGAGGATGAGTCACATGCGTCCTAATTTTGCAAACAGTGCAGTTCAAAAGTTCACGGTCAATTCTATCAAGTGCAATCAAGAGTTTTCGGACGATAGAGGACCAGGCGAGGACGCATGGAATGCATCCTAAATTGCAATCTGGAGTTTTAAGACGATAGTGAACGCAAGTGGATGATAGTGGACATAGAGCTTTTGAATTTGTAATTTTCTGGTGACTTTTCGGACAATAGCGAACGATAGCTGACGATGACTCTGCGTCTGAAAAGTCTAGATTTTGCCAATGGACATATTTCCATTGGATGAATTTCAATGGATATTTTCCAAAGGCTCAATGTGGTCGACCAAAAACTTCTCTATGCGTCCAAAAAGTCCACTGCCTATAAATATGAGATCACTCCAAGTTCTCTACAACGAACAGAGAATCAAGGCGAAACCCTGCTGAATTTACTACTTGATTCTAAATCACTGTGAGCATTGTAAATGCAATTCTCCCCACCCATAAACTTACGAGTTAAAATTGGGAGAATTCAGATTAGTTTTTAGAGATTTATTTTTCTTAATTATATTTGCGCTAAATTGTAAAGGGTGATTCCCTAAGAATTCATCACACAAAGGGTGACGCCCCGAAACAGTCATAGGCTCGATTGAACACCCGTAAGTTCAATCAACGGGTGACGCTCTGCAATAGTCAAAGGTTGACGAACTTAGAATTAGTTAAGGATGACGCCCCGCAATAGTCAAAGGTAAACGATCTTAGAATTAGTCAAAGAGTGACGCCCTAAAAATTAGTCTTTGTAAATAGTTTTATTGGCACCCGTAAGCCAATTATTTAACGAATCTCCAAGTGGAACTTGAAGCGGGGATGTAGGCGAGTTTGCCGAACCATGTAAATAAATATTGTGTACTCTTTCTAACCCTCTCTGTACTTTGTTGCATATATTTGTTATTGTTTATTTTAATTATATGCATTAAGTCACTTAAAGTTATTAGAGATTAAATATTGCATGAAAATACTAGGACGCTATATTCATCCCCCTTCTATAGACATATATCGATCCTATAAATTGCAAATGTTGATTTGATATAGATCAATTTAAAGACATGCTTTTATATGTAGCATGATTGGTAAAACATTGATTACATGCAAAGCTTTGATGTTGGTTAAAATAGTGAAGAAATGTTATGGGAGTAGGTTTTCACAGCGGAAATGTGTGAATATCCACGAAAGTGTTTCCGTAAGCACAAGTGTTGGTGTCCGTTGATACTTAGTTTTGGAAGGACACGTGGCTGTGCATTAGATGTCGGAGGAATATTATGTGTGGAATAGATAGCTACAACAGACACATAGGTTTTCACAAGCAGATGTGTGGGCATTGGCGAATTATGTTATTGTGTACATTCGAAAAATAAATAACGATTTTGTGATGTTGAGGAGCGGACGCCCATGCCCTATTATTTGAGAATGTTTTCTTTAGGTTTTAAACATTTTGTTTAACCATTGCACAAGTCATTTGAGAATAGTTTAAGGCATCACAATAGAGAATGTCTAAATAGATATGTGACATAACTTCATGCATCATTTGCATATGCTTAATAACAAGATTTGCATTGTTCATGTTACATGTATTATTATTATGTATGATATGCATTTAATGTGTGCATAACATGAAGCCAAATCATATATAATAGAAATATTTATATGTACAAAAGATATTATCTAGGTGGTATTATTGGTCACAAAAGAACCTAATATACCTTGTTAGGCTATGTATTTGTGTAACGTATGTAAAATGAGAAATAAAAAGGGAATGATTGTATGTCCCTCTTGGGTTGCTAAACTCTAGTCCTCTGGAGTTTTATTTCAACATGGACACAACTATTGGAAGCAGAGGCTAGCAAGATAGGTTTGCATAATGTGTGGGACTTTACATAAGATAGTGTTTAATCATGTATATGTTGACATTCACAAACATGTTAATATGATACTTGTTAAATAATATCATTATTCAATACAAAATAGAACATTGCATTGATTCACATTATCATTGTATAGTTGTGAAAAGAGGTTCATTGTGAGATGATCATATTGCATAATCATATGTGCACTGTTGTGATCCTTCATATATAAAACAAAAGTAAAAAGTAAATAACATGTGAAATTGAGAGTCATGGTAATTAGACAATGATCATAATATCATGTGTCTAGTCATATACTTATGTGCATCATAAATGTCCTTCATTTAGAAGAACATAATAAATACGGAGAAATGAGGATGTGAATTAGAGTATTGTGGCCTTTAGACTATGATTTCCAATGTCATGAGTCTAGGCATTGTTGTGTATGCATATTGAGAAAGCCTTTCATATAGAGGATTATGAAGTTTGGGGTATAATTTGCGATAGATATAAATAGAAATGTCTTGATAGCTCAGAGTTTAGAGATACATTAGAGATGTATGATGTTGGTGATAGATAAACCATAAAAAAACATGAGATGTGATTTGAGATTAGACATTAATTAGAAATGTGTAGATAGTTCAAGTTTAGAAATGCATTAGAAATATCTAAATAGTAATGGTAATAAATAAATTATAATAGAATATGTAATTTATAATATGGAAAATTATGTTGGAATTTAGAAAAGAAATTATAGAATAAATATTCTATGGAATATAGATGTACTTAAAATAGAATACCATATGAGGAACTAAGAATAAGATATTTGGAATATGTATAACCATGAGATAAAGTTGTGCATAATTGAATAATTGCATATGAGAATTTCGTAAATGGACTATGATTACCTAAATCATAAAACTAAACATTTATACATATTCATTAAACACTTTTATTACATAAAAAGGTGAAAAACATAACAATGATATTAATAAGAAATATTTAAAGATTTAGATAACATATAGATTATGAGATATGTGATTATGAGAGTTGATCAAAAGTTGAATAATGAAGTTAAGATTGTGAAGGCAAATTATATATTGAGCTTAATACATGCTTAGTTGTGATATTTGTATGGTTTATTGAATCCTTAAATTAGAATTTTTACTGAGCTCAAAAAACTCACTATGGTTCTTTTATCAAACTTTTCAGGAACAAGTGATAGTAGCTTAAGAACAAAAAGTTAAAGCTCTATTAAACTAAAGGGTTTGCACAACATATGCCAATGTGAGAGTTTGAGTTATTATTATGTTGTATTTAATTTTAGTTCGACTCATGTATGTAAAATAAATTCGGATAAAATTTTATTAATAAATAATGTGTATAACTTTCCTGTTTCTATTGGATTTTATATTTGTGTGGCCCAAAGACGCGAATATATGTTTCATTGAGTGCTTTCACTATGTGAGTTGTGAGGGTTTTTGAATTGAGAATCCAGTCTGCGACGTGGTTTCCAAATAAATTGGGGGCTGATCGTGACACTTGAAGCTTATTATGATGTACTATTGTTGCAGCTTTGTGATTATTGATACAAACTCGATTCATGTTATGTGGATTATAATGTCGAGTTTTAGATTAAATTTATGGTTTTAGGTTTTAAATTATGAAATATAAATCAAGATTTAGGTCAGGCTACCGAATTGTTCTTACAAGCATTCTGCTTCGACTCTTTTCCGGGTCTTGGTGTGTTTTGTGTTATGAATTATTGTTAATCTTAAAAAAAATCAATTACATCATCTCCTAGCTGACTTCACTTACCAGTCAATATAAAGGAACATGAAGTTCTTCCTCATTGCAATGGAAGATACTTGTAGTAACGTAAATCTATGCTTTAAAGTAGAAGGTTGGTTTTTGATGATGAAGAAGAAGAAAGTCTCCTGAGAGAGAGAGAGAGTGACTTTTCAAATAATCACTAATAGTTATTATGTTAAAATAATCAATTGTATGTTTTTGATAAATTAACATTTTAAAAATGAATTATATAATTAAATATTTGATAAATTATAACATTTAATTATTTTTAAAATATTAAATTACATGAACATATTTATTGAATTTAATATTCATAATAAAGTGGAAAAATTAAAAAATTTCAAACCAATAAAAATTAATTAAATATATATTATGATTGTAAAAAATTAATAAAAATAAAAAAGGGGAAAAATGTTAGATTAGAGAGAAAGAAAGAGATTATAATCTCCATTCCTTAAGTAATTTAAATTTTTTGTGTGATATTATAATATTTATTCCCTAAGTGATTTACCACTAATATGCAATCAACAAATACATAAAAATAAAGAGATAAAGGAAGAGAGATATAAACAGTTTGTTCACGTGGTTCAGCAAACCTGCTACGTCCGCACTCCAAGTTTCTCACTTGGACATCCTTAATCACCTAACATCTCCGGTTAATGATAATTGAGCTTCACATGTGCCAATCAAACTTTTATAATGACTATTCATAGGGCGACACCATTTCCTTTGACTATTCACGAGGCATCACCCTTTGATTAATCTTCATGGAGCGTCAATCTAGCATTCAATGACTATTTTAGGTAGTCACCTTTTGTTCTCTAAGTACAATAAAAATGTAAAATTAAAGTTTCTAACTCTCACAAATATAAAATCTCAAGTTTATGAGTAAGAGAATTAGACAATGCACTCAATCTAGAAGAGAAATATCGAGTAGTAATTTTGGCAGTGTTTTAGTATGATTTCTCTTAGTTAGGCTTCAATTCAGAGTGCTTCAATTTAAAGAAACTGTATGACTGGTCGACCATGAAGATCAATAATAACCTAAGAGAGCGGTGAATTAGGTTTTCTATCGTTTTCATGCGATATTCAATTTTTAAAACTCTAAGTGATTTAATATATATAATTAAACAATCAATGCATAAATATAAATAGTTTAAGGGATAGAAAATGCAAATGATGTTGTTTACGCGATTCGGAAAATCCCTCCTACATTCGCGCTCCAAGTTTCTGACTTGGAGATCCTTAACGCCCAACTGCGCTGTTAACGATGTTTGCTTTTGGGTGTCACACAAACCTTTATAATTTGACTCTTTCTTAAGTCATCACCCTTTTCTCTTCAACTATTTTTGTCGTCAGCCTTCACTTCGTAGGGCGTCACCATTTTCGTTTAAGTACAATGGTTGTGAAAATGAAAATACAAAGTTTCTAACTCTCCCAAATAGAAATCTCAAATTTAGGAGTATGGAGAGTTAGATTACAAGCTCAAATATTGATTTAGAATTGAGTCTCAAATTTGACAAGATTTTGCCTCAATTCTCGGGTTGATACAATGAGCTTTGGAGGTACATGTATTTATAGAACTGTCCATTTTTGGTCAACCTAATCCTTTTTGGTCGACCGCTTCTAGTTATTGGAGAAATAGCCGTTGAAAAATCTAATGGTTAGGGGTTATTATGCAAAACTTGCTGGTAGCGGTCGACTGGTCTAGTGTTGCGGTCGACCACTGTCCTTTGAAAATGAATCTAGAATGGAGGTCAGAAGCAGAGCGATTGACCGGTTCGTATAGCAGTCGACTGCTCCCGAGCATATTTCGTTTTTCAGCTTCTGTGATATTTTTCAATCTATCAAATCTCCATCCTTGATCGCAACCTCGACCGAAAAAGTGATGAAAAGGTCCAGAAGCATTATGTGAACATTTTCAGTCGACCTGCTCGACCACAACCTCGACCGCAACGAGACCGAAAACTTTCAGATCAATCTGTATAGGTTTTTGGACGCACAACTCGACTGCACCTTCGACCGCAGATTGTGGTGAATCGAGTATAGTTTTGGTGAAGTTTGGATTACAACTTGCGACTTTGTGGATTGTTCTTTGGAGGCGCCAGAACCGTCTTTGCAGAAACTGTTTTAGGGTAGAGTCTTATTTCATGCATAACTTTCGTTCCATAGCGTTTTTGATTGTGATGTTTGGGCTGGATCATCTTCTTTGGAATTTCTTGTCGTCCTGCAAATTTGAATGTATTTGGCTGCCTCCACTAGAAGTTCTATCCATTTGTAGTTGATGATTCTATTTTGACACTAGCCGATAACTGATTGCGCATTAATTGTGCATTGACATCTTTGCACTTTGAAGTGCATCAACTGGTATCAGAGCCTAAGTGGCTTATTTGTGCAACTCTGTGACTCTAATTTGTGAAGAAAAATGAGTACAAGAAATGGTGCTCACTATAATCAAAGTATAGAGACAAGACCTAGTTCAAGCTCACCCGCCGAGAAAGAACAAGAACAAGCTGAGAATAGCTTCCAATATCAACTTGATGAATTAAAGGAGATGTTTCTAGAACTACGGCAAAGTCAAGAGGAGCCCTCTAATACACATATAAGAGGACCAAGAACTCCTAGACCTAGAAAAAGGGTTAGCACTTCCAACGATTCAAGAGGCCGAAGTAAAGTTTATTTGAAGAAAATGAAGGAGAAACCAATGATGAAACTTTTCTAACTATGAGAAGGAGTTCACGAGGTAAAGATGAAATGAAACATGTTAAAGTGTCCATATCTCCATTCAAGGGTTCTAGTAATGACAATGACTTCTTGGATTGGGTTGAGAAGGTGGAACGTGTTTTTGAGTGCTATGACTACTCCGAGAAGGTTAAAATCCGAATGGTGTCTTTGGAATTGTCCGGATATGCTAGTCTTTGGTGGGAGGATCTTAAAGCTCAAAGAAAAAGAGTTGGTGGTGGTGAAGTGAGAAATTGGAGGACCATGAAGTCCCTCATGCAGAAAAGATTTGTGCCTCCCCACTATAAGCAAGAATTATTTTTATAACTTCAAAATTTAAAACAAGGCACTCAATCGGTGGAAGAGTACTTAACTGAGTTTGAGACTTTAAAAATCCGGTGTGCTATCGAAGAACCAATGAAGCAAATTATTGTTTGGTTTATCAAAGGCCTACAAAGAGAGATTGAAGATTTGGTAGAACTACAAACTTACAACACTATGGATGAAGTGATCCAATTGTCTATCAAAATAGAGAGGCAAAGAAAGAGGAAGCTAAAGGGGAACAACACTCGACCATTTTCTAAAAACATCACACCTTTCAAACCGACTCCTAAGATTGATGAGAAGAGCTCCCCTATGAAATCTCAAGAAGGCAAGGGCAATGAAGAGAGAAAAGTTAGTGTTGATGGTGTCAAAACTAGATCAAGGGATATTAAGTACTTCAAATATGTTGACCTTGGTCATATAGCTTCTCAATGCCCCAATAAATGGGTGATGGTGATGAGGGGTGATTCCGAGGAGATTGTTAGCGAAGATGAGGCTTGTGAAACACTCTGGGTGGTAGAAGAACCCTTAGAGATACTTATTATGCACAAGAAAGTCCACTACTAGTTGTGATGAAGAGAACTTTAGCCATTCAAAACCGAGTGCTCTGAGGCGTTCCGTTCTATGTGACTGTGCGCTTCTTATTCACACATAAAAGACGTTGTTTGCGAGTGTCAGAGGAACGTTGTAAATAACATCTTTTGCAAGGGGAATATGAAGCGCACACTCGCATACAATGGAGCGCCTCAGAGTACTTGGTGTCCTCGAATTGTACCGACAATGGCTGAAACTTAGTCTCCTACTCTTTCACCTCTTTACAGCTCCCAAATTTACTAATATTGAAAACTTCGTCTTGCTGACAGGAAAACCGTAGTACTTAACTATTAGAACATTGCAATTGAGCTCACAGTCTAGTTTTATATAGTAGGGCACAGGAATGCAGAACGGCGCACAACGATTTGCGGCAGAACATCCTCATTCCGCTACAGATTGTAGTCATTCTGCCACGGATTATAGTCATTCGCCGTGGATTGTAGTCATTATGCGGCAGACCGTCAATTTTAAAATGTTATTTTTAAAAATACATTCCGCGACGAAACAGTACATGTTCCGTTGCTGAACAAAATCAATACGTTTAACGGCAAACGTGACAGCGATGTTTGAAGTGACTTTTTCTCATAGTTCAGTAGTTAATTTGCTAGCAAAAATAATTTAGTGGTTGACTTATTTTTTATCACAAAGTGCAATGGTTAATTTGTCATTTTCCCTAGTTTGTATAAGCAATTGATTCAGAGTAACAATGTTTTCCAACTTTGAAACTAACTTTTTTCAATATCTACTCCATAAAAATAAACAATTAATAAGATTATATATATAATAGACGGTGTAATTTAGATACTAATTTTTATATTTAAAATTAAAATTTTATTTTTTGAATAAATAGAACTTCTGTCTTTCTTATATTATTAATTTAGATTTTTTTGTTAATTTATTCATTAAATTAATATTTGTATACTGTATTTTTTATTTAATAAGATGTTTTAATTTGATTTGTAAAACTATCAATAATTTTTAATTCAATTTTGAATTCACATAATTTTTTTTATGGTGGTTTTGAACCCGTAGAAAAATCGGATTAGAAATTGACTTAAAACATATGATTAGGTTGTATTTAAGAGATAAATTTAAAATGAAAAGTCATTCTACAGTATACCAAATTCGTCATACACCCGCCGACAGACTCCAATGGAGATCGTCCGGTCGAATCTTCACTACGTCAAACCAATCATTGTGCTTGCTTATATATAGGCCTTTCTGTTCTTGGGTCTGTTGCATATTTTACATCAGAAACTTGAGCAGAGATAAAGTGGTCAGTTAATGGCTGGCTATGTAGGACAGCAGGAGAATGAGGGTGGAAGGGACCAAGAGGTTGTCATCCACAAGAACTTTTTGCAGAGCGATGCTCTTTACGAAGTGAGAGTTGTTGTTCCTTTCGAATTTTACAGAAGTTAAAAATGAAGTTTTTGTTTCTCAACCTGGGTCTTGATTCTTGACAGTACATACTGGAGACTAGTGTGTATCCTAGAGAGCCAGAACCCTTGAAGGAGCTTAGAAACTTGACTGCCAAACTTCCGCGGTAACTTTTTATGGCCTTATATATTCTCTTCAACGGTGGTCTGTGTTTGTCTTTCAGAGGTTATTAGGTCTGTGTGGTGTGATTCTTGAGCAGGGGCTTCATGGCAATCCCAGCTGATGAAAGCCAGTTCTTAAGCATGCTGTTGAAGCTCATGAACGCCAAGAAGACAATGGAGATTGGGGTTTTCACTGGCTACTCTCTCCTCGCCACTGCTCTTGCTCTTCCCCATGATGGAAAGGTGGTCTTACATAATATTAACACTCAACACCATAGGAGAAAAACTTAGATTATCATGTAGTATCTGATTATTTGCTGTTCAACAGGTTTTGGCTATGGATATAGACAAACACAGCTACGAACTGGGATTACCAATTATAGAGAAAGCTGGTGTTGCTCACAAGATCAATTTCAGAGAAGGCCCTGCTCTCCCAGTTCTCAACCTTCTACTTCAAGACGTAGGACTTTCTGAAACCCCCATTTCTCCGACGAGTGAATCTAGTCCTCTCCGTCGATTTAAATCTGAACGTAGAATTTAACTGATTTCAATTGTTATCCAGGAGAAGAATTACGGAAGTTTCGACTTTGTGTTTGTGGACGCTGATAAAAAAAACTACATAAACTATCACAAAAGGGTGATCGATTTGGTGAAGGTCGGCGGCGTCATTGGCTACGACAACACGCTGTGGGGTGGGCCGATGGCGACAGCGCTCGATGAACAGATGAAAGTGTACATTAGGTTGAACAGGGAGTTTATGTACGAGTTCAACAAGGCCATTGCAGCGGACCCCAGAATCGAAATCGTAACGCTAGCAGTTGGGGATGGCATCACTATCTGCCGGCGGATTGAATGAGAGGAATTTTATGAACCATTTTCACTGCGTTTGTGCTGTTGTCGTGGATTGTTTCCAATAAAATCGCTCGTCAATTTGGCCAAAATAAGAAGATAACTTTCCCAAATTTAGATGCTTGTTACCAATGTCGTGGATGACTAACATCACTTGATCGAAGCTTTGCGGTTGGAGGGTAGAATCAGATGCGCGGCAATAAATCCACAAACAGTGTCCGGCATTACCCAGAAACCAGCATAATATATATACGTCAGGTTGACCAACTTGATATTCGGAGAGAACCCATCACCCAACTTAAGAATTTGCTTACAGCAGAAGACTTTAACCACAACCAACACTTAAATCTAAGTCCACCCAACAATCACGAGAATAATAATATAAAGATTAATATATGGTTAAATCTTAAACATAAAGTATAATTCAAACTATTACCATGCGTCTTAATATTATTTTGCTCATAGCCATAATCTAGAATAGTGTGTGACAAGCTATTAATAAGACATGACCTGCATTATGATAGTTATCATCCATGAGACCCATTAAAAGTGGTTTAATAAGATTTAATATTTTGAGTTTTAGAGTTCGCAGGATAATGTAGGTGAAAATCGATGAATCCAATATATATATGTGTAGATATAAGAGTGTAATTACTTATTCTTTGGTGGGCAGAATAGTAATCTCACACCAAAGTTGATATCAGAGTTATGGTCCTCAATGTAAGCATATTTAATACTAAACAGATTTTCATGTTTGCAATACTTTAATTCCCATTAACGATTTGATTTAACCATTTGATTTAAACAAACGATAATACCAACCTTGATCTATGATTTAAAATGCTTTTGATGAAGACTTGATGTTGATTCCGTTTATCGTCTTAAACCTTTCTCTTTAACTTGTTTATTTGATGATTCAGAAACGCGTATAATTCACCGTAATTTTTCAAAGATTCCAGAGAAAGTTCTTTTGTTCGATATCTTCAATTCTGTAATTCTCCCTTAGGTGATGAAGAAGACACCCGTACGAAAAGGTATCTCTCCATACATACCTTTTCTATTATGTCTCTTCAATCACATCTCTTTAAACTATACTTTATACATTTAATAAGGTTAAGGAGAGGGAATTAAAACCCAATTACTTAACGTCTTTAATGCTTAACAACCATCACATTAAGCACATTAATATTAAGTCAATGTAACATTAATTAACATGGTCCACAATCATATAGATTATAATTAAATAATCTAACAATCTCCCACTTGGGCCATGTTATGAACTTTAATATCAATTGATATGCAGCTAGTATTTTTCAGCTGCTTCAGCTATATTTTCCACCTGACATAACTTGAATTCACAATCCATTACTATAGTGTGATATAATGTGAATCAAATCAAGTTATACTTTCATAATGAATTGTATAATCGAATCATGGCAGGCACATGTGAATTATGTCAACATGATTCTTTCCATGTATCACAAACTATACAATTCATTAATTCTGTAATTGAGGAACACTATAAACCCTTCAAATATTATTCATAACCAATCATTGTACATTACCATAATATGAATAATAAATTGACATACAAAAACATTTCCTTTTATTGAATTCATAAGTGTTATAAGATACAAGCTACACTTTTACAATCACATAGACTTGTCACCTAAACCCATCTTTACAACATGTTCTTTAAAGGTTTTAGGTGGCAATCCTTTTGTCAACGGATCAGCTATCATTGAACTTGTACTTATATTCTCAATGCACACCCTTTGTTTTTGTATTTCTTCTTTGACTGCCAAGTACTTTAAGTCCATATGTTTTGCTCCTTTCAAGTACTTGTCATTCTTTGAGAAGAATACAGTTGCGGAGTTATCACAATACATTTTCAGCGGTCTTTCTATACTTTCTACTATGCTTAGACCCTGAATAAAGTTTCACAGTCACAATGCTTGAATTGTAGCTTCAAAACAAGCTACAAATTCAGCCTCCATAGTGGAAGTGGCAATCGTAGACTGCTTTCCACTTTTCCATGAGATGGCTCCTCCAGCTAATAGGAACACGTAGCCAAATGTAGATTTCCTCGAGTCTACACAACCGGCATAATCTGAATCCGAGTATCCAATCACTTCGAGATGACTCGATTTTCTATACATGAGCATGAAGTCCTTTGTTCCTTGTAAGTACCTAAGTACTTTCTTTGCAGCTTTCCAATGATCCAATCCTGGATTACTTTGATAACTGCCCAACATCCCTACTGCAAAACTTATATCTGGCCGTGTACATGTCTGGGCATACATTGAGCTTCCTACTGCTGATGCATATGGAATAAGTTCCATTTCCTTACGTTCTAAATCATTTTTCGGACATTGCATTAAACTGAATTTGTCCCATTTCTGAATTTGTCCCATTCCATTTCCTTAAGTTCCATTTCCTTAC
Source organism: Begonia loranthoides (assembly GCA_022433065.1). Taxonomy (NCBI): domain Eukaryota; kingdom Viridiplantae; phylum Streptophyta; class Magnoliopsida; order Cucurbitales; family Begoniaceae; genus Begonia; species Begonia loranthoides. The sequence goes on from CM039480.1 coordinate 27,911,388, forward strand.
GTTCCAAATCATTTTTCGGACGTTGCATTAACCTTGTGGCAGGATACTTTGATGTGTGTTAAGTTTGCTTTTCTTTAACGCAATCTATACACACGTCCCAGTCATCAAAATCTAATTGAGGTAAAATGTCATTTTTCATTAACCTCATTAACCTTTCTTTAGATATGTGACCTAGACGCTTATGCCATAAGAAAGCCGAACTTTCATTTGTTGCACCGCGCTTTAAGCCAATCATATGATTAACGTTAAACAGAGATTCTTTAAATTTAATATCAAGATTGAAAGAGTAAAACCATCATTCATAATACCATAACCATAACAGTATTCATGTTTGTACATTGCAAATACACTATCACCAATCTTAAAATTAAAACCTTTACAATCCAACCTAGTAACAGGAATTAAGTTTCTAGCACATTCAGGAACATAAAGACACTCTTCTAGATCCAGGTGGTATCCGGTATCCAGGATCAGTCTATACGTTCCAATTCCTTCAATGCGTGTCTTCATTATGTTCCTCATATACAAGAACTTCTTAGCTCCATTTATGGGTTGGATCGAAAGAAATCTCTGTGTAACATGAGAAACATGAGTAGTAGCACCAGAATCTAACCACCAAGTATGATTAGGTACTTCTATAATATTTGATTCAAAACATACTGAAACAAATAATGTACCTTTCTTTTCGAACCAAGCCTTCCTTTTAGGACAATCCTTCTTTACATGTCCGACTTTGTTACAGAAAAAGCATTTAAGCTCTTTACGGATCTGACCATCTTTAATCTTTAATTGGTCATTTCCCTTCCGCTTGTTCTTTTTACTTGACGGCTTTGATGTACTACCTTTGGCATCCTTCTGCATTACTAAGTTGATAGTATGGTCCTTTAGCTTCTTCAACCTCCCTTCCTCTTGAACTAACATGGCCTTTATTTCCTGAAAGTTCCACTTTTCCTTTATGGTGTTATAGTTCACCTGGAACTGGCCAAACTCAAGAGGAAGTGAGTTGATGATAAATTGAACCAGAAATGATTCACTCACCCAACATCTTAAGCTTTGCAGCCAAATTGGCCATGCTCGTTACGTGGTCATGAATGGGTTGAGACCAATCAAATTTATTGGTCGTCAACTCACTCATCAAGTTTCCTACAACAAACTTGTCAGTAATGTTTGATTGGGAGTATGCCTTTATCTTTAACATGAAGTCCTTTGCATCATTTACTTTTGGCATTGATGACTTAACATTTTCAGCCATCGTCATCCTCATTAAGCCCAAACACAACCTATTAGACCGCTCCCAAGCCTCATTAAAAGACTTGTCAGCTTCCGTACTGGTCTCTGTTATAGCTGGTGGTCTATCATTAACTAATGCTAGGTCCAAATCCAATACACCCAGTTGAAACAGGATTTGTTCGAACCAGTCAGCATAGTTAAGACCATTGAACTTAATAGATGAAGTACCAGAAGCAAATAAATTCATAGAAGCTGCAAATAACAACAATACATGCTCATATATCAATACATTGAATAATCTATCCTAAGCAGATCCAAATAAAGCATATAACAATTTCATTAAGTTTACCTTTGGGTAATCCTTAAAGAAATATAAAATTCATGATGTTATAACTTTAATTGACTTATAAACACATTTAACACAATATGTTTAACATCTTTGGATATTTAAACATATCAATTAAATATGTAAACATGTCACTTTAATGTTATTAATTATAAACAATGATCCACCTTTGGGTAACCTACTAGTTTATAATTAATAAACATATTTCAATAACATCATAATAATTAAATGAACAAATCACACAATTTAATATTGATCCTTTCAAACTAGGTCACTTTGGTGACTACTTAGTTTCTATACAACAATATCTTAATTGTATAAATATTCATTCATTCAATATCATTAATTAAATTGTATATTGAGGCCTTGCGGACGACATGCGGACTCAGTAATGGCGTCCGCAACCTCTTCTTGTCGTCCGAAAGTGCCTATAGCGGACGCTGATTTTACCGTCCGCTGCGTCCGCATAGATTCATCCGCATAAAAAAAATCTGTACAGATTCATTCGGACGATAACTTAAATGCGTCTGCTGCGTCCGCATCGTCCGAATTTGCATGAATTCTTTACAGATTCATTCGGACGATAACATGAATACGTCCGCCGTGTCCGCATCGTCCGTAATCGAATGAATTTCTTTATAGATTCATTCGGACTCAACACGAATGCGTCCGCTGCGTCCGCATCCTTTCATTCATGCGTCCGCGTGAAGAACAGTTATCCAGAAACTGTTTTTTTCACATGAATATTGCGTCTGCGGCCTTAATTTTTCGTCCGCAAGTAGAACTTTTATAGTCCGCATGAAGAACAAATTCATAAAATAATTTTATAATCATCCTATCCATGATTTCATCTATAAATTTCATGCAGAACTTCTCGAAATTTACTTTTCCATTACTTACATAAATCCTTTCATAAATCTAATACATTTACATGGCAAATCAATACGTATATTTAACCGTGCTCTGATACCAATTGTAAGCATATTTAATACTAAACAGATTTTCGTGTTTGCAATACTTTAATTCCCATTAACGATTTGATTTAACCATTTGATTTAAACAAACGATAATACCAACCTTGATCCATGATTTAAAATGCTTTTGATGAAGACTTGATGTTGATTCCGTTTATCGCCTTAAACCTTTCTCTTTAACTTGTTTCTTCGATGATTCAGAAATGCGTATAATTCACCGTAATTTTTCAGAGATTCCAGAGAGAGTTCTTTTGTTCGATATCTTCAATTCTGTAATTCTCCCTTAGGTGATGAAGAAGACACCCGTACGAAAAGGTATCCCTCCATACATACCTTTTCTATTATGTCTCTTCAATCACATCTCTTTAAACTATACTTTATACATTTAATAAGGTTAATGAGAGGGAATTAAAACCCAATTAACTTAACGTCTTTAATGCTTAACAACCATCACATTAAGCACATTAATATTAAGTCAATGTAACATTAATTAACATGATGCACAATCATATAGATTATAATTAAATAATCTAACACTCAATTCATAAATAACTTTAATAGTCTAGAGTTTTCAATATAAATGTGCAGCTACTAAACAGTTTTCACATCTTATAGAAAACGATACTAACCAACTGCAAGTAACACTTAGCACACAAGGCAATTACTTAAACCTAAATCACATTTCACAATCTCCACCTTGATTCATGTTTTGCAATCTACTCTACAACCAGATTGAATCCATTACAACTCTCATCTTTTATCCATCATCCTCCCTAAACACCTACTAAGTTTAAATAATACTTGTCACGATCCAAAGGCAAGTCTAACAAAAACGTCGGGTAGGACGACTTGATCTCGAAGAGGACTCGATCACCCATCATAAGACTATGTTCATAACGGAAGACTTAATTGAAACACAAAACAATAGCCCATATAAAATAGGTCAAGGTTTATAGCGATCACAAGTATGATAGTGAGAGAAATAAAATTACAGAAAGAAGTTGTCTAGGTTCACAACCATCATTATCCAAATACATAATACATTTTGAATTAAACAAATCATCACCTAGAAAAATAAGCTCTCTAAAGAAAGGGAAATAAAGCTTCAGTCCAACTCTTGCTACTCTCGTCCACTTCAGTTTTTTCTTGGAAAGGAGGAGGTCGTTGGGGTGAATGACTAATTCAGTAGGCTGGTTATACTAAATGCAACGCATGAAAAACTGATTTTACCTTTCTTTCAAAATCATATTCAATTCAATTTCCATTACCGTGCAGTGCATGGATTTTAAAATCATTCAAAACTTCTTTACAGATTTAATTAAAAACAAGCTCCACAAGCCATTGATGAGACAATTATCAAATCTTATTGTATATGTAGACAACTATATTAAAATATACTTACATCGCTTTTACTTTTAAAGAAAAAACCATTTTAGTGAAAAAGGAGGGGTCACTCAATAAACCCCTCTGACACACCATCACAGAAAGGCAGTAATTCGAAGAACTGACATCCCCTCATGAGATAGAATGAATAAAAGTGATGGTGATTCGAAGACTCGACAATGTCCTATAGGTGGTCAGCGATATGAAGACCAAACAGTGACACCGCTTGTAAAATAAATCAACAAATATACTTTGATCAGGTTTAGGAATTCGAAATCTAAGGAGCGTGTCATCACTACTATGTTACCCCTTTTTGTAACATGCAAAAAAACACCTTCACGCACTAGAAGGTGAATTGGGATAGCTTCATAATGTTTTGACACTGAGACCGTTCAAATCATCAAGAGAATTCATCCTTTAGTATATAATAAATAGTAAGGAAATAAACCATGCACACGTAATGTAATGCCCCATAGACGTTAAAACACATCCTCAAAACACAGCCTGTAGACATCATAACATGTCATCAAAACATACTACCTTACGCTAATACTTTGTGATGCAGCCAAAGGCCAAATACAAGCAAACATCTCTTACTTGAAGTTCTTAGTGAAGGTATGACTATAAAATTCTTCTTCAACATGCTGGACTTCTCTTAAAACAAACGAAGAGTCAGTTAACAAAAAGTATAGCCTTTAACACTATAGAGTTTAAGAAACAGTATCGAGCTCCTTATAGTAGCAACCTACCTTCAGAAGCTTGGAGAAATAATTCACCCAAAAGCTAGAGATAATTGCCTTCATCCTTGGGGTTCTCGGGTGACTAGGGTTTCAACCCAAACCCTAATATCCATAGAACTATGAATAGAGGAATCCACAGGATAAAATCCCATGGAAATCGTATCTCAATTTTATTTTTTCCTAAACAGTTTAAAGATAGAATCGTTGTACACAAGAAATCTGCAAAACTAACTTATTTGAAACCTGCTCGAGCAACAGAGGATGCTCGAACAGCCACTGGGGACATTCACGACAACTTAGTCATTCAATGGCAGACAACCACGTCAGCCCTAAAACTCACATTCGCTGTTGCCAAAGCAACTGCTGACGCCAACACTTTCGCAAAAGCCAATGCTTCCTCGAAAACTCCAATCCACAAACTTGTCCAACAATCAATGTCTGCCACATGTAATTATCCATTGCAAAAAAAAACCCTTCCGCAGACACTAACACTCTCGGTTACACCAGCGTCACAACGAACTCACTAAATCCAACGACGACTTTTCACTTCATCCAAGACTTGTCGGGACTAGGAAACACACTAAAACGTAAAACGACATTCCTATTTACTTAACTCCTATCGAACAACATCTTTCCCTTTCGCCGAAGAATGTTTTCATAATCTAACAGTTCACACTCCTTCGCTAAACCAAATCCAATGATCCAACCCTCTTCCGCGTCCAAGTGACATGTGAACGAAGTTTGATCGACTCATATGGGGGTCTTGTTTTTGTTACTCACATTCGATCATTGGAGGATGTGTTTTTTTGTTGTTAACTAGAGTAATTAGACAACTTTATATGTTGTATCCCTAGGCATAAACCTTAAACTTAATCAAGGTCATTCGTGGCTTTTGCGATCGCCAGGTATTGCCGTTGTTATTGATTATACACATGACATAGTGTACCTTGAGTTCTTGAGTGACTCCATTTTCACTGAGATTTTCATATTATTCAGTGAAGACCTATTTTAAGTATGTATTACACTATAATAGATTGTTTTGTAATTTGCCTCACTGAAAGTTTTCTACTCTTACTTTTATACTGTGGTTTTCACTTTGCATGTTCATTTTTGTCCTTATCATTATTGTTGTAACTAAGTTTAGTTGACTTACTCTAAACAATTTCCTCTTTCAGGTATTAGTTAAGGAGATCTTCAGCAACCAATACAGAACTGATCGACGTTTAATATATTTAGGTATTTTCTTCATTTAGTTGTTTCTAATTTCTCTTAAGAGTTCATTATTGGTGAGATATGACTCTCTAAATATATTTTCTTTTGCATAGTTTATTGGACTTGTATCATTAAATTGCTTTCTATGTCAATATTGAACATGTGTGTGTGTGCTAGCCCAGTTTTATAAGGTCTAACTATATTTATATTTAAAACTTCTGCTGTTAATTAGAATACTTAAAGTTAAAGGTTAGTTGGTTCAATCTGTTTATGAGTCAAATCATTCTCCGTACTGTCTCAAGTTCTTCATAAGATGTAACACACATTCTCTCTCCCTCTCCGGTTTCCTTTCTTTGCCTAACAAAAGGGTCTTCGGCCCCTTTTTATAAAAATAAATTTTTCTTATTAAATTTTTAATTTAATATATAAATATAATATATTTTATATTAGATTATAATATACCTATTAAATAAATTCTTAAATTCTAAAAATCTAAACCTTATCTATATATTTATCTAATACTATTTCAGATTTTTAATTACACAATAATTTTTAATTTTTATTGGTTTAAATCATTTAATTGAAAATTATACGTCTCTGAACAATAACAATTTAGAAAAATTTGAGTCAACGCAAATTAAATTGACCTTGAAAGATACAAAAATTTGACTTATATGGTTTATTATTATAAAATGGGTAAATGACAAATCAACCACTATAATATTTTTTAACAAGTTAACCACTCACGTATGTTAAAATGACAAATTCAACATCATGTAGATGTTTACCGTTAAAAAGCTGGGTGCCAACGTCCGAACGTCAGAACGCCCAATGCCGCGTTCTAAAAAATTCAGAATGCCGAATGACGTTCTGAACAAATCAGAACACCGTGGGGCGTTCTGAAAAAAATTAAAACGTTGATGGGGAGACACAGCAAATTTCACAGTGTCTCAGACACAAAACATCGCAAAAATCACTGTATCAGATGAGAACTTAGAAGAAGTTAAAAGTTTTGACGTCGTCATATGGGTGAAGAACAAGAATTGTCGTCAGAGAGTTATCCACTCATTCTTCAACGCCTCTCATTTTATGTTTCCAGTCAAAAAAATTAAAAAGTTACGTGCAAAACATGTATTGAATTTAACAAATAAAATACCAAAAAGTTATTTTAAACTTTAATTTACAAATAATATCAAATGGTCAAGTTGTAAATTGGACTTTATCCTAACTGAGGATTTTCTCAAATTAATTTACCGCATGCAGAATTAGAATATCTTTAAATTTACACGTTGAATGTTATAATGTTTGTTCAACAACCTGTATTAACTAAGAATGGCCGTTGGCACAACCTTGCTCCAACCACCAAAACACTCCATCGAATTGTTTTTTCACTCAAATCTTCACTGCGCCAGACCAATCCCCTGTGCTTGCTTATATATTGGCCTTTTTGTTCTTGGGTTTGTTGTATATTTTACATCAGAAACTTGAGCAGAGATAAACTGGTCATTTAAACGTAGGTGGATGAAAAATATTGCGGAAATGGCTGTCGATGGAGGAAAACAGGAGAATGAGAGGGGAAGGGACCGAGAGGTTGTCGAACACAAGACGCTTCTGCAGAACGATGCTCTTTACGAAGTGAGAGTTTTTGTTTGTTTCTTTGGAGCTTTAGAGAAGTTAAAAATGGAGATTTTTATAGATTTCTCAACCTGGGTTTCTTGATTCTTGACAGTACATATTGGAGACTAGTGTGTATCCCAGAGAGGCAGAACCCATGAAGGAGCTCAGAAACTTGACTGCCAAACTTCCACTGTAAGTTTCTGTTACCTTGTATTGCCTCCTTCCATGCGATCTGTGTTTGTCTTCCAGAGGTTATTAGGTCTGGACGGTCTAACTCTTGCGCAGGGCCACCATGGCAATCTCAGCAGATGAAGGGCAGTTCTTAAGCATGCTGTTGAAGCTCATGGACGCCAAGAAAACGATCGAGATTGGGGTTTTCACTGGCTACTCTCTCCTCGCCAGTCGCCACTGCCCTTGCTCTTCCCCATGATGGAAAGGTGGTCTTTCGTTATATCAGAACTCACCACCATAAGAGAAGAGCTTAGATTATTATATAGAATCTGATTATTTGCTGTTCAACAGGTTTTGGCTATGGATATAAACAAACAAAGCTAGGAACTGGGATTACCAATTATGGAAAAAGCTGGTGTTGCCCTCAAGATCGACTTCAGAGAAGGCCCTGCACTCCCAGTTCTCGATTTTCTACTACAAGAAGTAACACTTTCCATCTCCATCGTGAAAAGCTAGTCCTCTTCGTAGTGTTATTTAACCGATTTCTTCATTTTCTTTCTAATTGGACGATCTAACTGTTAACTAGGAGAAGAACTACGGAAGTTTTGATTTTGCGTTCGTGGATGCTGATAAAAACAACTACATAAACTACCACAAAAGGCTGATCGAACTGGTGAAGGTCGGAGGAGTCATTTGCTACGACAATACGCTGTGGGGTGGGTCGGTGGTGGCAGCGCCTGAAGCACCGATGAAAGAGTACATTAGGCTGAGCATGGGGTTTGTGAAGGACTTCAACAGGGCCATTGCAGTGGACCCCAGAATCGAAATCGTTATGCTCCCAGTTGGGGATGGCATCACCCTCTGCCGTCGGAGTGACACTGCTTTGATGAACTATTTTCAAACAAAATCAGTCTTCCATAAGAAGAGATCTGATAGAGTTTGTTAGTTTATTTCTATCATTAATTATTTGTTAATTTTTTTGTGATTCAAATAGTTTTTAATCAAGTTTGTTAGGTTATATATGTTCAACTTTGTGATTGAAGTTAATAAGAAAGTGTTTATTCTACTTTATTCATATTTCTTAGATCAACATATTCTTAATATTTGGTATTAGAGTCATGAGAAGTAGCAATCCTCTAAATTTTTTTTGACGAAATATGTCTACTGAGAGTGGATTTGTGCAACCAGCCATTCCGAAATTCGATGGGCATTATAATCATTGGTGTATGTTCATAGAGAATTTTATGAGGTCAAAAGAATATTAGAGTATAATAGAAGATGAGATACCTGTGGCAGTAGAAGGAGTGCAACTTACTGAAGCACAAAAAAATGTGATTGATGAACCAAAGCTAAAGGATATGAAGGCGAAAAATTACCTCTTTCAAGCCATAGATAGAACAATTCTAGAAACCATCTTAAACAAAGATACATCTAAAAGCATTTTGGGATTCTTTAAAGCAGAGGTATCAAGGAACATCATGAGTGCAATGAGCACAACGACATACTCTTCAAAAAGATTTTGCGATGCTAAATATGAAAGTAGGAGAGTCAGTGAACGAGTATTTTGCTTGTACACTTGCTGTAATCAACAAGCTCATGATCAATGAGGGAAAGATGGATGATGTAGCAATCATCGAGAAGATTCTAAGATCCATGGCACCTAAGTTGATTATGTGGTGTGTTCTATTCAAAAGTCAAATGATTTAGATATCATTACAATTGATGAATTACAAAGTAGTCTTCTAGTACATGAACATCGTATGAAAACACATGTTACAGAAGGACAAGCATTGAAAATTACATTTGGAGAGTTTTTGGGAGAAAGAGGACGAGGTCGTGGTGGATATTGAGGGTGTGGAAGAAGAGGTGATAGATGTAATTTTGACAAATCTATTATTGAATGTTATTGTTGTCATAAGTTTGGACATATTCAATATGAATGTCCAAATAAGGAGTTTGATGCTAAAATAAACTATGGGGAAAATAGTGAAGAAATGTTGCTGATGGCTAGAAAACCAACAAAGAATAACCATGATTTCTAGACTCTGGATGCAGCAATCACATGTGTGGAAAGCAAGAACTTTTTTCTAATTTTTAAGAAGATTTCAGAGAGATCGTAAAACTAGGAGATTATTCAAACATGGATGTGATAGGTAGAAGTAATACACAAATTCTAGTAAATGGTTCTACGCAAACTATTACTGGTGTATTTTTACCTTCCAGGATTAAAGAGTAGTTTGTTAAGCATTGGCCAATTAGCAGAGCAAGGGCTACAAATTTTCATACAACGAGAAATATGCGAAATTTATCATCCTGAAAAAGGGCTACTCATAAAGAATACAATGTCTTCCAATCGATATTGTTTGCTTTAACATAGATAAAAGAGAAAGCTTGTTTCAATTCTTTCATAGAAGATCCAATTTGACTTTGGCATAGTAGATATGGTCATCTAAGCTTCAATGATGTTAAAGGGAATGGCAAAAGATTTGCTTCCTCTTGAAACCTCATCAATAATTTGTGAATATTGTTTGGTAGGAAAATAATAAAGAGATTATTTTCCTAGAAAAAGCATATGGAGGACTTCTAAAATTATTGAGCTAGTGCATGCTGATATATGCGGCCCAATTAACCCTATGTCCAACAGCAACAAAAGGTATATCATTACTTTTATTGATAACTATAGTCGCAAAATATAGGTTTATTTCTTGGTTGAGAAATTAGAGGCATTTATTACCTTCAAGAAATATAAAAATCGGGTCGACAAAGAAACTGATTTGAGCATAAAAACTCTTCGTACTGATCGTGGTGGCTAGTTCACATCACTTGAGTTTACTAATTTTTGCAGTGAAAATAGTATTCAAAGGCAACTAACAACAACATATTTCCCTCAACAAAATGGAGTTGTAGAGTAGAAGAACCAAACTATCATGAATATGGTTCGAAGCATGCTTTCAGGAAAGAAAATTCCAAAAAACATTTGACCTGAAGATGTTAATAGAACAATTCATATTCTCAATAGAAGTCCAACACTTGCTGTGAAGACCAAAACTCCAGAAGAAGCTTAAAATGGATTCAAACCTTCAGTAGCTCACTTCAGGGTGTTTGGATGTGTATGTCATGCTCATATTCGTGACTATAAAATAACAAAGCTTGATGACAAGAGTTTATTTTGTGTTTTACTTGGAGTTGGTGAGGAATCGAAGACATATAGATTGTATGATCCCATGTCACATAAAATTATAATCAGTAGAGATGTCGTATTTGAAGAAGATATTAGTTGGGATTGGCACAAAAGTAACACAGAAACTACTATGGTTAAGTTGCATTGTGACGACCTCGAAAAAGAACCAAATGCAATGATTATAAATGGAGACGAAGTTGTAATTGATGACTACAACAATCCAGAAAATCAAACTAATGTCTTGAACAACACAGAGGGTGAATCTTTTTCAAGTGAAAATTCTTCTCTTGAATCCCATGAGCGGAGATTGAGCTGGCAACCAAGTTGGATGAGAGATTATGAAAGTGGAGAAGGTTTTTCGGATGAAGAAGACATGACAGATTTAGTAATATTTGCAGCGAATGATCCTATTCTATTCGAAAAGGCAGTCAAAGATTTAAAATGGAGAAGAGCAATGGACTTAGAAATTGAAGCCATAAAGAAAAATGATACATGGAAACTGACAAATTTACCTCCTGGTGCAAAAAAGATTGGGGTAAAGTGAGTGTACAAAACAAAATTTGATAAAAATGGTGAAGGGAAGAAGTACAAAGCACGTTTGATTGTAAAGGGTTATACTAAAAAATATGGCGTGGATTATACTTAAGTTTTTGCACTGGTAGCACGTTTGGATACAGTTCGATTGGTTATTTCTATCGCTGCTCAAAAAAATTGGATGATTTTTCAGCTAGATGTTAAGTTTACTTTTTTGCATGAGAAACTTGATAAGGAAGTTTTTGTTGAACAACCTCCTAGTTATTAGAAAAAAAGTGTTGAACATAAAGTTTACAAATTAAAGAATGCTTTATACAGCCTAAAACAAGCACCACGAGCTTTGTACAACTTAATAGAGTCATATTTTCCTAAGAAGGGATTCAAGCGGTGTCCTTTTGTGCATACTTTCTTCATCAAAATAGATGAAGATGTTAAAATTTTAATTGTTTGTCTTTATGTTGATGACTTGATTTTTACAATAACTGATGAACAAACGTATGTTGAATTTAAAAATTCTATGATGCATGAATTCAACATGACAGACCTTGGAAAAATGAAATATTTTCTTGTCATAGAGGTGATTCAAAATATAGATGGCATTTTATTTCTCAAATGAGATATGTACAAGAGTTGCTAGAAATGTTTAATATGCACGCATGTAATTTAGTCCATAATCCAATTGTTCCTGATTGCAAACTTATAAAAGATAAAAATGGTGTGAAGGTGGATGGTCATCGTTACAAACAAATAGTTGGGTGTTTAATGTATTTGACTGCTACTCGTCGTAATATTATGTTTGTAGTGAGTCGTTTGAGCAGATATATGGATCATCCAATAGAATTTCATCTTCAAGCTACCAAGAGAGTATCGCGATATTTGAAAGGGAACTCTGATTTTGAGATATTTTATAAAAAGGGAGGAAATGAGAATTTGATTGCTTATATAGACAGTGACTACGCTGAAGATCTAGATGACAGAAAAAGTACTTCAGGTTATATTTTTCTATTAAGTTCAAGAGTCATTTCTTGGTCATCAAATAAACAAAAAAGTATCACTTTATCTACCACTGAAACTGAATTCATTGCAGCAACTTCATGTGCGTGTCAAGCAGTTTGGGTAAAGAGAATTTTGAAGGATTTTAATCATGCCCAAGATTTTGATACAACAGTTTTTTGTGATTATAGTTCTACTATTGAGCCTTCAAAAAAATCATGTACTACATGGTCAAAGTAAACATATAGACGTGGGATTTCATTATCTTCATGAGCTTACCAAAGATAGAGTTGTAAAGCAGGTTCACTATTATACTCAATAACAGATTGTTGACATAATGACCAAATCATTGAAGCTTGATATGTTCATGATGTTCAGAGGACAAATGAGAATGTGCGCATATTCAGATACAAACTTAATTGAATTGATATTAAGTTTCGTGAAGGATGATAGAGTTTGTTTGTTTGTTTCGTATTCAAACAATATAAGATTTGTTTGAGATTCAAACAAAATAGAATTTGTTAGTGATTGAAATAAGATAGAATTTATTTGTAATTCAAATAAATTCTATCATTAGTTACTTGTGATTCAAATAGTTTTTTAATCAAGTGAGATGCTTGTTTTGTTATGGATGATTAACATCACCTGATCCAATCCTTTATGAATTGGAAGAATAAATCAAACATTGTCTGTGTCCTATATTTACTTCCTAAGTTCAAGAGGATTGGTTCCTTCCCAAACGACAAGCTAGAGGCAATACACATACGTGTGTTAAAGCAACAAGATAGACAAATTTGACAAACATTTGCAAGCAACCGACAAGGAAGGAAGATGATTAAACCATTCAGATTTAGCAGGTAAAATTGGGTATGCAAACTCAACATAACAAGATAGTAAAAGGTTAGCAGTGAGAACAGCAGTGATGTCAGGCTTAGCAGTGAACAGCAGTGATGTCAGGCCTGGAAGACATCTAGAAAGATGCAGAAATTCACATTGAGAGTTCCAAACCAGATCGACCTCTTAACAATTCCAGGTTTTAAACCACAACAATGTGCGATTTCATGTAACCAATTCCATCAAACTTTAAGTTAACAATTACATAAACTTGTTGAAATAGCAAAGTAGGCGCTTATATTGAATTGAACCCACAAAAGACATAGCATGTACCGAAATCACACAGATTCTCTACTCAAAACTATCAGAAGAGACAAACATCCAATCCCCAAACTTTAAAATAGCTTGGAATGTAGTTCAGCATCAACAAAATTTTATTTACATCCTTCATCACCTGAACACCAATGTTATATCCTCTATAACTTAACTAATAAACTCATACAACCAGTCAACAGTTGAGTAATTCAATGACACAGGAGAGAATAGTTGGTAGTAAATAGTTACATAGATAGTTACTTATTATTCCTAGTTTTTAGGGAGTTTTATCAGTTTTTAGCAATGAAGGCCTATTGTAAATAGTGATGAGTATTATCGTTCATGGTCAATACTACCTCAGATCTCCAGGTTTCTCTCAAGTCTTCTCATTCTCTATCAAATTCATTGGATAATAAACTGAGGGGGGTCATTGCAGTAAACGCACAGGAAGAAGTCACTACTGCATAGTGATGAGTATTAGCATTCACAATGAATTAAGATGTAAATTTTTAAATTGAGATCCTTCATTGCTCCAATAATGAATATGTAATCTTTCATCAGTTCGCCATTAAACTAGAACATACCATAAGAATATTCATTCTCCCTAGAATTCCTATTGCAAAGAACCAAGATCACCAGATCATCCCAACACAAAAAATGCTCATTTAATAAGAAACTCAAATAACATCCACTAAGTCTCAACATCAGAAACATAAAAGGGGAAATAATGAACCCAGAAAAAAACCTTTCAGATGTTTCTTCCCTGTGACTCTCATCAACGATATGATTTCTGGAACCTAGCGCGAGCACCACGACCACCAAACTTCTTTGGCTCGCAGCGCCTAGGATCGGCGACTAGCAATGTCCTATCGTACCTGACGAGGATGTCCTTGATCTCTTTCTTGGTTTGCTCGTCCACATACTTCTGGTAGAAAGCTACGAGGGCCTTGGCGATGCTCTGACGAATAGCGTAGATCTGCGAGGTGTGGCCTCCTCCTTTCACCCGAATGCGCATATCAACATCCGCAAAACGGTGTCTTCCCAGAAGGAGGATGGGCTCCATAGCCTTGAAGCGAAGAATCTCAGGCTCAACGAGTTCGATTGGGGATCCATTAAGCTTGATGAGTCCCCGACCACGCTTGCAGTGGGTCACCGCCACAGCGGTCTTCTTCCGACCAAAGCACTGAACCGACTCGGTTGCCGCCGCCATTGTTAGGGAATTGCTCTCAGATCGAAGTACCTGAAAGAGGATTTATGTGAAGCATTAGGGTTTTGGGCCTAAAATTTGGACTTACTTACGGTGTCGTATAGGATCATTAAATTTGCAAAACTGACCTTTCTGGACGGCCGGACCATGGTCAACTTTCAAATGTTGAAAACGGACACTAATAGTCATTAAATTTGGGTCAATTTTCAAAAAGCTATTCGCTGAGATGCGCTCGTCGGCCTCCGACAACTCCCAGCCGTTGACTCCTGCTTCTCGGCTCTTTCTTCGCCCCGAAATCAACCAGATTGTCCACTGTGTGATCGGCGTCACTGACCCCTTGGACGTCGACTCTGTTAAGTCTCAGGTCCTCAGCTCTTTTCTAGTTCATCACCCCAGATTCTCCAGCCTCTTGGTTCCCGGCAGAAATGGAGTCCAACGGTGGCGTAAAGCCTCCATGGAAGTCGACCGTCATGTTATCGTTGCTGGAGATCTCGTTTCTAGTTGCGGAGGTGATGATGAGTTGGCCGTGAACGACTACTTGGCCGAGTTGGTGACCTCTGGTCCGATGGACACCAACAAGCCTCTGTGGGAGATTCACTTGCTTCTGGCTCAGAAGTGCGTGATTTTCCGTATTCATCACGCATTGGGAGATGGGATTTCTCTCATGTCCCTGCTTTTGGCGTGTTGCCGGAGAGCCGACGATGAGCACGCCATGCCGATTATGGTTACTGACACCAAGGCTTCGAAGAAGAAGAAGAAGAAGAAGAAGAATGAAAGTTTGCAGAGCTCCTTGCTAGGGTTTTTGAAGATGATCTGGTTTAGTGTAGTTTCGGTATTGGAGTTTGCGTTGAGGTCTTTGTGTGTTTGTGATAGGAAAACGATCATCACAGGCGGTGAAGGGGTAGAGCTCTGGCCGAGAAAATTGGTTGTTTCCAAATTCTCGCTGGACGACATGAAAGCAGTAAAGAAAGCTCTTCCAAACGCTGTAAGTGTTCGTTCTCTGAAACATCAAACTTTTCATCGAACCTGTTAATTGAAGTGGGAAAATTCCAGTTTCAAAATATCTCGTGTTTCGTTTATTCTTAAATCTTCAGCACCGATTAATCTTTAACGAGTGCGTCGAAGAATTGCCGAGTTCACCAGACGTTTTCTTTTCATTTTTCAGACAATTAATGATGTTCTGTTTGGGGTGATATCATCTGGGTTGTCGAAGTACCTCAACCATCTATCCCCAAACGGTACATGTTTTGTGCTACAAAAATCCTTAAAAATTTTAAAGAACCAGTGCTTCTCTCTGATACCAATTGAAGTTTCGTTTTTCTGCTTTAGATTTGCAAGATGGACTTCAATTAACAGGGGTAGCCATGGTTAGTTTGAGAGAGAAACCGGGGTTGCAGGCAAGCTAGAGCTTTAATTTCTTGTCTTCTATGATAACATCTGTTTCCATTGTTCAATCTGTCACTGAATTCTTCAGGATCTATCCGATTTGATTAAAGGAAACGCAGGAACATCATGGGGTAACAAGATTGGCGTTGTGCTTCTACCTGTTTATTATCACAAAAAGGGTGACGACCCTCTGCAATCTCTGAAGAGAGCTAAGGCAATGATTGATCGGAAGAAACAATCAATGGAGGCTCATCTCTCCTACAAAATTGGCAAGTTTGTAATGTCCTGCTTCGGTCCAAAGGTGCAAATTACTGATTCTTATTCAATCTGGAAAAAAAATTGAAACTTTAGTTTGAGTTTGCAGTTTTAATGGAACTTCCATGGAATTTTGCTTGCAGCTTGCGAGCTTCCTCATTTATAGGATCATTTGTAATACCAGTTTCACAATCTCAAACGTGGTCGGTCCACAAGAGAAGCTCACAATTGGCGGCAACCCCATAACTTACATCCGAGCAACATCAACTGGCCTGCCCCATGTACTGCCTTCTTCTACGCTGACTTCAACAATCCCACTGCCCTTTTGGTGTATCTTAAGAGTTATTAGAGAGTCAATTGATTTTTGCAGGCAATCACAATGCACATGGTGAGCTACGCCGGAAGAGCTGACCTGCAAATCTTGGTGGCCAAAGACATAATTCATGAGCCCGAATTTCTTGCCGACTGCTTCGAGAAGGCCTTGATTGAATTGAAAGACGCGGCTGCAGCTTCCATAATACAGTGAAACTTGGGTGGGAGAGAAAAAACACAAGCAAAGTCTCCAACATTGTAGGATGAAGATTCATTTGTCACATATAAACTGTAAACTTGACTTCCACTCTTGTGCATCTCTTCCAATCTCTTACTCTCGTACTGCACGGATCGGAATTTGAATTTAAACAAAAAAAAAAAAAGGAAAAGTCCAATGATGTTCCATTGGTGTACCCTCAAAAAAGTTCTAAATTCAACACAAGCAATCAATTAGTTCCAGAAGTATGAAGTTGCCCAATTAATTCAACAGTGATGAACGTGATCTCCTGTAAACACAAACTATGCAGAGTTGTAGAGAAATCGATGAATAAATGCAGGAACGCCACAACCCTTAGAAGAGTGGAAAGAGATCTATCGTGAGGAAGAAAACACTTGAAATTGTATGATGAGCATAATAGAGTTCGAGTCACCATTTTCACCAATTGGATGTCTAGAGTCAAACTCAGGAATCAAGGTTGTCGTTGAGGGATAAGGAGACCAACTGATCAGCTGCATTTCCAACCTGCTGCTGCTGAGCAACATTTCTCAGAACCTCCATAGCCTCTGCCACTTTAGCTTTCAGAGCTTCTGGTGACTCCAGCAAATGTAAAACCTCCGTCTGATCCATTTCGAGAAGCATGCCAGTCACTTTAGCGGCATTCTCAGGCTCAAGCTGCTCCACGAGTGGGTAAAGATTCTCTCCCAACATCTACAGACATTGAAAAACTTGAGTTTGTAACAAAAAACTGGTAGTATAACCAATATGCAGATTAAGATGATATAACTTAGTACTGTTGTAATCATATATTCTAACGAGATTTTATATCTTTCAAATAAATGCTTTCAGCATTGTCAGACCCACATAAGAGATGAAACTCCCTTAAAACCAGATTGGCAAATCAAAATATTGATCTTTGAATGCATAAAAGACTCGGCAAATACAGCCATCCTTTAATCAAATCATTATTTGCCCAAGAAGAAAGTACAATTAATTATGTAAAAAATACCCCATAATTAGAATATTAAACCTAATGAGATGCATATAAGAATGTAAAATTGCCACAGTTCAAACGTTTTCAGTAAAGCAATTAATCAAATATAGCGTACTGTTCTCTGCTGTTCTAAAGAAGCATTTGCTAGAGCTGAAGCCAAAGCACCAATTGGAATAGGCTGAGAGAGAGCTGCATCACGCAGAGGCATGCCATTCATGTCATATGGAACAGAAAACATGCCTCCAGCAATGCTAGGCATAGGAACATCAGGCGCGCCCCGTCCAGGAGGATAACGGTACACACGCCCCCTTGGTACCATCTGTTGTCCAAACAAGCCATCAGAACAAAAATATAAATGACATTATGAAGTAAGAAAGGATGGAAGAAAAAAGGGGGTTGAAATCGTCTTTTAAAATCTCAACCTGCTGGTGCATTAGAGGAACAGGCTGTTGGGTTTGCTGGAGAGCCCCAGCCCGTCTTCCACCAGGGCGATGTCCTTGCGGACCCTGTTGAACCATTGGCACAAAAAAGTTTGGCATCGAAGCCCCACCAGGCCTAATGCCAGGAACAATTTGTTGCTGATAACCGTAGCCAGCCTGCAAGAAAAATCCAAGCCAATAATGGATCATGACGGTTCTTGACGTAATATCATGAACCAAATAAACTATCCTCCAAAACGATAGAGAATAATGAGCAATTAGAGAATATGCTATGTATTGTATGAAAATTTTAAGCTTCTTATTTTGAATTTAAAAATAAATAAAAGCGAAAACAATTATAAAAAAAATAATAAAGCCATAATAGCTGCCACATTTTCTCCCTCCACCACATTTTAAGCTCCTCTCCACAAAATCAATTTTTCCTTTCAAAGAATAACCCCAACACCAACATTTTCTTGAATCTTCACCTTCGAAAATCACAATCAACCAACAATGACGAAACCCGAGCAAAGGTGCAGCCAACATCAACGAAAACAGCAAGCATCGACAAGACTTCGACCAAGGCCAAAATCGAAGTGAATTTCTCTCCATTGTGTTTGTTTGCTCCAATGACTTCAAGAACAAGTCGAAAATCACCATCAGATCTATGGGAAATCCTTGTGATGTGAAAAGGACACTTGAAACGCAAGAAATTGGGTGAAAGAGCCGAAACTCAACCCAATTTAGAGCCTCGAATCGAACTGGCTCAAGATCCGATCTGAACCGGCGAAAATTGATTCAGTTAGATCCAGAACCGATTCAGTCCATCCAGAATCGGTTCAATGAGCCAAAACTAGTTTAAGCGAACAAAACCCAGTCCAGGCAAACTGGACCCGACTCAAACATCTTCAAAAACATATCCAATTGATTCTGGATCAATCCGAACGGGTTTGAAATTGACCTAATAGACTCGGGATTACTAGGTAAGAATCTTATCCTAGATTTTAAGAATTTGAACATCGAAAGTAAAACTTTTGAGAGAAAAATCTAACAATTCCCCTTCTTTGGGTATTCTTTACTTTGTTATATATACTATGATTATTCTATGTTGGATATTATAATGGAAAAGTCGTGATATAATTTGTAATTGTAAGAATATGTGAAAATGTGGAATTGACAAATATTAGTCAATTTCTTTAGATGAGAAAGCTACTGAGGCCCAGAAACAGTAGTGAGGTCGTGAGTCAACGAGTAGCCTACAGGGTAAAGGAATGCGATTAGTTGGATTGCCTAACACGAGAAAACTATTAGGGCCCAAAAAAGGTAGTGAGGTTGTGGGTCCGCGAGTAGTCTACCAAGCGAAGGAATTCAACTGTATATAACTATGGATAACTATTGAAACATAAATAACAAATGATTTGATAATGAACTTCCTTTCATAATGTTTCAATTTTACTTATTGACTATGTCTCACCAATAGTTTTATAATGTAAGTGAGTTTCTTCCTGATGAGGAATTAGCGTTGATCGAGAGTCTTCCAGATGTCGACGAGCACATAGCCAAGGGTGACGAGGAGAATTTAGAAAATGTTGAATTAACAAGTCAGACTAAATGAGTTATTTCTCTTTTTAATTAATTGTTGTCTTAGGATTTTATTTTCATTAAGTATGTTACGAAGTAGCTTGATTATGATTGGAGATCATTATTGGGAATTTGATTTTCTTAATAATTATATAATTTGTTGTTTGAGGTGTTTATTTTAAAAGAAGTGGAATTTAGAGCAATTAACTAAAATTATTTAATATACGAGGAACGAATTCACCGCCGTATGGCTGACCAGCAACTACTAGCGATTCAGGCTTCGTGCTTGCGAGTTGCAGCCTATAATCCGAACTAAGGATGGGTTTTTGGAGTTAGCTCACCCTTTTATCGCTTCCGCATTTGTGAATTTCTAATTGAATTGATTTGGGTTTGAATGGTTCAATTGTGTTGATTTTGTGGAATGATTTGCAATAAAATTTAGAGTTTTAATTTGGGAGGGACTATATTTTGGGTAGATCGTTACCGTTGGTATAAGAGCAACCATGTTTATAAAAACAATACTGTAGGCTGTCTGTATGTTCATTGCATAGCTGGAAGGATATCAATTATCAAGTAAAGATTTATTTCTTTTAACATATTTTCATAAAAAAAAATTATATTGTTTAGTTTATTTTAAAATAAACTTTATTATTATTGATTTAATACAAGTTTCAATAAATGAATTTCAAATGTTTTGATTTAAACTTTATGTCTATACTTGTGATGTAAATATACAACTAATCCTAAAAGACTTGAATCCAATCAACAAAATTCTTTTGGGTAATTGACATAAAAACCTTTTAACTATTAGGTCAGTGTCAAACCAAACCTTAAACTGAATTCGCTAACTAATACATTTTGATTACTAACAACTACGACACTAAGTCGATAGCTGAGGAGAGGTGGAACTGAATTGTAGGCTGCTTGTGAAACCTGACTTCTTCGGTTGCAACTAAATGGAAGCAATGAACAAGCGAATTGAAGAGCTTCATGGCATTCGACAGCCGCTCATGGATGAGCCAAGGAGGCGTGTGGACTCTCCAGCAACCCTGCTAGTAGCCCCGCTAGCAACCCTCCAACAGCCTTGCTAGCAGCATACCCGCTAGCAGCCCCGCTAGCAACCTCTCCAGCAGCTTCTTCATCTACTTTGGTTTAAGTTCTTTAAATTAGCTGTAACAATATGTTACAACTATGCAGATCTCTTATCATCAGACAATCGTCTCCTCCTCCAACACTAGCCAAAGTTCAGAAAATATTGACAACGGGTTCTCCATCGAATAAAACAGTTTTATGACCTGCTTCCCATCAAAATTTTCACATGGTATGCCTTCAATTTGCTTTTGTTCAATATATCGAATTTACATTTAATAGTATGATGGTAGTGCTTAGACTAATCATTGGAGCTTTTTTCATTGAAGGAGGATTTCATGAGATTGGCTCACGCAAATACCAAACGAAATTGGGAGACGTGATATTCTTGCGAACATTGTGGTAAGAATCTATATCATTTCAAAGTTATTCACAATTTTCATTGTATGTTTAAGGCATCTTGCTTCATGTTGTCTTTTTTCACAAAAACAATGTTTTCAAGATAACGACTCTCATCTTTTCAAACTAAAAGTCTACATCTGAATAGGTGAAGATAATTTTTTATCAATATATAAGAAATTGATATGTTAAATAAATCTCTTGAAAGCTTTTTTTTTTATGCAAAGCGACACATTGAATGAAGAAGAGATAGTTGATGTCCAAGTGAGGAACTCATGACTCTTGGATAGATCCATATAAGTCACTTTTAATATTTTCTGGAATATTTTTTTCCCTGGTCAAACCACTGATAACATATGGTTTTAATTTCATACACACACAAAGCAACATGTTTCATGTCATCAGTTGACTTGCACACCCATTATGGCTACTAGAGATATTACGAAAGGCAATTGCAATTGCAATTACAATTGTCATAGCCCCCATAGAAAAAAATATATATATATTTTCTCACACTGTCTTAATCACTGTATTTTTAAATTACATACTAATTTAGCTTTTTCTATTTCAGCCCACACGACATATTTCAACTCTTGACCCCTGTCAGTGTGTCAGTGATTTGCAATTGTCAACAGAACAAATTTCATTCTCACAAAGAGTCGTCTGAGGTCCTTTTCAAGCACTTCTCACATGTATATATGTAACCCCAAATTGGGAGACATCTGAAAGTATGTTTCAACCAAAATCTTGGGTTGATGTTTCGCATATATGCGTGTGCTATCTAGTCAACCAAAAATAATTTTTTCATCTCTCTCAAAGTGAGCTGATGTTGTGGCTCTAAATGCATTCCACATCGCGTCCTCACACAATTTGCCTCAAAATTGTTTTTTGAAGTCGGCATACAAGTGCCTAAGACATAATCGATGCTCAACTGACGGTGCAAACTCTTTGATGACAAACATCAACCCCTACAAAAATAATCAGAGATAATAAGTAGGGGTGGAAAACGGTTCGGGCAGAACCGAAGAACCGAACCGAACCGAACCAGCGTAAATTGCACGGTTCTGTTCGGTTGTAAAGGTGAAAAAACCGAGGTTATGCCCAAACCGAGCTGAACCGAGAAAGCTCGGTTCGGTTGTCAGGTTGCACAATGGGAAACCGGGTAGACCGAGCCCACCCGATTTCCCAGCTAAGTTGAGGCAGGGCTTCTCCAGTCCCTGAGCCCCGAGGAAGAGATTGCGAAGCTGGAGAGCCTTTGCTGCGTCAACCAGATCTCGACTCGAGTGGAGTCCTTGTCTCCCACTACCAGATCTCGCTGCGTCCAGTATCCACAGCCTGAAGTGAAACCGATTCTTCACAGACTCACCGTCCACTTGCCATTTCAGATCTTTCCCATCGGCGAGCCGGCGACTGCGAGACGCCATTCTTCACGGTGAGTCTCACCTCTCAACTCTCAAGTATTTCAGCAAGTATTTTCTTTACATTCTCAAATCTCAACTCTAATGTCTGTCAAATCTCCTTCATTCTTCAACGTTGAGTGAAACCGATTCACCAACGGCTCAGGGGACAGGGAAAACAAAGGTTCCATTTGAAGTCATTTTCTGGAAATCAAAGGTTCGATTTCAATTCATCTCTTCATTGAATGAATTACTGATTTCTTGTTTGAAAATCAACTCTGGATTGATTGATTTTTGCACGGATTGATTACTTCACCAACATTTGTAACTCTGGATTAAAAATCCAGCGTTAAAAATCAACTCTGGATTGATTTTTGCACAGATTGATTTTTGCACAGATTGATTTTCTGTTGTGTTAGACCTGTGAAGTGATATGTTAGACCTGTGAAAAATATTGTAAAAAGTGGCTCAAGAACATTTGCTGTATATTCCATTGCAGTCACAGATGTGAATAATAATAGTTGGTCTATTAAAAGAAGGTGCTGAAGATTATGCTGTAAATTTCTGGTTCTTGAATAAATTTTGTCATCTACCTTTGACTGTTCCAATCTTTTTATTTAGGTTTCGTCATTTTGAAGAGCTCCACCGGCGTCTTAAAGAGTTTCCTAAGTATGACCTTCACTTGCCTCCAAAGCATTTTCTTTCAACAGGTTTAGATGTACCTGTCATACGGGAAAGGTGTAAATTGATTGATAAATATTTAAAGGTTCACTCTCCTCCACTTGAAATTTACTGTCATGCTTTTGAGAAGGATAGACAGTTCATAAACTAAAGCATTATTTGTTTTTATGTTTACGAATTTTTAGATATTTGTCAATGAATGAATGAATGAAGAAATACAACCGAACCGAAAACTGAAAACCGAGTCGAGAACCGAACCTAATAGGTCTCATATAAAAACCGAAAACCGAACCGTGAACCGAACCGAGCACTTCGGTTCTTGTTCGGTTCAACATGTGGTTCGGTTCATCTTCGGTTTCTAAAAAAAAAAACTGAACCTAATAGGTTCGGTTCGAATTTAAGCAAAAACCGAACCGAACCGTTTCCACCCCTAATAATAAGACAAACGTTCTTATACAACATATAACACAAACAGACATTAGAAAGGCAATGCACTATACCTTTTGTCAGTTGAAAACAAATGTTCATCCCTTGCCCGAATTACTGTCTATATCCATGAGCAACAATTGTAAAAACCAGGACCATGAGTCTTTGCATTCTGCTTTAACCACTACTTTGGCAAGTGGATAAATTTCATCATTGTCGCCAATGTTAAGGCTGTGAGCAACTAGTCTGGGCACAAGTCTTTCAAGTGACAGTCATCCAAGCAAATGACAAGTCTACCACACTTCAACTGACCTTTCTTACATGCAGTCAAACACATGTACATTTTTTGAAATATCGAATAAGGCATAAGATCATTTTTTATCCACGCTAACAACCAATATGCTGACACAATTGGATCTCCGAATCTCCTCTCCATACAACCATAGTTGCTTATTTTGTTCGTCATCATCCCTTTTGTTTAGTTTCCAGACTTCATTCATTGTCTTTCTGGCAAAACTAAAGATAATGTTGACATTAAAATTCTTCCTGACTATCTCAATGATAGAATGAACGTTCCATGTGACCTAACTTTTGAACCTGTCCAAATATTGGTTTGTCACCTATTTGTCAAAAGAATATTGATTTTTTATCTGTCGTGAATAGGTGTGAACCCTGTTATAACTTTTTATTTGAAACGTAAGTCAACCATTCATTTTTGAAGTATGAATCTGCCAATTGCATCCTTCCTTGCAGACGGTTATCAACCAATGAGTTCACTTTTGACGAACTTTATCTCATACTCATTCCTCAACGCATAATTCACAACTTTTTCTCTAACTGCATTCAACGAACTATATTTCTCCCCCGTACAAAGACTCGAGGAAAAACATTCTCGTTTAAGAGGCCTACTCTCCTCCATCATCATCTTCTAAGTCGCATAATAAACAAAACTCGTCATCTAAAGATACCGAAATCGAATACACTTCTATAATAGCTTCATGATCGAACACACGAAGCTCATTGGCCTAAAACGCCGAAATAAACTCCACCTCCATTCTATAGTTAACGAATTCTTAATCACTAGTTCCTCTCCTCGACGTCATTTGATGTACAACACTCAAACACTTTATTTCTGCTACTCTTTCGCTAGTGTTCAGGGATTTAAGGTTAGTGTAGATATGCAAATGTCCTTTCAAGTTTCAACCTATGCAGATGGAGTTGAAAGAACGTCCACTCTATCCGCAAACTTTCATACTCATACAAAAATACACGAAATTATATATTTGAAAGTGCAGACATCCTTCTTCTTAACGTTCACGGATTAACGGGTGTCCGCTCATTTTAGTACGGATGTCCACTTATGTGTAAATGGGTATATGAGGACGTCTGTTATAAGTGCGAACGTTCACCCTTCATGTAAAGGGGTAAAATCGGACGTTTGTGGGTGACGCAGACGTCTGAGAGACATCTTTTAATGAAAAACATGACTGCAAAGTTTGTATTGTTCATTTCCTATAGTTTAGGATTTTAGTTGTTAGCGAATTTAGTTTAAGATTTGGCTTGTCACTTATCCTATAGTTCTAGGTTTTTTTTTTGTTAATTACCTAATTCTTTTCAATGAAAAAAATAAAAATAGTAAAAACTAACATGAAGAACTAAACCAAGCCTAAGATACATATAAAAAAGTAAATGAAAAATTATCTTACTTATAGGTAAATCACATTTCGATGAAATAGTATAAAAACAACATCATTCCTTTCAAAGTGTGCTATCGTAGACTTAAATTTTAGCGCAAAGCCACTGTAGAGATTCTTATAGGAAAACTTGAATTGGTGACACATAACGAGTAAACTCTAGGTAAGGGGAAGACACTACTTTGCTAGAGGAATTTGGGAATATTTTCTTCTAAATTATTAAGATTATTTAGTTTTTTTATAAATAAATTAGGAAATTAATATGTTAACGATTCCTTAACAGTAAGAAATAGTGTGATGGCATGAAATAAATCCAAGATATTAGACCGCACAAAGAACAATGAAGAAAACACATGAGTGCTTGAATAGGCTTTACGAATTGGTTCAAAATTACGATGAATATATCTTAAGTAGAGATTTGGCTAAACACATATTAAATGACTTGATGAATTAGAAATGACATTTCTTTGAATTTTATTTTGAGACTATAGTCGATTAATGAAAAGTCAAAGAAGAGATGGATGTCATCTCATCAAGGAAAAATTTGATGTTAAATCTGAGTTGAAACTATTAATAATTTAATAAGAGGACATAGTAGTGAAAAGTTGAGGTGTTGAGAATATTAAAATGAAAATTATATTAGAGTATTTAGTCTATGCCAATTGTTGAGGAAATATAAATAATTGATTTTATTTGATAAAATTTGAGTACACGGTTAATTAAAATAAAGTTGAGAACTTAAAGCATGACTTTTACATTTAAGTGCTTATTGTAGATCGAATGTGTAGTTTGCGATCATTGAACGAGAAAACATAAGAATTAGATTGTTGTTAATAAATTTTTAAATTTTTGAAAATAGATTTAATTAAGATGGAATTGAGGAATTTAAGTATAAATTTTATATTTAAGTATTTAACTTAGAACAAGCAGTGCTTGAGGATTATGGAGATTAGACTTTTAATAAAAAATTATTAAAATTTTAAAGATATTTTGAGGATGTATGTAATCAACATAACATTGAGGCCTTTTAAATATGGAATTCATATTTAAATATTTAAGTTAGAACTTTCATTGCTTCATGAAATATAAAGTTTAGATTTTATTGATGAATTATTACATCCTTGAGAATATAATTGACTTCAAGAAAATGGAGAATTTTAATTATGAAATCTATATTTGAGTGCATAGTTTAGAACTATTACTATTCAAGAAAAAATGAAAGTAAGATTTTTATTGCATAAATTATTAAGATTTTATGGATATAGTGGATTAAAGGAGGTCAATGACATTAAGTACGAAATTTAAAATTGGGTGATTAGATTACTTGTAGAATGGAGATTGAGTAAAGTCATAGAAAATTATTGATACATGTGCAAGCTCTAAGAATGTTCAAAGTTGACAAATTGAGATATTCGGTTCATAATGCAATAAGAGAGGAATTAGAATTTAGAGGTGACAAAATCACATTGACCTTATTACATGAGAAACAGAGGTTTAGTAATTAGTAAGAGTGAAGTAAGAAGTTTGATTTTTTGATGAAAAAATCACTAGAATCTTAGGATGAGAATAAGAATATTTAAAAGTAATATATAAATTAGAGTAGCACAACGAAAGTATAGTAAACCATAACCTAGAAATTCAAAGATTGTCCATATGGTTAGAGCCAAAAATAGCATGATTTATGGCAATTATAAAGACTAGCACAAGAAAAGACTTTTGCAAATATGTTGGACCAAATGTAAGGATATTAAAATTAGTTTGAATAAGTCACCACCTTAGTAGGTCACTGAAGAATGATACTTCTTAATTTAACCTAGCTATCATCGGATACACTGAAGGACTAAACGATTCTGCAACTATCTCTAAAGTATTGTCATTAAAACACAGTTTAATACAAAGAGACCAAGTACTTCTAAGTACCTTGATGGTGAGCATCAAATAATTGAGTTTCTTTTTTGAATTGTTCGTTTTATGGATTTGGATAAGTGATGTATGAAACAACTTTAGCTAGATTCCTATCAACCGTATTAGGCATTGTTGTTAATGAAATGAGATACAAAGAATCTTCTTTCAAAAAAAATCTTATAAGGAATCAAAATTCAAGAGAAGTGACATGGAACAGAAAGCAGATATGAGATTTAAATGACGGAACCATTTATAATTTCGTGGACAAAATTTTTTAAAATAGGAAGATTGTATCGTATGAAAATTTTAAACTTCCTATTTTGAATTTAAAAAAATATAAAATATAAAATATAAAAAATAATAATAAAACCATAAAGGCGGCCACGTGTAACCCTAATCTCCCCCACCACATTTTCTCCCTTAACATTTCCTCCTGACTTTCCCAGCTGCTTTTGACAAAGGAGAAATCTCCTCTCCACAAAATCAATTTTTCCTTTCAAAGAATAACCCCAACACCAACATTCTTTCGAATCTTCACCTCCAGAAATCACAATCAACCAACAGTGACGAAACCTGAGCAAAGGTGCAGCCAACATCGACAAAAACAGCAAGCATCAACGAGGCTTCGACCAAAAACCAAGTGGGTTTCTCTCCATTGTGTGTTTTTTTGTCCGACATCTTCAAGAACATGTCGAAAATCATTGTCGAGGCTATGGGAAATTGTTGTGAAGTGAAAAGGAGACTTGAGACACAGGAAATCAGCTGAAAGAGACAAAACCTGACCCAATTTGGAGCCTCAAACCGAACCGGCAAAAATCGGTTCAAATCGGTTCCGTGAGCCATAACTGGTTTAAGTGAACCAAACCCTCTCCATGCAAACTGGACCCGACTCAAACATCTTAAAAAACGTATCCAATTGATTCCGGATCGATCCGAACGGGTTCAAAATCGACCTAATAGACTCAAGATTGACTAGGTAAGAATCCTATCATAGATTTTAAGAATTTTAACATCAAAAGTAAAACTTTTTAGAGAAATATCTAACAATTCCCCTTTAAATGTTGACCTTAATTTTCCTATGGGGGAGAAAGGAACTTTCAACTTTCAAACGAACATTACAAATTATTCTTTGGAACAAAAATAAGTAAATACCTTTTGGCCTTAGGCCTTACATTACAAAGCAAAATAGTATAACACTTTATTTTAGTTATACTTTTATAATATTATTGGAACTTGTTTTCTCTTGTGCCTATTTTTTTCATATGGTTGGGTGTTCTTTGATTTGTTATATATGTTGTGATTATTCTATATTAGATATAACTGTTGTTAAAATATAATGGAAAAGTCGTGATATAATTTGTGATTGTGTAGACATGCGAAAATGTGAAATTCTCAGATATTGGTCCGTTTTCTTAGACGGGAAGCTTTTGAAACCCAGAAACGATAGTGAGGCCATGGGTCAGTGCGTAGCCTACTAGGTGAAGGAACGTTATTAGTTGGATGGCCTAAGATGAGGAAACTACTGGAGCTCAAAAGCAGTAGTGAAGTCGTGGGTCGGCAAGTGGTCTACTGGGTGAAGGAATTCAACAGTATGTAACTATGGATAACTATTTTCTTTCATAATGTTTTGGTTTTACTTACAGAGAATTTCTCACTAATAGTTTTGTGATACAGGTGAATTTTCGACTAATGATGAATTAGCGTTAATCGAGGGTCTTTCAAATATTGGTAAGCCTACAGACAATGGTGACAAGAAGAATTTTGAGAAAGTTGAATTAAACAAGTCTGACTAAAGGAGTTATTTCTAGTTTTATTTAATTGTTGTCCTAGGATTTCATTTTCATTAAATATCTTATGAAGTAGGAAAGATAGATGGAACTGGATGAAAGATCCTAGCTTGATTATCAATAGGAGATTATTATTGGGAATTTGATTTTCTTGATAATTATATAATTTTTTGTTTGAGGTGTTCATTTTAAGACAGGTGGAATTTAGAGCAATTAACTAAAATTATTTTGATGTCAAATTTATCACTCCCTCATTTGTTGATTTCTAATTGAATTGATTAGGGTTTGAATGGTTCAATAACGTTGAATTCAAGGATCGATTTGGGGTAAATTTTAAGGTTTCAATTTGGAGCTATATTTTAGGTACGTCGTTATATGCTAACTGCTGTTATATAACCTGGGGCAAAAATGAAAGTATGTAAAAAGAAATTCCTAACAGAGAAGTACATAACTGTGGAGAGATTACGATATAACTGTGAAGTCTACACAACCAGTGATGGATTTATGCTACCTGTGAAGGAATTATAGCTGGTGGAGCCTGATTATAGAATATTTGTTGGGCAAGACCAGGACCACTAGGTGGATACATTGGCATTCGGGGAGCAACAGAGTGTGGAATTGCTACTGGTTGCATCTGAGAAAATTGTGCCTGTACCATAGTTCAGATATAAAAATGAAGATGGATAAGTAAACAGAGCTATCAATATTAAAAAAAGGGAGGAGCAGTCATGCACTATCCCTACATTAATGGCAAAAATTAGTGAGATTCCTGTATCCAAGTATTATTGAAAAAAACATGCAACATCCCTAGCAATTAATGCCCTACAAAACTAAGTAATTCATATCCAAGTCTAATTGAAGGGAAAAACGAGGACTAGAAAATGGGCAAAAGATTATATTTCCTTTAAGTAGTCA
Organism: Begonia loranthoides; assembly: GCA_022433065.1. NCBI lineage: Eukaryota > Viridiplantae > Streptophyta > Magnoliopsida > Cucurbitales > Begoniaceae > Begonia > Begonia loranthoides. The sequence goes on from CM039480.1 coordinate 27,941,582, forward strand.
CTAAAAACAATAGCTCGAAACCACAACACAGAAAGTACCTGCAACCTAAGCCTTCTTTCTTCTTTCCTCTGTGCAGGTGCAACATACAGAGGTTTCGACACAATCATTTTTCCATTCATCTCCGAGAGCTACATAATGAGCAAAAATCTTTCATACTTAACAAGAAAATATAGGATATCTTAGAACCGTAATCACATATAATCAAAAGTCCTAACTATAAGAACTCACAGCCCTAGAAGCCTCTTCAGGAGAGGAGAATGCTACAAACCCAGATCCCTTACTTATTCCATTAGGGTCTTGCATAACCTATAAAGTTTTCAACAAGGAAAATGATTTTAAATTCTCTAACTAATAAATCACAGCAGACTGGCAAAGATAATTTCATTTTCTTTAACCTTGCAAGAAGTAATTGTGCCAAATGCAGAGAACAACTCCTTAAGCATATCATCGTTGATACTGTCATCTAAATTTTTAACATATAAGTTTGCTCCCTGATACTTGTCCGCTGACTCTTTCATATTACGTTCAAATTGACTTTTTAATTCAACTTCTCTCTCAGATTTCTTCAGGGCTTTCCCAACATACCACTCCTTACCATCCAATTTCTTTCCATTAAGTGCCTCAACAGACCTCACTGCATCATCTGGATTCTCAAAGTTCACAAACCCAAAGCACTTTGATTTACCATCCTCATCTCTCATCACTGCAACACTTGTGACAGGCCCAAATTCACCAAAAATCTTTTGCAGGTCTTCTTCAGTGGTACCATCAGAGAGATTTTTTAGATATACATTGTTGAATTTAGATTTATCAACAGAACCATCCCTTTCCTGTTTCCGAAGGAAAGGTCCAACAAAAACTTGCTTGTCATTCAATAACATTCCATTCAAATTCTCAATAGCTTTTTGGGCAGATTCCTCAGTGTCAAATTGAACAAATCCATAGCCTTTTGACTGGCCAGATTGGTCTGTGGCCACCTTACAGGAGACTACATTCCCAAATGTAGAAAATGTCTCTTGTAATGCTTTGTGATCAATCGCCTTGTCTAAATTCTGTCAGTTCGATTGAGAAAAGTGAAGCTAAAATTAAATAATGATCAAATGGGGCCCCATAAAAAGGAAATCCATATTATGAACAAGTTAATACCTTAATAAAGATATTTCCAGCACCACTTTTTCGGCTGCTGGGGTCACGATGAGAATACATTACTCGGATGGGCTTCCCATTTATAGGTGTAAAGTTCAGAACGTCCAATGCTCTTGCACCTATCATAAAATCAGGCACAGCATTTTTAGAAACAAGAAATGCTAAAAGAATAAAAATGAATTTATCTGAAGCTGAAGTGGAACAATAATGGGTAGTACCAATAAAATTTAAAGCTGGAAAAAAATTCATAGTTTTGCTACATCAAGAATAATATGATTGTAGAATACAGAAACACATAAACGAACGAGCAATATTTGATTTAGAATCTCTCAAATACGCTATGTGGTGAACATTCCTTTGTTATCTCAACGATGTGTGCAGCTCAAGCCATATCTAACCAAATTATCACAATTATAATAGAGTTTTCATAAGTTTCTACTAGCAAAAACATGAATAAAATAATGAAGAAATCAATCCCGCATATGAAAAATAAGTCTATTAGAGTTTTCAAAATTTCTACTAGCCAAAAAAACTGAATATAAAAATGAAAAATTAAATCTTGCAGTAGAAAAATTGAATCTAATAATTGTGAAAGTCTTGAAAAAACTTCATTATAACATCTACTTGTAAGCATAATTATATACTCCCTACCAAACTATTTTCCTCCCAAACTAACACAACGACAATAAGTATATTTTCAACATACAAGGCACCTTTTATAGCCTAAAGCATTTAGAAACTCAGTTATCAAACTAATGCAGTCGTATTGAAGAAAGATTTGATCGTAAAAACTGGGTTTCTTATTTCACCCAAGTGAAATTAAGGCGTAAGGATTAACAAGGCATGGCAGCCGAAGAAAATTTTGAGGAACTATGTACAAGCAAACAAAGTTACTGTTGGATAAGCAAAAAACCTACATAATGCTTAAACTCAACATCACACTCACAAAATGGACATGAAATTATGATAATTTCTTTAGAAAGACTTCAGTTGATCATCCAGAATTAACCTAACTTTGCTTCTACTTTAAACTTTTGGAGGGCTCATCTAACTTGACCAAATTAGCCATCACCATGGCAGACTCGAAAATGTTAACCCTAATAATCAGGAAGAGCCAAACCCCACCCCACCACACCCCACCCCACCCCACAACATTCATATTCTACCCAATTCCACTAAGCAAGCGAAGAAATAAAAGTCCGCCAATCGAGCCAAGCAAATTTACTTAGAGCAACGACTAACCATCTTGCGGGTTGCTATAGTTGACGTAACCATAGCCAAGCGATCGTCGAGTTGACAAATCCCTGCAAACTCGAACAGACACCACCTGACCGACCTGATTGAACAAGTCATATAGCTGCGAATCCGTCACATTCGGGTCAAGATCTCCGACATACATAGAGGTTGTCACAAACTGGTTCTGACCACCGATCGCAGCTTGATTAACGCCGGGCATCACATTTTGAGGCGGAAGTTGAATCTGAGCCATATCCTTTGAATTCCCCTTCCCTTTCTTCTTTGTTTTTTTGGATTATAAAATTTTTTTACTTTCTTTTTCTCTTCCCTCTCCTCTGTTATTCTGAAAGAAACCCTAGAGAGAAGAAAAAAAAAAGAAAGCAATCGAAGCGAAGACTAAGACCGATAAGCACGCAAGAGTTTGACAGGTATAAGAAAGACGAACTTATTTCATTTTGTTTTGAGATTTTTGTTGATAGTCGAGGAGAGGGAAGGTTGAGAGTGTGGCAGATTGTCGGAGTTCCGCCGAAGGGTGGGACCTGCCACCCGAAGAGTGGTGGCGCGTGGAGATAAACTCGGGAGCTTAATAGAAAAGGAAGCGACAATGGGCGGGTTCGGAGAGCAGCTGAAACTCCACAAGATGGGGAATCTTAAGGGACTTGCGTTGATTTGTATACGTAGGATGGTTTTGAGTGGGCCCCGTCGATAATCTTGAGAAGAAATATCAGCCGTAAGATTTTATGACGTATGTCAATCTGACGACTCTTTGGGAATTACCCGGCGGTCATTATAACGGATAAGAACGATGGAGGGAGACGGAGGTTGCATGCGTGCTACTCACACGTGCTATCGTACTGATTAAAATAAAAAAATTAAATTGTAATATTATATTAAAAATATAAAATCTTTTTAATTATTAGACTAAAATACTTTTTAATCCTAGTAAGTATGTATGAGTGATTTCAATTTAGTTCTTTTAATTTAAATTGCTTCATTAAACTCCTCACAATTTTATTTTTATTTTAAATGGTTATTTTTGTTAATTATTATTAATAAACTTAATACAAAATTATGGGTAATTAACATTTTATATGTCATTTATACATGTTAGCAATTAATTAAATTAAACCCAATTGATTTTGTTTAATAATTTTAAAATAAACCAACTAAGTACAAAGAATACAAGAGGTTGGGTCTACCAAGGAAACATGAGGACTTCAACCACACATACGGTGGCATTTTTTTTTAGAGAGGCTGTTGGAGAGGATTATTCGAGCCTGTTTGGTCGAAGAACAAGAGATAGTGAAGAAATATGTGAGGGAAAATGAGATAAACGAGTTTGGGTTGGTTTAAAATCATTAAAGTGAGGCAATTATGTATAATTTAATTAATTGATGTATTATTTTTAACTAATTTCTCATTTTTATTTTTTTTATGATATGATTGAGAAATTGTTTCATTAACTTATACGATCGTAGTAATGTACATATTTCTTCATTATTTTTAAGGTTTTGGTCGCTTAAAATAATAGCCAAATATTTATTAATGTAACTAGTAACCATTCAAGACCAGCATTATGATGAAATGAAGATGTAGTAAGGAAGATAATGACAATTTGATGTGCATAATAGCAATAGTGACATCTCAATTATGAAGTTATGCGCATATCTTATGATAATAAATCTAGGAAAGCATGTAAAAGTGTTGAATGTTGTCACTCTACATAATCGTACATGAGATTTTCAGCTTATACGCCTCCTCATTCAATGCTTTCGAAGTCATTGGATCATCTTCCTCATTCAAGAATCTCTCCTTTTTTCCATTTCATCTCGAAGAGTGACTGAGACCAATTCTGTAACGTCTCCAGGTGCTCCCAGTACAATATTGTCCGCTTTGGGCTGAAATTCGCACAATTTTGTTCTTGAGGTTAGCCCAAAACGCGTTGTACTAGGTAGGGAGGGAAACCCTACTTATAAACCATGCATTTTCTACTCTCCCAAGCGATGGCAATCTGCCCTGTGAAGGCCAAGAAATGCCTATGTGTGGGTCCGGTTCATATCAGTGGGGGTACACAATCTCACATTGCTTGGGATAGTAGAAAATGCATAGTTTATAAGTAAGGTGTCTCTCCCTGCCTAACACAATGCGTTTTTGGCTAACCCAAAGAACAAAACCTTGCGGTGGCCCCAAACGAACAATATTGTACTGGGAGCACCGGAGGATATTACAAATTCAGTCACGTTTTCATTCATTTGGAATCTATGCTCTTCTACGTCATTTTTTTACTTACTTTTTTATTCTTTTTTCATATCTTTTTTATTCTTTTTTTTATTCCTTTCTATCGTTTCTTAAATCCCATGGATTTGATCCGTTAGAATCTGACCCATTTTTTCATTGAGCAAAAGGTACGAAATAAATCAGATTTCTTTTTTGATCAAAAGCACCATGTGAAATATTCGTTTTTTTCCTCTTTCTCTATCTCTGTCCCGGGGGTACAACGTTTGAATCAATAAAGAATATTTTCGTAATGATGACAAAATACGTAAAACATGTATAGATGATAATCAAAATTATACATAAGAAATATGTGCAGAGTCGATGGAACCACAGTTATGGAAGAACGGTCAAGAAGAAAAGAGAAAAGAAGTAGAATGAAGCCTTGTGATTAGCTATTGAGTAACTGAATAACTTTCATAGTTGAATAACTTCCATGAGCGAGCTGTGATGGAGAGTGGTACGAAAAAACAATAACTCCTGTGAAGTAGATACCAAGTACAGGAAGAAAGAGGATGCAAGAGATAACCTTAATGAAGTAAAGAACTTCTCTCTATCTCTCTCTCTTCCCTCTCTTTTGTCCCTAAACTTCCAACTTTTCTGCCACCAAATAGTTGGATTGAGTTGGAATTAGTTTGTCAAAGTTAGAAGCTTAGATTTAGTTCATGTACCATTATTATATGTTTTATTGTTAAAATATACCGCATAAAAGTAAAAGAAATAATCGATCATATAAACATAAAAAAAAAAATGCAAACCCAAATTGATAAAAATTGAAGGAAACTGAGTACTAAGATTTGGGCTAGGCGATCGGGTCTTCTCCAAAAATTAGGTCGTTTGGCATGATATTTTTGTCCAGCCCGCCTCCTGATCGTGACAGTTAAAATATCAGTGCGCAAAATAGCAAATATTCATCAAAAGAAATTCACTATTTTTATAACTCATATTGCTTTATAAATACATCTCACCTATTTTTCTCTGATCCATTTCTTTTCTCTTGTTTTTTTATACAAGATAACCACTGGGCCTCTTATTTATATGTATAAGTTGACACAAAATGACGAAAATCAATAGTAGTGGCATGAAGACAAAATGTGGGAAATCACATTTGACAAAAATGTTGTCAAAACCACTAATTGTGTTCCGCTACACTTAATTAATTGCAGTAGTAGCTATTTTGTATTTGTTTATATTATTATCTGGGCTGTTTTTTATGGTCCCCCAGCGTTGCAGTCACTTGTTGATAATAGAGTAACCGGATTTCCAGTGACAGACAATGATTGCAACATTCCTTTATGTTCTTCTTTGACTTAATATAAACCCTTACACATACTCCATGGATTTGAAGAGAGATTAAAGGAATCTATAGAAGGGCGGATGGGCTTCTCAGCCACTGATTTTAGAGCACGACGATGTAGGTAGCCTACCTCGACAACGGATCGAGCTGGACCAGATTGACCTATTGTCGAGGGGCTCAAGTCGGGCCTCAAGTCAAGCTTGATAAGTGTTGGGGGAGAACAAGGTTGGCCCCAACCCCAAGGAAGGCATTGGGTGAGGCCCACAAGGCTCAAACCACTAGAACATCGATCAGAATCAAGCGAAGACCCTCGATTGGTGACTTCATCACACACTGCAGATGGAACTCAACACTGGCAGGGTAAGCGTCGGCAGTAAGAGAAAACAGCAGCTATATTATGTTTAAAATCGAACAAAGAAACAGTAGCAAAACGGATATTATACGTGCTTGCAATTTCATAGAAAACTAACAACAATCTCATACTTTGTTTTTACCATGCTTACCCGAGAAGTTGCTGCATATAGGAAATGAGTATTGGAAATGAGTATTAAAGCACAACAACTATAGAAATTAAACAACTAAGTTATAACCGAATGGCAAACTATAATCAATGCCAATTTCTACTCATTCTGTACATTCAATCAAACAAGGATTATTCAGACCAAACGTTCAGTTGAGTCACAATCTATAATATTCAACCAGGAGACTTGCATAGAATTCAAACATCAAGCAAACACGACTCTACTTGTGGTGTAGGGCCTCCCTTAGCCAAGTCTTTCCTCAATTTCCTTATCTCACAGTTACCAACCATTGAAGGTGAGTAACGCAGCAAGGAATTGTCCAAACCAGCGACTCGCTTCAGTTCAAAACCACCTTCACAACACACACTCTCTCGGCTCACTTCAACAAGTTTTTTCTCCCCACGCAGAAGACCCGCCTTTCCTTTTAAAAGCAGGAATGAGTGGTGGTTGGTAGACAGACACCTTATATGCGTAATTGCCACCTAAAACAAGTAATTGCCACTAAACACATGTTATTAATCCGCAGACACGCGAGGCCCACTGAGTAATTGGCAACAATATTGCTGCGTTAATTCATCAATCTGTCCAACAATTCTTCCAATTAACCGAACATCAGGGGAGCAAAACGACCGACTTACCTCGACCCAAAAATTCGCAGCATCGGTTCGAGAGAGATCGCAGCGCACAATTTGTCCAAATCCCGTGGCTCGGCCGCATCTCCGACGCCACCCCGCGGTTCAGTTCGCACCACTCTCGCCGGTAGAGCCCGCACGTCATCCACCCTATGCGAAGCTCAGCCCCCGCGAACCATTGGCCGAACGCGAATCCCCCTCTCCTATCGCCTCTCGTTCTCCTCTCTCGGCTTCTCCCTCGGTTTCTCTCTCTCTCTCTCTCTTTCTTTCTTCGATTTTCAGCTGCTATTCTAAAAAAAAACAGCCAATCACTTAACCCTAAACCGGTGAGCTTGAACCGGTTCAGCCCTTTTTCCGAATTTACTCTATTTATTTTAATTCTCAATTAATACCATTTATTCATAAAATCCATCAATTAATAATTCACTTTTAATTTAATTAAATTCTTCATTTACTTAAATTATTTTCGACTCATTTCCAATTCTTGATTTATTCCGAATATTGTTTGATGATAATTATCGGTCAAATTTAATTTCTTCCATTCGATTTCCCAAATTAATTTTTCCATCAAATAAATCTTCAATAATCCAATTATACCAAATTAATTTCCAATTATCTTTACTTAATTCCATTATAGAAAATCGGGATATTACACCTTCCCCTGCCATTTCAATCACCAGTGTTCGTTATTTCTTACTATTTATTGATGATCACACGGTGTATAAAGACTTTGTTCACTTTTATAACTTCATTCTTAATCAATTTAACACGTTCATTAAAACTCTACAATCTGATTGGGGAGGCGAATATCGTTCCCTAACCAACTTCTTGTCCTCCAAAGGCATTTCTCACAGAGTCTCCTACCCTTACACTCCAGCCCAAAATGGGCGTGTTGAAAGGAAGAATAGACATAATGTTGAAATCGGTCTATCTCTTCTCTTTCATGCCAACATGCCTATACGTTTTTGGCCTTATGCTTTTTCCACAGCAACATTTCTAATTAATCATCTTCCTACTCTAGTTCTTGGCAAAATTTCTCCAAACCAATGTATGTTCAATAAACCTCATGACTACTCCTTTCTTTGAGTGTTTGGATGTTTAAGTTATCAGTGTCTTCGACCTTTTCGATCTAACAAACTCCTTCCTCGTTCTACTCCATGCATTTTTCTTGGCTACAGCTCATCTCACAAAGGATATTTGAGTTTTGACACATCCAACTCGAGACTTTACATAAGTCGTCATGTTATCTTTTATGAGAATGTGTTTCCTTTCTCCACTTCTGTCACTTCTCTTCCCTCCCCTCCTCCGTCTCCTCCATTTATTCTAGTGTGTTCTCTTCCTCTACCACCATCCATTCCTGTCAACAGTCCGTCATCTAATTCTTCCTCTGCTCCGTCTATATCCACCCCTTTATCCTCTCTAGATATATCAGCATGCCCACAGAGATTGGATGGTGTGACTAATGTTCACCCGATGATCACCTGCTCTAAAGCCGATGTCTTCAAACCTAAGGTTTTTTCCATTGTAACAACTGATGACTTGTTAAAACCGATTTCCTTCTCTCAGGCCTCAAAGTTTCCTCACTGGTGTGCTGCTATGGATAGTGAATTACATGCTCTTAAACTCAACAAGACTTGGTCCCTTGTGCCTTGTTCTCATGATCAGAAGGTTTTTTTTTGTAAGTGGGTTTTCAAATGGTAGGCTAATGCTGATGGCTCCCTGAATCGCTTCAAAGCCCACTTAGTGGCTAAGGGCTATGATCAGATGGAGGGTGTCGATTACAATGAGACGTTCAGCCTGGTGGTAAAGCCTCAAACTATTAGTTTGATTCATTCACTTGCCCTTTCCTTTTCTTGGGATTTAAGGTAGTTAGATGTTTCAAACACATTTCTGCATGGTGATCTTGATGGAAAAGTGTTCATGCGACAACCACCTGGCTTCTCTGATCCTTAAGTCCTTAATCATGTTTGCCTTTACACAAGTCATTGTATGGACTCAAACAGACTCCAAGAGCATGGTATTACAAACTGTTGTCTGCACTTCTTGAGTGGGGTTTTAGGTCTCAACAACTGACCACTCCATGTTCATTTTTCGTAAAGATTCTTCTGTGGTCATTATGTTGGTTTATGTGGGTGACATTCTTCTTGCTGGCAACAACTCCTCTCTCCTGAACAACCTAACTAAGTTTCTACAGCCTAAGTTTGCCATCAAAGATTTGGGTCCTCTTCACTTCTTTCTCAACATTCAAATCACTAAGACTTCATCAGGCCTTTTTCTTAATCAAACCCAATATATATCGGACTTACTATCCAGAGCAAACATGTCTACATGCAAAGCTACACCTACTTCAATGGTCTCTGGTCCACTTCTGTCAAAGAATGCTGGAACTCCTTTCAGTCCTTTGCCTGATGGATCTCTCTTCCTCAACCTTGTTGGTGCTTTACAGTATTACACTCTAACACGCCTTGATATTGCGTTTGCTATGAACAAGGTTTGTCAGTACATGCATTCTCCTTACACATTTACACTGGCAAGCCTTGAAGCACATACTCCAGTATCTTCAAGGCACTCAGACCTTTCCCTATCCTTCAAACCATCTCCCTGCTGGATATTTGTTGCTTCATTGATGCGGATTGGGTTGCTTGCCCTAATGACCAGCATAGCACCAGTGCTTACTGTCTATTTGTTGGCCAGAATCTCATCTCTTGGTCTTTTACTAAGCAGCAGAGTGTCTCATTCAAGCATTGAAGCTGAGTAACGAGGTGTGGCAAATGGGGCATCTGACGTTCTCTAGATTCGTTCCTTACTTCGAGAACTGGGGTTTTTCTCTTCCAAATGCCCAATAATATATTGTGATAATTTGAGTGCAACCGTGACCTCTAACCCGGTGCTCCATTCCAACTTGAAACATGTGGGAATCGACTTTCATTTCATTCGGGAAAAAAGGTTCACAAACGCATTCTTCAAGTGGAGTTCACTCCTTCATCTATGCAAGTCGCTGATGGCTTAACTAAACCTCTCTCCATTTCCAAATTTAGTGTCTGTTGTGACAACCTCTGCGTTCTACGGCTTTGAGCTTGAGTGGGGATGTTAGCAGTACCATGCATAAGTGCTGGGTTTTCTAAAAAACTAAGCAACAGATTTCTCCCTCTCTACAACTTTCTCTTGCAAAGTTTGTTGTATCTAATATTTTCAACGAATTCAATATGGACAATTATGATTTCTCACTCTCATAAAGAGTTCTATGAATGCAAACAGGGTTTGAAAAATTTGCCAAATCACTTGTTTCAAGTGGAGTGGGACATGATTCCCCTCGACGACCCTCGCTGGTATTTTCCGACGTCTGCAGGAAGAATGTCGGCAATCTTCCCGGCGCTGTTCTGGCGAGGACCGGCGTAAAATCCGGAGCAAAAACCCACTTGTTCGTCCTTGAGTTATATTGAGAGATAGAGAGGGTTTAGAGTAACTAGTTCCTGTGCGAAGAGAAAATGGTTAAGCAAGTAAACTCTTTGGGCCATTTCGTGGTGGAATCAATGGCGGACGGCGAGTTCGAGTTCTGTAACGTGAAAAGCGTTTAATTTTCTCCAATTTTCTGATTTTTGGATTATTATTTTTTCTATTTAATGATTTATTGATTTAGAAATAGCGAAGAAGGTTGCAAACATTTATAGTAAATCGGTCAACTGGGTAATAAAATGCAATTAATTACATTAATTAATCATTCATTGGTTTCACACGGTCAAATCTTCTTATTTAGTATTTTTCTGATGTTTGAATTTTTTTTACTTAAGGATTAATTTATTTACAATTAAGGAAACATTTCAAGTAATTAATGAATGAAAAACTGTTAACCTGTTCTTCTGAAAAAACATTCTAGTAATTAACGAATGAAAAACTGAGTTTATTTAATAAATTATACGACCATTAAACTAGCAGGTGTTGTTTTCTTCATTACCTTCGCAACTCTGCTGCAACGAATATATTTTCACCCTCTCTACAACAACGAGAAAGATAACCTAGTTTACACTTTTCCATGGATTCAGAGGTCTCTAAACTCCATTTCTTCTTCTTCCCTTACCTCATGGGAGGCCACTTGATCCCCATGATAGACGTTGCCAGAGTTTTCTCTTCCCACGGAGTCAAATCCACCATTGTCACCACCCCTCAGAACGCGGCGCTCTACCAAAACACCATCAACAGAGACCAGCAGGCCGGAAAAGAAATCAGTTTCCGCACCATTAAGTTGCCTCCATCCGATCTTCCCAACGGCTGCGAAAACCAAATGGCCATCACCGCCGTTGAAATGTCCCAGGCGCTTTTTAATGCCGCTATGAATCTCCGGCAACCCTTTGAGCTTCTTCTTCGGGAGGTTAGACCCGATTGTATTGTCACTGACATGTTCTATACGTGGACGGCGGATATGGCCATGGACCTTGGGATTCCTAGAATCATCTTCCATGGCACTAGTTGCTTCCCTCAATGTGTTGAACACAGTATTAGACTGCATTCTTCCCACGAAAAGGTCAGTTCCGATTTTGAGCTTTTTACGGTACCGGAAATGCCGGATAAGATCGAGCTGACGAGGTCGATGTTGCCGGATTCCATGAAAGTCGTAAATGAAATAACACAATTTTTCTACGAAATACTGGAGTCAGAGCTGAAAAGCTATGGAGTTTTCATCAATAGCTTCTATGAGTTGGAACAAAACTACCTAGACTATTATGAGAAAAAGATGGGGAAGAGAGTATGGCATATTGGTCCCGTATCTTTCTGCAACCAAAAAATGGATGCTGTTGAAAGAGGGAGTGAAACCTCCATTGATGAACATAGTTGCATAAGCTGGCTCGACAGCAAAGAACCGAACTCTGTCCTTTACATCAGCTTCGGAAGCTCCCCTCGAATTGCACCCGAGCAGACCCGGGAGATCGCTTACGGTCTTGAAGCCTGCAACTGTCCATTCATCTGGGTGATCGGGAAAATTCTGAAATCAGACGGAGGGAAGCCATTGGAGGCAGAAGAGCTTCTTCCTCAAGGATTTGAAGAGAGAATAAAAGAATCAAAGAGAGGGCTAATAATAAAAGGCTGGGCTCCCCAGCTACTCATTTTACAGCACGAGGCGGTCGGTGGTTTCATGAGCCACTGCGGCTGGAACTCCGTGATGGAGACGGTGAGCTGCGGAGTGCCGTTTATTACCTGGCCGATCACCTCCGAACAATTCTACAACGAGAAGTTCATAACCAACGTGTTGAAGACGGGAGTTTCAGTGGGAAATATGGAGTGGATATCGTGGCTGGACGAGCCAAAACTGACTGTGGGAAGAGAGATGGTGACGACGGCGGTGGAGCGTCTGATGGGTGGGGAAGAAAAAGATGAGGTGGTAGAAATTCGGGGGCGAGCGAAAGAGCTGGCGGAGAAGGCAAAGAGAGCCGTTGAAAAAGGTGGTTCTTCCTACGAAAACGTCCATTCATTTATCGAAGAAATCAAGGCTCGAGTTAATGGGTAAGAGAAAAGTAGATTAATTAACTTGTAATTAATTAATTTAATTTAAACTAATGAGGCATTAAACCCAAATTGAGTCTCTCATCGCTAAAAAATCTCAAATTCACGAATCAACCTCTGTATTTTATTATAAATGATAAATTAACCACTAATATATTTTTGCTAACAATTTAACTACTAAACTCCGAAAAATAGTCGCGCAAATATCGCTTTTAACTTTTTGAGAATTCGTAGTAGAAAAGGGGTAACACTCATAAAAAAAATTTTAAGAACTTAAAAATTTTTAATAGAAAAGAGATAATATCTATAAAAAGGAATTTGAGAAAACACTATATAAGTTGATTTTAATTTTTTTAGTTTTATAATTTATAGATTTTGTAAATAAATATTAATGTTTTATATTTCTGATGATTTAGAATTGTTTTACTATCGGAGAATCACAGTTTGTCTATGTTGACTGTGTTTTTCTACAAAGAAGACAATAATTTTTTTTATTTGCAGAAGTTGTCATTCCTCTACAAAATGTTGTATTTCTTATGTAAAAAGGAGACGTTCCTAGGAGAAAAGATGATTTTTCTAAGTTTTATTTCAAGGATTCACTTTACGCATCAGAAAGATAACATTCTGCTACTAAAAACTAATATTCCGCAGAAATAAAAGACAACATTCCTGTAAGAACAATAATGCTATTTAAAAAAATAATAATAATCACAATCTTTAGTCCATCTATTTTATATAGTTCAAGGTTAAAGTTATTAACAAATATTATTTAGCAATGGACTTATTAATTTCCTTTGTTTAATTATGGGTTGGAACCATGAAATTAGAAGGAGTCGGATGAAAGTGTGAAAATAATTTAATGAAGGACCACTTACGCTGAGGCACGCTTAACATTGATGGAGATCGTACTTTTCAACTCTGAGTTTTGTCCAATCTCATCTGTGGATTCCCATCTTTTTAATCATCTTCTACTTTCTTTCTACTCTCTGTAATTCTCTGCTTTGTAGAACATACGAATTTCTATGGAGGACGTTGATACTGCTGTGCACATCGTCTTCTTTCCCTTCGTAGGAGGAGGCCACCAGATTCCAATGATTGACATCGCCAGACTCTTGGCCTCCCATGCAGCCAAATCCACTATCGTTGCAACACCCACCAACGCTCTCCAATTCCAAAATTCCATTCATCGGGATCAACAAGCTGGATGTTTCATCTTCATCCACGCCCTCAATCTGCCGGAAAATTCTGAAATACCGGACAGTGATATGTCCGCCGGTCCATTTACTGACACTTCCATTCTCCGGGACCCTTTTCGTGTTTTCCTCGTAGAAAAACGACCCGATTGTGTCGTCGGCGACGGGTTCCACCGCTGGGCCGCTGATACAATTGACGAGCTTCAGATTCCGAGGATCGCCTTCAGCGGCAACTGCTGCTTCGCTCGGTGTGTTAGAGAATGTCTCACCCGGCACCAGCCGCACTTTGAGGTGGATTCAGATTCAGAGCCTTTCGTTGTTCCGGGGCTTCCTCATCGGATTACGTTGACGAGATCTCAGCTTCCTGTCTTTCTCCGGCAGAAAAATAGTCGATTTGATCTAATCTCAACATCAGAGGAGAAGAGTTTTGGGACAGTGACTAATAGTTTTCTTGACCTGGAGGCAGAGTATGTGAACTTTTTCAGGAATGAAATGGGGAAGAAAGCCTGGCTTCTCGGACCAGTGTCGTTATGCAACAGAAACGGTGCAGATAAGATTGAGAGAGGCAGACCAGCGGCCATTGATGAGCGGAGTTGCTTAAACTGGTTGGATGGCCACAAACCCGGTTCGGTTATCTACATTAGTTTTGGAAGCTTAGCTCATTTGTCTCAGGAACAGCTCCACGAGATTGCGTATGGGTTGGAGGCCTCCCATTTCCCGTTCATCTGGGTAATCGGGAAAATACTCAAATCCACCACGGGAGGAGAGAAAGTGGCAGAAGAAATCATATTACCCGATGGGTTTGAAGAGAGATCGAAGGAATCCCAAAGAGGGCTGATAATAAGAGGATGGGGTCCTCAGCTACTGATTTTAGAGCACGACGCTGTAGGCGGCTTCATCACCCACTGCGGATGGAACTCGGCACTGGAGGGGGTGAGCGCAGGCGTTCCGATGGCGACATGGCCGATGTCAGCGGAGCAATTCTTCAACGAGAAACTGATAACTGACGTGCTGGGAATCGGAGTTCAAGTGGGGAGCACAGAGTGGGCGTATTATAACGAGAGAAAGGAAATGGTGGCAAGAGACAGGGTGGAGAACGCCGTAAACAAACTGATGGGTGGCGGCGAAGAGGCGGTGGAGATGCGGAGGAAGGCCGTCGAGTTGAGCAAAATGGCGAAGCGAGCTGTGGAAGAAGATGGGTCGTCTTTCAGGGATGCTCGTGCTTTAATTGCAGAGCTGAAATCTCTCCGGCGATAAAATAAAATCATTACACAAAATCCAGTGATGGTATCATAAAGTTTCTAGGTTCGAACTTCCTGTTTTTCCATCTTCATCTCTCCCTTCTCCATTGTTACATTTCCAGACTTCAGGAAGATTCGTTATGGGCTGATCCAGTCAAGAAGACCACAAACATGGGATCAGGGTCTGATTCGAACAATTCTACTGTGACTTGATCATGTGAATCTAATGAAATTAATCAATAATTGTCTTGGCAACTGTCCATGATCACTTGGTGCTTGGAGATTGAATGTCAAAAACGACGGTGCGTGTACCCTAAGTCTTATCCGCGTGTGACGCAAGTGACCATGTCATCTCTGCTGTCTCTCTCTTCTCGGCTTTAGAGGTGGCTAACGAGCCGGCCGAGCCTGAAAAAGTCTGGCTCATCAAGCCTGCCGAGCTTAACGAGCCGAGCCTAACGAGCATGCCGAGCCTAACGAGCCGAGCTTAACGAGCCGAGCCTAACGAGCCGAGCCTTAACGATCCGAGCGAGCCTAACGAGCCTTAACGAGCCGAGCCTAATGAGCCAAATATACATAAATAATAATATCTTATATAAATATATTATAAATTATTTTCAATATTATACAATTTAAAATTATAATAAACATTTATTATTATAATGTAAAAATACTATAATTAATAATTTAATTGAATAAATATTTTTATTGAATTGAATAAATATTTTTATTACAATTTCAAAATGAAAATGAAAATTACAATTTCAAATATAAATTACAATTTCAAAGCACAACTTACAAGATAAAGAAAATATATGAAAATGAAAATTACAATTTCAAATTTAAATAAAAATTTAGTCTTCGACATCCAAATTTTTGAATTCTTCAACTATGTCATCTTCTCGTTGTTGATCTCTCGTCACAGCGTCGTTCCAATCCTTCATGCAAATGAGTGCCTCAACGATTTCTGGTGCAAGTCTTCATCGTTTATCATCGTACACACGTCCACCTGCACTAAAAGCAGACTCCGATGCTACTGTAGAGACCGGAGGTGTTAGTAGATCACGTGCCATTCTAGAAAGAATAGGAAATGAAATAGAGTTGACTTTCCACCAAGCCAAAATATCAAAATCCTCGGGGCAAGAAATGTTATGGTAGGTGTTAAGATAAATATCAAGTTAATTTCTTTGTGAATTATAAGAATGAACATTGCTATCTATTTGCTTAAATATATCATACATAAAATCTTGTGGATCTCCACCACAAGCACCACTACTAGAACTAGCATGCATATCATATGAAGGAATTGAACGATTATTAGAATATTTAATTTCATAAGAAGAAAATAAATTATCAATTTCATTTCTTAATTGAGCACCATTAATTGAAGAAGAAATACCTAAATTAGAAGAAATTCTATCAAGCATTATACGCACTCCATCTAATTTAAATCTAGGATGCATTATGCATGCAAAACAAAAAATATAAGGTATGTTAAGCCAATATTTTTTAAATTTTTTTTCCATTTTTTCAATTAATGCACAAAATTCGTTTCTTTATTTAAATATTTAAAAAGTACCCATTAATTTTATAAAAAGTGGGAGAACAAGATGAGTAGTG
>CM039480.1:27963237-27979290 GCA_022433065.1 Begonia loranthoides
GTACAAATAATTTTTCCATTTCATCTTTCTTACTTTCATCACCTGCGATTCAAATGGCCGAAACCTGTGCAAAGTCCCAGGAGGAAACCATCAAGCATTTAGAGTGTGAAACAAAAACTTACCCGGAGAGCTCATTCGGAGCAAGGAATTTCGGCAAAATTGGACGCGATGATGGCCGCCATTACCCAGCAGCGACCAGTCAGGCAAGATCTGCATCCGCGTCAAGGGCTTCTTCCTAACTGTGAAGAATTTTCGAAGTGATCCTCAATGGCAAGCTCGTTTACCACGCCTGGATTTTCCATTGTTTACAGGAGAGAATCCCAGGGATTGGCTGCGGAAAGGCAACAGATATTTCACCCTTCAGCAAATTCCAGATCATTGAAAAGTGGCCACAACAAAATTATAATTACAGGATCAAGCGGATTGTTTGGTTCTCTGGTTTTATCGCTGCCTTCTTGAATGTTGGATAGGACCAATTTGCATCAGAAATTTGCAAAAAAATTTCTAAACATAAATTTGTAAAATTTTAAAATAATTTTAAAATACTGCACGTAAACTTTTCGCAAATTTTTAGTCAAATGTGAAAGAATTGACCTGTTTGGCGCGTAGCGATGACATATACATTTTTCTATAAAATGATCAAATTTGATTTTTCCAAACATAAATTTGTTTTCAGAAATGTTGTGATTAGTTATTTGGACCGAAGAAAAGTTTTCAAATTTCGTTTCATGGAATTTGAATCGGATTTAAAAATGAAAACTTAATTTGATTTATTTAATATATAAATTATATATGGTATATTATAAATTAACTTAATAAATTATTTTGTTTTTTTTTTAAAGAAGAAGAAGAGATTTAGTCTTCTTCTTCACGAGCGTGAGAGAAAAGGGGGATTCGGGAGAGAGGAGAGTGGTACGGCCGAGAGAGTGAGCGACTTTGTAAAGATCGAAATCGACAATTCCTGTCGGCGGTGTCTGCGGGTTGTCGAGGGCTGTCGAACACTGTGATTTCGTCGTCCGTCCGAGAGGCAGAGAGCTCGGGAGTTAGGGTTTTCTCAGGTCGGACTTTCTCCCGCTATTTCCTTGATTCTGATGGGTAATGTCGAGAGCTAGGTTCCATTTTAGTCACATTTGCGGCCTTCGGTAATGCATTCCAGAATTCCGATTCTGATTTTTTTTGGATTCATAGTTTTCTGCTCCGTCGATATGGGTTCCTTTCTTATGGGTTTCTGTTGAGGGAGATTGCCGAATGTTTGCTCTGTTGCTTGGGTTGGTTTCTTCAGTTCGATTACTGTCTGGAAAATATTTTTTTTGGAATCGTTGCTTGTTGGTTTTAAATCTGGTTCTTTTTTTGTTTCTGCCCGATGGGCATTTTGAGAAAAATGCCGCCTTGTTGTTTAGTTCTGTTAATTAGGTTATTCGATTGCTTAACTGCTGGATGAATGTAGTTGAAAATATAGCTCTCCTAAATTGGTCCTGTTCTTCGGTTGAGTTTCTGCCAGATAGTTGTTTTTTTTAGAATTATTGTCCTACTGAATTTTGTCATGTTCATTGGTTTGGTTTCTGCCGACAGCGATTAATGTGAGCCATTACTTTATAGATGAAATGTTCTGGTTGCATT
Organism: Begonia loranthoides; assembly: GCA_022433065.1. Taxonomy (NCBI): domain Eukaryota; kingdom Viridiplantae; phylum Streptophyta; class Magnoliopsida; order Cucurbitales; family Begoniaceae; genus Begonia; species Begonia loranthoides. Next base: position 27,964,858 of record CM039480.1, read on the forward strand.
TTGGTTACTGCCCAGTGGACGTTGATTGATATTTATGCCCTGTTAATTTTAGTCTTCTGGTGCATTTTAATTACTGCTTCCTGAAGGTTGTGAAATGTTTGTGCTTGGGGAATTAAGTTTCTTTTACCCTCTATCTAATAGCTGAAAATCAAGGATTTTTGCCCTCCTAAATGAGCTTTTCTATTCTTCATTTCTGACGACATTGCTGAGGATAGTGCTCCACTAGGCATTATCTCTTGCTTCCTATATTTTGTATGGCTTAATAATCTATTGTTAAATATTCATATTCTGTAATTAAGTTTTTGTTTCCATTTCATTTGTTGACGGGACCAACAACATTAAGGAAGTAATGTTAAGTTTGATGACATGAGAATAGTGATTTTAATCTTGTTGAGTGATAAGATTGGAGATTTTGTTGGGATTCCTAGTTTCAGTTTTTGGGTTGGGGCTCGTGGTTGTCCCTAGAAGCCATCTTGGATTTTAGTCTTGATTGAGACTTGTCTATTATTCTTTATATGTTTATTGGGATGTTGACATCAACCTTGTTATAGGTCTTGGAGATGTCAGTGATTCAACTTTTGCTTACGACAGCGCGTGGAGTTGTACAGTAAACGTGTCGTGGTCGTCATCGAGATAGAGATCTTTCTACTTCTTGCACTGCATTGCATCATGGTTTTCAAAACTGTTATTTTGTGGGATAACACACCTGAAAACTCGATGGGGACTGTTCGACAACACGTCAGTGTTTATGTATATGTATGTTTTCTCACGTTTATATTTCGTACATGGTTCATTCTTGATATTCTACCATATTGATGATGTGATATCTGTGCATGTGTTGGAAGGATGAATCATTGTAATGTTTTAGACACTCTAGCGTTAAAACATCACGAGGCTATCCAGTGTCATCTTCTACTGCGAGAAGATGTGTTATATGATACATACATTGGGGAGATAAATCCTCTTGATGCTTTAGGCACTCTAGTGCTAAAGCATCACGAGACCATCTCTCGAAATCTTTTACTATGAGAAGATTTGATATGTACATTGGGAGGATAAATCCTTTTGATGTTTTAGGCACTCTAGCGCTAAAGCATCACGAGGCTATCCCCGTACAATCTTCTGCTGCGTGAAGATTGGTTGTTTACGTTCGAAATGGCGATGAGGCATTCATGACATGTCCTTCGGTTTTGATCCCTAAAAGTGGAAAAAGAGGATGGGACATTGGTGTCGTGTTCTCAAGTTGCAAGTCCTGAAAGTTGAAAATAGGATGAGAGGGTGATGACGTCTCTTTAGGTTGCAAGTCCCTAAACCTGGCTAGGGTATTGTCACATGGAGTTGGTAGGTTGTCAGTCGCGAAGATTAACTTATCCTAGTACTGTTCTATTTGGCAGGTGGTTGGACGGCTCATAGCTCTGCTTGTCGGCAACTCTTGTCAATTTGGAAAATTGATGTATTTAGCGAGAAGCGGTCTATTGTGAGCAATCTCACTCCGGGTATATGATCGTACGAGTTGTGGCATTGCTGACTGGTTCACCGGCAACTCAGGTGACGTGTTGGATCTTCGGATCTCCGTCATTGGTATTCTTTACTGCCTCATGAGGTGTTGCTATTGATGGATAACCACCTTTCTGTGACCTGTGTTGGGTGGTTACATGAGTTGTGTCGTCGCTGACATGTTCACTAGCAACTTGGGTAATGCACTAGATCTTTGAATTGTATCAGCGGTGGCTACGGTCCATTTGCACATCTGAGAGATTACACTACTTTACGATGATGAGTGACGGATGAGTCCTTGTGTGACCATCCCTTTTCACTGATGACGTCTTCATATGGAAAAAGGATGTTGGCATATTTTGTTATTATAGTTGTCTATGTATACATCGGGTTTTGATAAAGTTACATCGAGGGCCATAGGCCAGTTTTGTTAAAATGATAAAGAGATTTTAAATATTTAAATCCATGTACGGTAAATGAGAAGCATGAAATGGTTTTCAAAAGATGAGAAAAACGGTTTTAGCGTGTATTGCATTTAGTATAGATTTCTCTACTGAGTTAGTCACTCACCCCTGTTAGGGTGTAGGTTCGGTGCACTGGATTTGCACGTGTTGCCGTGGGTAGATGCTAGTGTCCTTGGTAGGTGTCTCGATCTCCCCGCGAATGGGTGGAGGTTCATCGGTTCAATCCCTCTGTTCCTGGTATGTTGAGATTTTAGTTTTGGTGTTGTTTTATTTAATTCCTGCACAACACTTTCTTTTATTATTCTATCATGTCTCTAGTTGATCACTATGTGGACCCAACACATGTAATTTGGGTTTGAGCTTGGTATTAATCTCGTTAAGTTTTCTGCATAAAAACTCACGCTTTGGGCTAGGTGATCGGATTCTTTTCGAGAATCGGGTCGCCTGACTCGACGGTTTTGTTCGGGCTGCCTCTGGGTCATGACAGAACTTGTATCATGATGACGAACTTATACCATCATGATTAACTTATACTGTTTCTTTTCTTTTATTTACATTTACTTAGTCCCGTTTTTATTTAATTTTAGTTATCTATCCAAGCGTTAGAGATGTCAAACTTGACGAGGAAAAGTGGTTTATGCACAAGGCAGCCATCCCGTGGCACATACCTAACCTACCAACTCAAGAACTTACACCTCCAAACGTCTATTTACGTTTATTAGGCTTAAGATATTCGTTTCATTTTAAAAACCATGTTTAAAACTATTTTCGTAATGTTTTCAAAACTATGATGCGTGAAATGTACATGAATGCATACAATTTTATGTCCTCAATATAATCCTCAATGCATGATCCAAATCAACTTAAAGAACTTAATTCTAATAAACATAGCATCAAACATCAAGCAACAATACATTCTCGAACAATAGCAATATCAAAAACCTATTAATTTAGTAAACACAGTCAACAAACAAATCCTAATATCTTGTGATGTAGGCCAAACGGCAAAACAAATGCGATATCACTTACCTGACGTCTTTAGAGAGTTTTAACACTTAAGGTTCTTCTTTTTAATACCTTCAAAACCATTAAAAGTATAAACATCAAAATTAATCAACTATCTCAAATTCTCATACCTATATCTGGGTAACATGCATATATATATTATACATTATAATTCTATTCCACCTTTTCTCAACTTCACAGTTTCTTAAGCCGGTAAAAGACAGAGAATACTTTCATTCATCATATTCAATCCAACTTAATCACTTAACAACTTTTAACAACCAAAACTTAATAAACAATAGTTAAACTTAGCAATTAACGGACATTCAATCTGTCCAAGTCTAAACATTAAGCCAATCTAACATTGCATTCCCTAAACCCAAACAACATAGTATAGCTCCATTGAAATGCTCATAATTCAAAACAGAGAGCAGAACGTCCAAACAACCAAGGACCATACTCAGAATTAATCTGCAGTCTTCATAACAATAAACGAAAATGAGCATAGATAGTCAACAGAGCTAATACCCTTCATGGTTATTCCTCTACCTTATCCATTAACGTCTATATAATAGAGCATGCATAATCCACCATGTTATTAATATCTTTTAAGACAGTAACCAATGCAGAACTAAAACATCCAAATATAAAACATGGCCTTTCAATCAGCAACTGAAATAAAGCAACAACTCAATCTGCAGAATACTATTGAAGGAACAACCATCGATACACATAACAAAACAATAATGAAAATAGAAGTCATTCCTAACAACCTTAACACCACCTTCTCATAACTTCAATAAGTAAAACAGAAAGAGCACAACATTACTTGAAGCTTTCGAGAGAGAGCAGAGAAAACCTAACACTAAAACTCACTGTTCTTCCCTTCTAGAAAATAACCTCCACCTCCAACCTTTATATCTCATATCTTAATCCTCCTCCCAGTTTCCATTTGGAAGTGGATGAACAGTTGGAGAGCTCAGGTGAGTCTCCACCGCACTTTCATGCAATTAGAGACTGTGTCGCTGTTAATTCCAGGCAATGGTTCGAATTCCCAGTTGATCAACTTCATGAGGACGATCGAAAGCAAAACCTCTTTCAAAACGAATTTCGTGAACGCCGGTCAATCACCTTCTTCCCGTGATCGACCACCAATCCAAGAATTTCACACTTCAGAGAATTACCAGTCGATCACCAACATATTGGACGATCGACCGCTCAGCATTCCGCTCGCCACTGCCATTTCTGCGGTCGATCCTGTGATCGACCGATTCCAACGTTTACACTCTAAAATGTTTTGCCAACTTAACCGATCAATCATCTCCCCAAAAATTGATTAGCCGCTTCTTCTAAAAATCTCTTAACAATTTATGTTTTACTCCTTAACCAAAATTTCCACTCTTCTTCATATATCATCACTCCAAACTATACAATATGCATATCATGAAATAGAAATTTATCTTCTTAGGCTACAATTATCTCATAAATCTAAAAAATCCTTAATTATTATTCTCTTTAACCTAAAATTAATATGACCAAAAATTCGGAGTATTACAGTGGGCCTCTAACATTTACAAAGATATAAAAAGTCATTCACTGCTTCAAAATGGCCGGATAAGCCACTGGCATCTACTGAAAACCCTGACAAATTAGAGAAGTCACCAGAATCAACTTCAGTTACTCTCAAAAAATTTCACAAGCAGACTTGCAACTAAAATGGAGGTTAGGGCTATGCTTTAAATGTGACGAGAAATACTCTATCAAGCATGTTTGCAAAAATCAATCCATCCATTTTATTCTGGTACACTCACCGTGAGAAATTGAACCTCAGTCCGATACACATGAGGGCATAATCATTGAAGAGGATTTAGAGGTAATGGAGATTTCACTAAATGCCTTAGCGGGCCAATGTACTCACTCTACATTTCGTATGGCGGGAACAGTCCTTCAGTGGTCGGTCTCGATACTCATCGAAAGTGGTAGCACCCATAACTTTATTGACGACGCTTTGGCCCAACACCTCCACCTAGAAATCGAGACTTGTCACGACCCGGAGGCGGGTCAGACAGAACCGTCAGGTCAGACTACTTGATTTTTGGAGAGAACCCGATTACCTAGCTCAAGGCGTAAATTTTTATGCAGAAGTCTTAATGGGAATAATATCAAGCCCAAACCCAATTCACATGAGTCGAGGTCCACAGAGTGATCAAATAAAGACATGAGAACATAATAAAGAAAAAGATTGTGCATGAATTAAATCAAACAACGCCAAAACTAAAACCCTAACATACCCGGAACAGAGGGATTGAACTGACAAATTTCCACTCATCCGCAGGGAGATCGAGACACTCACCAGGGAACACTAACATCGTCCTGCTGCCACATGTATACGACCAGTGCACAAAACCTACACCCTAACTTGAGGAAAAATATAATCTAAGGGATGAGTGACAAACTCAGTAGGGAAATCTATACTAAATGCAATGCATGCTAAAACCTTTTTCTTTATCTTTTAAAAACCATTTTGTGCTTCTCATTTACCGTACATGGATTTTTAAACATTTAAAACTTCTTTATCATTTTAACAAACTAGCTCATGGCCCTCAACGTGGATGGCTCTATTCAAAAAATCTGCTGTATACATAGACAACTATAATCGCAAAATATGTACATTATTTTCCGTATGAAAACGTCATCAGTGAAAAGGGATGGTCACACAAGGACCCATCCGTCACTTATCATAGAAAGTGGTATAATCGCTTGGATGTGCCGACATGCCGTAGCTAGCGCCGATACGATCCGAAGATCCCGCACATTACCCAAGTTGCCAGCGAGCAAGCTCTGCAATGACACAACTCGCGTAACCGCCTGGATGTGCCAACGGGCCTCCCTGGAGGCAGAGAAATGTCAAGAAAGCCTGGGGGCAGAGTATGTCAACTTTTTCAGGAATGAAATGGGGAAGAAAGCCTGGCTTCTCGGACCCGTGTCGTTATGCAACAGAAACGCTGCAGATAAGATTGAGAGAGGCAGACCACCGGCCATGGATGAGCGGAGTTGCTTAAACTGGTTGGATGGCCACAAACCCGGTTCGGTTATCTACATTAGTTTTGGAAGCTTAGATCATTTATCTCAGGAACAGAGCTCCACGAGATTGCGTACGGGTTGGAGGCTTTCCATTTCCCGTTCATCGGGGTAATCGGGAAAATACTCAAAACCACCATGGGAGGAGAGAAAGTGGAAGAAGAAATCATACTACCCGATGGGTTTGAAGAGAAATTGAAGGAATCCAAAAGAGGGCTGGTAATAAGAGGATGGGGCTCCTCAGCTACTGATTTTAGAGCACGACGCTGTAGGCGGCTTCATCACTCACTGCGGACGGAACTCGACACTGGAGGGGGTGAGCGTCGGGGTTCCGATGGCGACATGGCCGATGTCAGCGGAGCAATTCTTCAACAACAAACTGATCACTGACGTGCTGGGAATCGGAGTTCAAGTGGGGAGCAGACAGTGGGCGCATTATAACGAGAATAAAGAAATAGTGGCAAGAGACAGGGCGGAGAAAGCCGTAAAGAAACTGATGGGTGGCGGCGAAGAGGCGGTGGAGATGCGGTTGAGCAAAATGGCGAAGCCCGCTGCGGAAGAAGATGGGTCGTCTTTCAGGGATGCTCGTGCTTTAATTACGGAACTGAAATCTCTCCGGCGATAAAAAAATCATTACACAAAATCCAGTGATGGTATCATGAAGTTTCTAGATTTGAACTTCCTTTTCCATCTTCATCTCTCCCATCTCCATTGTTACATTTCCAGACGTCATAGTAAGATTCGATATGGGTTGATCCAGTCAAGAAGACTACAAACATGGGATCGGGTTAGATTCGAACAGTTCTACTATGACTTAATCATGTGAATCTCATGAAATTAATCAATAATTGTCTTGGCAACTCTCCATGATCACTTGGTGCTTGGAGATTGAATATCAAAAACGACTGTGCGTGTACCCCAAGTCTTATTCTCGTGTGACGCAAGTAATTAGACATGACAAACGAACTGAACCGATCAAATTAAATTTTAAAAAGTTTGGCTCGTCGAGCCTATCGAGCTTAATGAGCCGAGCCTAACGAACTTGTCGAGCCTAATGAGCTTTTTCTAAAAAAAATTCAACCCGAGCTAGCTCGCGAGCCACGAGGCTAACGAGCCGAGCCTAACGAGCCGACCGAGCCCAACGAGCCAAATATACATAAATAATATTATCTTATATATATATTATAAATTATTTTCAATATTATACAATTTAAAACTATAATAAACATTTATTATTGTAATGTAAAAATATTATAATTAATAATTTAATTGAATAAATATTTTTATTAATATAATAAATAATATATAATTGAAAAAGCTATTTGATGAGACAAATAAAATATATATGTATACAATTAATTGTAAATTTGATTAGAGGAATAACATATATATGCATACAATTAAATGTAAATTTGATGAGACAAATAAAATATATATGTATACAAGTTAAAGAAAACATATCAAAATGAAAATTACAATTTCAAATTTAAATGAAAATTTAGTCTTCGACATTCAAATTTTTGAATTCTTCTAATATGTCATCCTCTGTTGTTGATCTCTCGTCACAGCGTCGTTCCAATCCTTCATGCAAATGAGTGCCTTAACGAGTTTTGGTGCAAGTCTTCCTCGTTTATCATTGTACACACGACCACTTGCACTAAAAGTAGACTCCGATGCTACTGTAGAGACCGTAGGTATTAGTAGATCACGTGTCATTTTAGAAAGAATAGGAAATGAAATAGAGTTGCCTTTGCATCAAGCCAAAATATCAAAATGCTCGTCGTGAGAAATGTGATGGTAGGTGTCCAAATAAATATCGAGTTCATTTCTTTGTGAAGTATAAGAATGAATATCGTTATCTATTTCATTCAATATATCATCCATAAAATCTTGTGGAGCTCCACCACAAGCACCACTACTAGAGCTAGCATGAATATGTGAAGAAGGAATTAGACCAGTAATATTAAAATATTTAAGTTCATAAGAAAAATATAAATTAACAATTTCATTTTTTAATTGAGCACAAGTAATTAAAGAAGAAATACTTAAATTAGAAAAAATTTTATCAACCATTATACGCACTCCTTTTAATTTAAATTTAGGATTCATTATGCATGCAAAAAAAAAAATATTAGGTATGTTAAGCCAATATTTTTTAAATTTTGTTTCCATTTTATCAAGTAATGCACAAAATTCTTTTATTTGTCTAAATTTTTTAAAAGTTTCTGTTAATTTTATAAAAATTGGGAGAACAAGATGAATAGTGAGATAATAAATTCCCAAACATTCATTTGTAGCTTCAAAAAATGGTTTTAGAAGATCAAGAAATAAATTAGCAATATCGCAACTACTATGATCAAGAGTAATACCTTTTGTTTTTTCACTAATAAAAGCACAAATAACTAACCAATATGGCTTAGCATTTTCTAACATTAAATAAGTCGAATTCCACCTTGTGTCTACATCGATTTTTAATTTTCTTGGTTTAAGTTGAACAGCTTTACAATATTCTTTATATTTTTGTTGTCGTGTATTAGATGAACTAATATAAGAAATTGCAGATCGAATGATTCAATATGATGTGAAATAAATGACATTCCATCTCGAACAACTAAATTTAAAATATGACAAACACATCTCATATGAAAAAGAGAATTATGAGTCGTATCTAATTGAAATAACTTTTTAAATTTAAGAATTGCAACATCGTTAGCAGAAACATTATTTAGCGTAATACTAAAAATTTTATCTCTCAAAATTCCAACAATATATCTATAAATGGTAACGCCACTATATGGGTATTCACAACTACGAAATTCTCATATTCTTTCATTTAATTGCCAAGAGTCATCAATAAAATAAGAAATTATTATCCTAAAGGATTAGGTGCACTCTATAAATTAGAAGTAATACAAATAGATATGGGCGAAACATTTGAAAAAAAAACAATTAATTCATTTTTCATATTATTAGACATTTTAATAATATCACTTCGCGCGTACTTCTAGGAACTCGTCTAAAACTAAGATTAATATACTATTTCATAAAATTTTCAAATAACTCGCTATCAAACATAGATAAAGGTATCTCAGATTGTGATATATATTTTGTTACTTCTTCTCTCATTTTATTATGTGAGTATATAAAATTGCCACTGCCACTAGCATTTATGAGTGTTTATTTAGGGTCTCTCATTTGCTCGTTTAAGTGACATTTTGTATAATGCCTACCAATTGTGCTAGTAGTGTAACGACTCGAATTTTCGTCCCATTTTAAATATGCGTAAAAATTTTTAGAAAACGTTCAGAGTGCGCCTAATCCGGACCGCTACCAACCTTTCGTTAAAACTCGTTATAAAAATCGTCTATTTAATAAAATGCGGAAGCGTTGTAAAACAATTTATTAAAAACGTTGCGGAAGCATTAATAACAAATCATTTATTTAAAATACTGCGGAAGCGTAACTAAAATACTTTAACGAAATAACAAAACATTAAATTACATTTACAAAACTTTATTTACTTTAAATTACAATCCGATTATTTCTTACGTTTCGTAGCCTGGCTAACCACAAGCTCGCTCGTGCAAATCCCTCATCCAATGCTTCTAATCTAACGCTATCTTTTCCAGCGGATACTTACACCACGAGTAAACTGTAAGCCTAAAAAGCTTAGTAAAGAAAGGGCTAATAAATAAACATAATTTAAATAACGAAAACAATTATACAATTAACTAACATAAAGAATTAATAGAAGGAATTTAAATATAATTGTTAAGGAAACGAGCAGAGCTATTAACAAGCAACCATCATCAGATCCTAAAACTAACAGAGACCGAACAACAAGGCAGGCTAGATTACTAATAACGGAGCTAACAATAAGGATTCAATAACAATTCTACTCAGTAATACAATTCTACTAATACAAAGCATTACAATAACCTAAATACCTAGCATTTATGCATAGAAAGCATACTGAGCAATTATTATATGAGAATCCAGAGAACTAACACACAATTATCAACAAGAAGTCACTAATGGTTCATAAATCAGAGAGTTCACAACAGAGACTAGAAATCACCAAACCATACACATCGCACGCACACATACTCATGGGTAGGGCTTAGACAGCCACACACACCCAATCCTTACCATTTGAAGCAAGCCATAACAGGGACATCAAGTTCCATCACACAGCAGCAACGGAAGCAGAAACTTCGGATCTTGATCTCCATCACATCAATAGAATATGACCAAAACAAAACTCACAATAATCAGGGACATGATGTAAATCATCCCTATTGTTGCTTTTCCTCTGGGTCTCCAGCTCTAGAACACCCTCGGCCTCGAAGAGAGAAAAACGCTCGAGCCAACAACCATCCACTGAATTTATACAAAATTGACAATTTGAAATGCTTAACCATCCGAGGCAATTATCCCACAATTAGCGACACACCCATATTTGAAACACATAACTGCTTACCAAAGTTGTCCCACAAAATCAGCTACAGAAGCTGATATTTCGGACACACTCTCGTCGTTCAATCCTCCCAGCTAGACCACACTGTTACCTTCAATAGACAGAAACCAATGGACCAATTCAGTCCAACTGGTACGAAAACCCGGCCACCAGCCCAATCGCGAACCCAAGTACAGCCCAGCCCGAACATCCAGCCTAGTCCACAAATGAAGACCAAACGATTCCCCCTGCCAGCCAGCCAGCCACCACTGTCGGCCATCAGAATGTGAAGGAGAAGGAGGAAGGATGCCTTACCTCTAACAGACGCCGGAATCGCAGTCTGGAAGTCCCGATCGCAAGCCCTAAACGCGAACCGCCGTGACTCGCACCGTCGCTCGCACACCGGTGCTCCGTCCCGAGCATCGAGCCTCACGCATCGTCGCCGAACCCGCTCGCCTCGCCATCGCCGGTCGTCGCCTCTCACAGTCGCACGTCGTCGCTAGCTCGGACCCGCCGTCGCTCTGCCGTTCGTCGTCGCCTGAATCGGTCGTCGTCTCTCGCCTCGGCTCCGATCTCCCCTGTCTCCCTCCCTCATGTCTCTCTTTTTCCCTCTTCTAATTCGTTCTTCCAAAAACCCAAAAAAACAACATTCATTTATTTTGTTATTATTATTATTATTATTATTATTTTTAATTCTTTCAATGTAATTTAATTAATTCATTATTTAATTAACTATTTCATTGATATAGTCTACTCTTTCATTTAATTAATAGACCCAATTTCAAATACTCAATTTATTCCTAATATTGTTTAATTATTGATCCAATTTAATCAATTAGTCAATAATACCTAATTAATTCAAATATCATTTGATGATAATTGCGTCTTTGGTAACAGATTTGTATACATAATGTTTAATACAATATTTACATTGTGCTCTACTTTCTATTGTTTCACCAACTTTTCATTTCAAAATGATTCCATACATTTGACGTTTTGCTTCTTTTTTTCTAGGTGAAGACGTGGATGCATGTGCAGATGATTGACCTATTGAAATTGCAGGATTATCTCCCCTAATTTTCTCAATATCATCATTAGTGTTAATAAAAGTGTCAAACAAAAAATTACGTAGATCCATAATTATAAAAATTGACTACTGCAAAACAATAAAAAAATAAAATGATACCGCACACCAATTACTCAACAATGGTATGAATTTATGATTACCTCCATGAATACGAGTCCTACAAAAATCACAAAAAAAATTGTTAGTTCGTAATACACCTTAAATTAAAAATAATAAAAATAAATTAAATACAATATTGTAAACCTACCTTTTGAATGAATAGAAAGAGTTTAAAATAAGAAAGCACAAGAGAGAATATAATTAGCAAAAGAGAGAATATAATTAGCACAAGGAGAAGTGTATTAGAAATTGAGAGATTGAGAGAAAGATTGATGAAAAATTTTGGAGATAGTTGAAGGGTATTTATAGAAAAGGGGAAGGGGAAGGGGGAGCAACAGTGTGAAGACCGTTGTTGAGCAGTTGTTTAGACCGTTGCTGCTAGCAACGGTCTTCAGCAATGGTCTGAAGGCCGTTGCCCAGTGCCCAGCGGCTAGCAGGGACACTGGACAGGCGGACACCGACAGAGGGACACCGGACAGGCGGGCTCGCCGCTGCTTAGTCTCCTATCGACGCCCGACGCTTGGTCCCCTATCGACGCTGAACTGCTTAGAAACGACACTTCGTCATTTCTGGGTCGCCGGCCAGCAGGGACACTGACGTCCGACGCCCGACGGGCGAAGCTTGGTCGCCTATTGACGTTGAACTGCTTAGAAATTGCACTTCGTCATTTCTGGGTCCCCGGCCAGCAGGGACACTGAAATGACGAAGTGCCGGTGCCCCAGAACTCTTCAACTACGAAATGATTAAATCTTCTTTGTGAAATCTCTTCTCTGGAATCTGCTTGGAATCTTTTCTCAGTTAAAATCTCTGGAAAATCTCTTCAACTACGAAATGACGAAAATCTCTTTAACTACCCATGTGAAAACTCAGAAGCTTCCAAGCAGGGACAGTGGGACACCACTGCATTCGCCTTCGTCGGCCAAGGGTGGCTGGCGAGTGGCGGGCAGGCTCGACTAGGCCCGCCTTTTGAACCCAAGCTGAGTGTCACGGTCTTACTTTCAAGAGACTTACGAGAGACCGTGCGGTACTCGTTGTTAGGGGGAACAACGAGTCAGCCTTCAAAGTGTGCCAACGGCACCAAATGCCCACGACGTTAGAACGAGCTTTGTGTCTAACGAGCGAGCAGCGAGCGAGCGAGATTAATCGAAAAGAGCGTCATTGAGCATAGTTTGTATGTAAAAAGCTTTATCATTGATTGTTAGCAAATTACATTGGGTAGGGGGTCTACGTGCAGTCATGCATCTCTCCCTAAAAAGCATTCTGGACCATCTCCACCATGGCAGGAGTGAACATGCTATGGTGGTGAGGAGTCACTTTCCTAAAATAGAAAATAAAAAGATACAAGAAAATTTCCATAAATAGAAATAAACTAACTTAGCAGTAGGGCGGCCATGGACAACACGTCCTGATAAGCCCAAATTGTTACACTAACTTGCTTGGTTACTGTAGCTCAGCCCCCGCTACGGCCGAGCGGGCAGGCTGGTAGCCACCTCTACAAGTGACCATGTCATCTCTGCCGTCTGTCTCGTCTCGTCTCATTGGCTCCATCTCTCAGTCCGTAGTTCTCTCTCCACGCCAAGCCTGACGCCTGTGACCAATTACGTGCAAGCCCTGCGTAGGGCGTATTGAGGAAGTTTCGTTCTGTTTTCAGCAGAAGCAAATAAGTCAAACAAAAGCAAGCATCCAAGTTTCCTCGGAATAAAAATTCAATTTTTCCATATTCTGCGCAAATCTAACTTCTTCCAAGTCCATAAAAACCCATTTAGTGATTCTTCTTCTTCATCAATTCCAGTCTATTGTTGTTTTCTTTCGGCAGATTCTGAAAATCTTGTCTTGAAATGGGTGATGAGAATCACCAGCTTCATGTTTTCTTCCTTCCGTTCATGGCTCACGGCCATATAATTCCCGCGGTAGACATGGCAAAGCTCTTCTCAGCCCGAGGAGTGAAAACCACCATCGTCACCACTCCTCTAAACGCCCCTATCATCTCCAACTCTATCCAGAAACGCGACGTTAATTTACAGATTCTGAAATTTCCTTGTGCAGAGGCTGGTCTTCCAGATGGGTGCGAAAATGTGGATTCAATCAAGTCTCGGGATCTATTTATAGCTTTCTTCAAATGCACATCCTTACTACAGGAGCCATTGGAGAAGCTGATGGAGGAGCTTCGTCCCGATTGCCTCGTGGCTGATTTGTTCTTCCCGTGGGCCAATGACACCGCTTCAAAGCTCGGAATCCCCAGGCTTCTTTTTCAAGGAACCAGCTTCTTTTCCATCTGTGCTTCTACTTCTGTGAGATTACACCAGCCTCATAAAAACGTTTCGTCCAACTCCGAACTGTTTCTCATTCCTAGCCTTCCCCATGAAATCAAGCTGACGGCGAATCAGCTGCCGGACTTTGTCCGGAATAGTGAAAACCCAGAGTGGAGCGAGATTGTGCAAAACGTTAATGACTCTGGAACTAGAAGCTATGGAGTTATTATGAACAGCTTTTACGAGCTAGAGCCGGATTACGCAGACTACTGCAGAAACATTTTGGGACGAAGAGCGTGGCATATTGGCCCTCTTTCGCTCTGCAACAAGGAGGTTGGAGAGAAGGAGCGGAGAGGAAAGGAAGCTGCCATTAAAGGCCAAGAATGCTTGAAGTGGCTGGATTCGAAGAAACCGAATTCGGTGATCTACGTGTGTTTTGGAAGCATGGTGAATTTCACTTCTTCACAGCTGAAGGAAATCGCGATGGGTCTG
>CM039480.1:27990448-28037609 GCA_022433065.1 Begonia loranthoides
GGGGGGGGGGGATGTATATATAACCCATCTTGGACACAAGTTACAATACAAGTAATAAAGTAGATGCTAATAATCAACCACCTAGGAGGAGGAAAAGTCATTAGCAAACCAAGATAAACATTAATTACTTAAAAGAAGGGAGATGAGAAAGAGGAAGATTAATCACCTAAGGAGATGAAAAGAGCCTAGAAAACCATAAGAGTATATTGGAATATAAACTGCCATATCTAGATCCTTCTTTGGTGAGACAAGGCTTACCTAGGAAGATGTAAAGTTCTTTTAATAATTCAAAGGCCACCTAATACATTTAAGGAGAGCAATTGGGTCGAGGATATGGACTTGGAATTCGGACTTCAAGTGTGGGCTTTCTCTTCTTCTCCGATTGGACTTGGTCCCACCCATTTGATTAAGTATGTGGGCTTATCTAAGTCCATGGTTGTTGGGTCATTCTCCAAGCTTTCACGGAAGTGAATTCCTAATTGTCCTTCTGTCAAAATTGTGATTAAATGTCAAGGAGCCTCCTTGCCATCATGCGTTGGTTCATGTTCAAGTTCTTCCAGTTTATTTAATCCTGCAAAATAGCAACTAATTATATAAGCAATGAGCCTATTGGCTTGGGTTCGAATGATAGGACCTTAGGGTGCATTAGCTGGTAGGATGCAGGCATTGAAGGACTCACTGAGGTTGTTGAAGCTTAAGTTGCATTTGGGGATGGAGCAGAAGACATGTTTGGCCCAACATGTCGCATCTATTCCTCGTAGATAGTTGTGGGCCGCTGGGTCAAGCAAAAATAACCTCCTCATCTCTCTTTCAAACTGCCTCTCTGTTGTTGCTCTAGATGCGGCCCACATTGCATCCTTGAACAACCTTCCTATAAATTATTTTTGAAAATTGCCATACAGGTGTCGGATACAAAACCGATGGTCCGTTTGCCCTGCCACCTCTTTGACAACTGGCACTAGCCTCTATAAAGACTCATAGTATGATTCAAACATTGGTACACAACACATAACATAAACATAGAAGACAAAAACAATCAACCGGACCTTTTGTTGGTCAGAAATAATTGTCCACCCATTGCTGCTGGGGGTGTTTAGATCGTCGAGCAACAATTTCAAAAACCAGTTCCAAGAAGCCCTATTTTCTGTTTCAACCACAACTACAACAATCATATACATTCCATCATTTCGTCGATGGTGATAGCAGTGAGCAGCTGGCTCGGAGTCGCTCCCTTCAAGTGGCAACCGTCCAAAAAAATAACCGGTCTACCACAGTTCCACAGGGCCATCTTGCATGCAGCCAAACACATGTACATCCTTTTAAATGCACTCATCTCTAGGTCAACACGCACTAAGCTTCCAGAATTAGACTTCCGAATCTCCTAGACATAGGACCGTATGAGCTTGTATTGCTCATTATCATCTCCTTCGTTAATTTTTTTGGCCGCATTTCTTGCCCTCTAGCAAGGCTGGGTATGATGTTGACGTTAAAGTCCTTCCTGACTGTCTCAATTATGGAAGAAAGGTCCCAGTTGGCCTGACTTTTGAATATGTTCAAGGAATGTGCTGCCACCCATTTTACAGAGGCATGTCGACTTTCAATCTTTCTCGAGCAAGTGTGAACGTCATTGTAACACTTTATTTAAAACATCATTTCACCTTGCATTTTTTAGGCGTGCAGCCGCCACGTGCATCCTTCCTGGTAGGCAGCCCTCAACCGATGAGCGTCACTATGGGTGAATTTTATCCCGTACCCATTCTTCAACGCATGATCAACAATTTCTTCTCTAATTTTATTCAGTGAACTATACTTTTTGCCAAGCCCCATACCAGCGAAAGTGCATTGTTCTTGTGGTGGGCGTCTAGGCCTACTCTCGGCTATATCCATGTCTTTGTCACTACTAGATTCACATAATAAATAGAGTTCCTCCTCGTGTAGAGTTGCTGAGACAGAATGCAACACTATTGTAGTTTCGTCTCTAATTCCATGTACCTCATTGGCAAAAAATGTGACTATGAGTCTCACTTCAACTTGATGGTTAATAACAGATTCCTCAACATTCCAAGATGTCATTTGTTTTTCAACAAATTCTTTAACTTCGCCAAAATGTGGTTCACTTCAGCTCTCAAAATTCTCTAGGGTTCGCTAATCCCTGATAAAATGTATGAGAAAATTGCAAGGAATTTGCTGTGTATTTATACAAGTCGAAGTAGGCACATTAAACCATTGTGATTCATGATAATTGTAGGTTTATTTTTTAAAAATTATATAAATTGCTGTATCTTGACATCATCACGTTTAACGATAAACATGACTGTGATGTTGGTAAAATTATTTTTTTAATAGTTTAGTGATTAATTTATTAAAAAAATAAAATAAAATAATGATGGACTTATCATTAAATGAAAAAAAAATGGTTGATTTGTCCTTTTTCCTAAACAAAATGAAGAGAATTATAATATGAGAATAATTAAAATAAAATGGGGAAGAGTTTTGGGACAATGACTATTAGTTTTCTTGACCTGGAGGCAGAGTATGTGAACTTTTTCAGGAATGAAATGGGGAAGAAAGCTTGGCTTCTCGGACCGGTGTCGTTATGCAACAGAAACGCTGCAGATAAGATTGAGAGAGGCAGACCAGCGGCCATTGATGAGCGGAGTTGCTTAAACTGGTTGGATGGCCACAAACCGGTTCGGTTATCTACATTAGTTTTGGAAGCTTAGCTCATTTGTCTCAGGAACAGAGCTCCACGAGATTGCGTATGGGTTGGAGGCGTCCCATTTCCCGTTCACCTGGGTAATCGGGAAAATACTCAAATCCACCATGGGAAGAGAGAAAGTGGAAGAAGAAATCATACCACCCGATGGGTTTGAAGAGAGATCGAAGGAATCCAAAAGAGGGCTGGTAATAAGAGAATAGGGCTCCTTAGCTATTGATTTTAGAGCACGACGCTGTAGGTGGCTTCATCACCCACTCCAGATGGAACTCGACACTGGAGGGGGTGAGCGCCGGCGTTCCGATGTCGACATGGCCGATGTCAGCGGAGCAATTCTTCGACGAGAAACTGAAGGGAAAAACAGAAGTAGAAAATAAGAAGAACAGATTTTTGAGGAGAAACTTCAATCTCTATTTTAGATTGATTCTGGTGTTTCTAGTCTTTTCTTCTACAAAATAGTCTCTTATGTAAAGAGGACTTTTCAGCTTCTAATAATTCAAAATATGACAAGCTTTCTAGGAAGATGAAACAGCTCCTAGGAAATAACATCACAAAATATTAAAAATAACTATTATTTTAATACTCCTCCTTGATGTAATTTCCGGTGACACCAAGTTGTGATCTAAAAATTTGAAACTTGTCTCAAGAGAGTGCTTTGGTAAAAATATCAGCAACTTGATCTTCTGATTTGCAAAATTTCAACGCAATCTCGCCTCTTGATTCAACCTCACGAAGAAGATGATATTTGATAGCAATATGCTTGGTTCTGCAATGTTGAACTGGGTTTTTAGCAATTGCTATGGCAGATTGATTATCACAAAAGATTTCGATAGGCTCTCTTTGCTTTTCTCCCATATCTTCAAGTATTCTTTTCAACCACATTGCTTGATTTGCACAACCAGCAGCTGCTACATACTCGGCTTCAGCAGTTGATTGCGCTACATTGTCTTGTTTTTTTGAACTCCAAGAAAACATAGCAGATCCTAAGCTAAAACAATAACCAGAAGTGCTTCTCAAATCATCACAAGAACCTGCCCAATCACTATCAGTAAATCCGACAAGCTTCACATAAGCTGTTTTCTTATACCACATACCAAAATCGATAGTTCCCTGCAAGTATCTCAATATTCTTTTGGCTGTACCAAAATGAATTTGGCTAGGACTTTGCATAAATCTTGAGAGTAAACTCGTAGCATACAAGATGTCAGGTCTTGTATTGCACAAATACAGCAAACTCCCCACAAGACTTCTATAGATAGATGCATCCACTTTCTTTTCTCCATCATCCTTTTGCAATTTCTCATTTGGAATTAATGGAGTTGCCATTGATTTACAGCCCGACATATTGAACATTTTCAAGAGATCTTCAGTGTATTTCTTCTGAGAACAGAATATTCCACCAGCTTCTTGACTAACTTCAATACCAAGGAAATAATTTAAATTTCCCAAGTCAGTCATCTCAAAGCTTGCCATCATCTCGTTTTTGAATTTTTCCATCATATTTGCATTACCTCCAGTAAAAATCAGATCATCTACATAGAGAGATACGATGATAAAATCATTATGATTTTGAGACTTAATGTATAACGTAGGCTCGCTTTGGCTCCTCCTGAAACCTTGCTGAATAAAATATTGATCTATTCTCCCATACCAAGTTCTCGGAGCTTGTTTTAAACCATATAATGCCTTGTTCAATTTATAGACTTTGCTTTCGTCTTTCTTGAATCCCTCTGGTTGATCGACAAAAACTTCTTCATCCAACACTCCATTGAGAAATGTTGACTTCACATCTAATTGCAAAATCTTCCAACTATTTTGAGCAGCGAAAGAGACTAAAGCTCTAATGGTATCCATTCTTGCAATTGGAGCAAAAGTTTCATTATAATCTATTCCATGTCGCTGTGCATATCCCTTTGCAACCAATCTTGCTTTATGCTTCAAAATAGAGCCATCTGGATTTAACTTAGTTTTGTAAATCCATTTTAATCCAATGACTTCTTTATTTGCAAGCAAAGAAACCAACTCCCAAGTATTATTTTTTTCTATCATTCTGATTTCTTCGTTCATTGCTTTCCACCAAACTTCCTCCTTTGAAGCTGCTGCATAATTATTTGGCTCAAGTGCTGCATAATTACAATGCTCATAGACTTCACTAAGAAGTCTTGTTCTTCGTACCGGGGATTCATAGGTTGACTCCTCTTCATTATCTTCATCAATCAATCGAGAGGATGAGGGAGTTTCTGCTTGAATATGTTGATTTCCTTCAACCTCATATTCTACTTCCTCTTCAATAAATGGCTCAATTGATAATTCATCACCTTGTTGGAATACTTTTTCTTCATCCCAATCCCAAAATGCATTTTCATTGAATTTTACATCTCTGCTCACAACCAATTTTCTTGTCTTCAAATTGAAAATTCGAAAACCTTTTGAAACATTGCTATAACCAACAAATATTCCCTTTTCAGCTTTCTCTTCGAGTTTGGTCCTCTTTTGAGGTGGAACATGTATATAACAAATGCATCCAAAAACTCTTAAAAAACTCGCAGAGGGTTTGAATCCATACCAAGCTTCAAAAGGAGTTTTGTTTTCAACTGCTTTTCTCGGCAAACGATTGAGCAAAAACACAGCAGTATTCACTGCCTCGCCCCAAAATTCTTGAGGCATTTTTTTCTCTAGCAACATGGATCTCGCCATTTCCATGACAGTTCTGTTTTTTCTTTCAGAGACTCCATTTTGCTGAGGAGAATAAGCAACTGAAAGCTGATGTTCAATTCCCTCAGCATCACAAAAATTTTCAAACTCCTTAGAATTATATTCAGTCCCCTGATCACTTCTCAAACACTTAATTTTGCAATTAGACTGATTTTCAACAAGACATTTGAATTTCTTGAATCTGTCAAAAACTTCAGATTTCGCATGCAGAAAATAGACCCACATCATTCTCGTAAAATCATCAATAAAAAGAATAAAATACCTGCTTTGATTGCAAGTTGGAGTCTTCATTGGTCCACACACATCCGTATGAACGAGTTGTAATTTTTCTGTAGCTCACCAATTGCTTTCTGAAGGAAATGACAATTTGTGTTGTTTTCCAACCATACACCCTTCACATACTTGAGACTCTTTCTCTAGAAGAGGAAAATCTTTCATCATCTCCTTTTGATGTAAAAGTCTCAATGAATTATAATTATAATGGCCAAATCGTTGATGCCATAACATAGACTCATCCACCGTTGCCACCATAGCTTTAGTATAGCTCCATTGAATCGAAAAATTTCTGCTTCTTCCCATTTTTACTTCAAATAATTCAAATTTGTTATCGGAATCATATATTTTACAGAAATCATTCTCAAAGCATAAAGAATAGCCATTTTCCATCATCTGTCCAACACTCAACAAATTTTGATCAAGTGAAGGAACAAGTAACACATCTTTAATAAACTTGGTACCTCTTGTTGTTGAGATTGCTACTGTGCCTTTTCCTTTAGATTCAACAAGTTCTCCATTTCCCATCTTGATTCTGGCTTCAATAGAGGTGTCGAGTTCTGTAAAAATTGATTCATCGGAAGCCATATGGTTGCTGCAACCACTATCAATAAACCAGATTTTTTCTTCTTGAGCGAGTGCTTGACATGCAAAGAACAAATGCTCATTCTCCTCCTTTTCTTCAGAATAATGAGCTTGATGATTATTCTTGAATCTGCAATCTTTTTCAATATGCCCAAACTTCTTGCAATTTCTGCATTGTGGCTTTACGGCATGATAGCAATTTTTTTCCAAGTGATTTGTTTTTTTGCAAATACCACAAGGTGAAAATTCTGTCACTTTTTCTTTCCCCTTTGCCTCTTTAAAATCAGAATTTTTCTGATCATATTGAGGCTTTTTCTTAAAATGTTTGCTCTTCTTTAGACTCACTTTAGATTGAAAGGCATGCTCCAAAGAGTTTTCACCTCTTCTCGCTAATCTTTGTTCATGAGCTTGAAGAGAACCCATCAACTCAATAACTGAAAGTTGTTGCAAGTTCTTTGACTCCTCAATTGCAGCCACTATATGATCATATTTTTCAGTTAAACTAATCAAAATTTTTTGAACAATTCTTTGATTAGTCACCTCTTCACCAAGACCCCTCATTTGATTAACAACTTCAAGTATTCTAAAACAATAAACTTTCACATCTTCAGAATCTTTCATTTTCAAATTTTCAAACTCTCTTCTAAAACCTTGAAGTTTGATGATCTTTACCTTTTCATTTTCTTGAAATTCAATCTGTAGAATCTCCCAAGCTGCCTTTGAAGATTCAGCTCTCATCAGCCTCGGAAAAATTGATCCAGACACAGATTGTTGAAGGATGAACAATGCTTTTGCATCTTTGGTAATCTCTTGCTTTCTATTGGTTGAAGTTGAACTTCCTTCTGTTGGAACTGCAATCCCCTTTTCTACTACATCCCACAGATCTTGAGATAAGAAGAAAGTCTTCATTTTAATGCTCCAATAATCGTAGCTCTCGCCAGAAAAAATAAGAACAAGTGATGAAGCTCCAACAGTTGCCATTTTCAACCCTTAGACGAACTTGGTTAGCTCTGATACCAATTGAAGGAAAAAACAGAAGTAGAAAATAAGAAGAACAGATTTTTGAGGAGAAACTTCAATCTCTATTTTAGATTGATTGTTTCTAGTTTTTTCTTCTACAAAATAGTCTCTTATGTAAAGAGGACTTTTCAGCTTCTAATAATTCAAAATATGACAAACTTTCTAGGAAGATGAAACAGATCCTAGGAAATAATATCACAAAATATTAAAAATAACTATTATTTTAATAGAAACTGATCACTGACATGCTGGGAATCGGAGTTCAAGTGGGGAGCAGAAAGTGGGCGCTAACGAGAGAAAGGAAATGGTGGCAAGAGACAGGGTGGAGAACGCCGTGAAGAAACTGATGGATGGCGGCGAAGAGGTGGCGGAGATGCGGAGGAAGGCCATCGAGTTGAGCAAAATGGCGAAGCGAGCTGTGGAAGAAGATGGGTCGTTTTTCAGGGATGCTCGTGATTTAATTGCAGAGCTGAAATCGCTCCGGCGACCAAAAAAATCATCACAAAATCTAGTGTTAAGGTAAGAGCTTACGTAATAAGTCATTACAAGCTGAATTATTAAGGCTGGGTACTCATTGGTTCCATCGACAAAGTTTCTGGGTTTGAACTTCCTTTTCCATTTTCATCTCTCCCATCTCCATTGTTACATTTCATAGGAAGATTCGTTATGGGTTGATCCAGTCAAGAAGACGACAAACATTGGATCAGTGTCAGATTCGAACAATCCTACTATGACTTGATCATGCCAATCTCATAAAATTAATTGTCTTGGCAACTCTCCAACGTCACTTGGTGATTGGAGATTGCATGTCAATAACGGGTATTTGCACAAAAGAGAAATCATAAACAGCAGTGCGTGTACCCCAAGTCTTATCCGTGCGTGACGCAAGTGATCATGTCATCTCTGCTGTCACTCTTTGCTCCAGCTCTGTCTCTGAAGCCTAAGGAAGTTTCCCTCTGTTTTCATCAGAAGTACGTCTAGGAAAGGCAAGTCAAGCAAGTGTCCAAGTTTCCTCGGAATAAAAATTCAAATTTTCCATCTTTTTCCCAAATCTTACTCCTTACATGTCTATAAAACCCATTTAGTGATTCTTCTTCTTCATCAATTCCAGTCAATTGTTGTTTTCTTTCCGCAGATTCTGATAATCTTGTCCTGAAATGGGTGATGAGAATCACCAGCTTCATGTTTTCTTCCTTCCGTTCTTGGCTCACGGCCATATAATTCCCGCGGTAGACATGGCAAAGCTCTTCTCAGCCCGAGGAGTGAAAACCACCATCGTCACCACTCCTCTAAACGCCCCTAGCATCTCCAACTCTATCCAGAAACGCGACGTTAATTTACAGATTCTGAAATTTCCTTGTGCAGAGGCTGGTCTTCCAGATGGGTGTGAAAATGTGGATTCAATCAAGTCTCCGGATCTATTTTTACCTTTCCTCAAATCCACATCCTTGCTACAGGAGCCATTGGAGAAGCTGATGGAGGAGCTTCGTCCCGATTGCCTCGTGGCTGATATGTTCTTCCCATGGGCCAATGACACCGCTTCAAAGCTCGGCATCCCCAGGCTTCTTTTTCATGGAACCAGCTTCTTCTCCATCTGTGCTTCTACTTCTGTGAGATTACACAAGCCTCATAAAAACCTTTCCTCCAACTCCGAACTGTTTCTCATTCCTGGCCTTCCCCATGAAATCAAGCTGACGGCGAATCAACTGCCGGACTTTGTCCGGAATAGTGAAAACACAGAGTTGAGCGAGTTTGTGCAAAACGTTAGTGAGTCTGGAACTGGAAGCTATGGAGTTATTATGAACAGCTTTTACGAGCTAGAGCCGGATTACGCAGACTACTACAGAAACATTTTGGGACGAAGAGCGTGGCATATTGGCCCTCTTTCGCTCTGCAACAAGGAGGTTGGAGAGAAGGAGCAGAGAGGAAAGGAAGCTGCCATTAAAGGCCAAGAATGCTTGAAGTGGCTGGATTCGAAGAAACCGAATTCGGTGATCTACGTGTGTTTTGGAAGCATGGCGAATTTCACTTCTTCACAGCTGAAGGAAATCGCGATGGGTCTGGAAGCTTCAAAACAGGATTTTATCTGGGTAGTGAGAAAAGGTAAGGAAGAGGAAGAAGAAAAAGATTGGTTAACTGAAGGTTTCGAGGAGAGGACGAAGGAGAAGGGACTCATAATAAGAGGGTGGGCGCCACAAGTGTTGATTTTGGATCACAGTTCGGTCGGAGGATTTGTGAGCCACTGTGGGTGGAATTCGACTCTCGAAGCCATTTCAGCCGGAGTTCCGATGGTCACCTGGCCCGCAGCGGCGGAGCAGTTTTATAATGAGAAATTGGTGACGGATGTATTGAAAATAGGCGTCGGAGTCGGATCTCAGAAGTGGTCGAGAGTGGTGGATGGTAGCGTCAAGAAGGAGGCTTTAGAAAAGGCTATCAGAACATTAATGGTGAGCGAAGAAGGAGAAGAAATGAGAAGCAGAGCGAGAGCTCTACGAGAAAAGGCAAAAAGGGCTGTTTCTGGAGATGGATCATCATCCTCTGATCTGAATGCTTTGATTGAAGAATTAAAAAAAATTAGACTTTGAAGTCCATTGACAATTTAAAAATCTTCAGATTTTCAGTGTTATTCTCTTCTTCCTCCCTGTTCTCCCTTTTCTGCTTCTTACTCTTTCTGTAACTCTAATTTATCTCGATCAGTACAAATAATTTTTCTATTTCATCTCTCTTACTTTCATCACCTGCGGTTCAAATGGCCGAAACCTGTGCAAAGTCCCAGGAGGAAACCATCAAGCATTTAGAGAGTGAAACAAAATCTTACCTGGAGAGCTCATTCGGAGCAAGGAATTGCGGCAAAATTGGATGCGATGATGGCTGCCATTACCCAGCAGCGACCAGTCGGCGAGAGCTGCATCCGCGTCAAGGGCTTCTCCCAAACCCAAATTATGCATCTACCTCCATGAATCCGGCTCGGAATAAAACTGTGGAGAATTTTCCAAGTGATCATGTAATATCTTCTGTGCGCCCAGTACAATATTGTCTGTTTTGGGTCGAATTCCACACGGTTTTGTTCTTGAGGTTAGTCCAAAACGTGTTGTACTAGGAAAGGAAGGGAACTATGCTTATAAACCATGCATTTTTTACTCTTCCAAGCGATGTAGGATTGTGCCCCCTGATATTGGTCGGACCCACACTTAGGCCTTTCTTGGCCTTCACAGGGCAGGATGTTGAGAATTGAATGCGAAACGGAAAAAGAAAACTGCGAAAGCAGTGACACCAAGATTTACGTGGAAAACTCTAACGGGAAAAAACCATGTGCAGAGGAAAAATCACTAAATTGAAAATCAAGGTACAATGAGTTTTGCGACTCAAACATCAATATATAGAGAAACTAAATAACTCTAATATTGAATATGGGCCCAACCCGGCCCAACTAGAATTCGGGTCACCCCAAACTCTAACAATCTCCACCTTGACACGAATTCCACCTGAGAGATCCAATGCAAGCTTCACAACCCACCCCAAAACGAATCTAGAACACTGAACTCTGACAATCTCCACCTTCAAAGAAATTCCAATGTAAGGCGAACAACCTGCAAAACTCCAACGAAAAATAACCTCCTCTTCCATATAGGCCCCTGATGGGCCAACTCAAAACCTGGTATGGATCAAGTTTAAGCCCTGCTTAAACTTGAGAGACACACTCGGAGAGAAATCACATCTTCTCAATTGTACCATCGAATTATCAGAGATGTCGCAACGATCTGCATGTGAATATGTTGAATCCATACTCTCGAACACATTCAATGCGTAACCCACTGTAGATGTTTCACTATATCGCCGTGGAGCTTTACCCTTTCCCTTGGTTCTGCTTCTGACGATACCTCTCTGACGTGAAACTGTAACTGAAACTGGTGACGATGTGGTGACTGCATCACACTGAACATCTGTAATAGGCTGACATATTGATTCTGATGTGGATTCAGAATCCAACTTGAACTTCACCTGAGAACCTGACTTCTTCTGAGTCTTCTTCAACAAACCTTTTGAAGGTGAATTCACAAACTTTCCAGCCTGATTACCCATCACCGTAGAACCCTGTAATACATATAAATTTGCAGAGCTTCTGTGTCCTTTTAACTTGATGAGAGCACCCCTAGTGATCTTTATACCTCCACCTACAGCGCTGTACTTCTACCCTTTGGAATCCAGAGTACTCAACGAGATCAGATTCTTCTTTAACTTGGGAACATGTCGCACGCTACCCAGTGTCCTCACAACTCCATCAAACATTCTGATTCTGACGGTACCAATACCAGCTATCTTGCAAGGTGTGTTATTGCCCATTAACACAGCACCTCCTGAAACGGTCTCATATGTCGTAAACCAATCCCGATTGTAGTACATATGAAACGAACACGCTGAATCCAGAATCCACTCTTTGTTTGGCTTTGAGTTTCCCTCTGACACTATTAGAAGATCTCCATCACTATGGTCTTCTTCTGCGACAACTACTTCACCGGACGTCATCGGTTGTTTTCCCTTCTCAGCTCTCTTTAACTCATTCTGCAATTTACGGCACTCGGCTTTGATGTGCCCCCTTCCATGACAGAAGTAACAGATTCTATCTCGGTTCCTTGACTTTGACCGGCCCTTCAAACTCTGAACATTATCACTGCCTTTGTTGTTTGAATCTCTTGTTCTACCCCGAACGACGAGTCTCTCACCTCGAGATTTGGATTCTTTAACAAGCTGCTTCATATTTTCCTTTGACAACAAAGAACCATAAACCTCTTCCAGAGTTAGAATGTCCCTACTGTACAAGATCGTATCTCTGAAAGAACCATATGAAGCAGGCAACGAGCATAACAGAATCAACCCCAAATCCTCCTCATCGTACTTATATCCCATAGTCTTCAAATCTGAAACTAACTCCTTGAATGCAGTCAAGTGCTCTGTAATAGAGGCTCCTTCCAATAACTGATGAGAATATAACCGCTGCTTCAAATGCAGCTTACTCGTCAAGGTTTTCTTCATACACAACTGCTTCAATCTGAACCATAAATCAGCGACAGACTTCTCGTTCAAAACATCCTGCAAAATCTGATTTGATAAATGCAGACGTATCATAGATAGGACTTTCCAATCATTTCGAATTTTCTCCTCTTCACTCAATAACATGGGCATTTTATTGAGCTCTAATAACGCGTCGTCTAAATCCATTTGTGCGAGCACATCTCGCATATTCACCTGCCATAACTGAGATCTCGTATTCTGATCCAACTGCAGAATATCGAATTTCAACGAACTCATCATGCCCAAAAAAATTTCAGTAATTTTTCCACAATTTCTGAACCCAAAATATCTGCTCCAAAACTTCGGTGCCAGATAAATTAATATCACAATCAAATTATCTTTAAAAATAATCCAATATTCCACACCACAATAAAAATAAAAAATATTTCCCTCACTGGTTTCTCTGCGAGCGACGACAACCAGACAGCGCAGCGGAGGCTGGGTAGGCGAAGGCTGTGCTCTACTTGTTCTTCGCGAAACTCTTCTGTTCTTCGATCAACAGATGATCGACGGTGCGGCGCTGGACAGTGGGACGGAAGTCTCTGTTCTTCGCTGCTTCGGTTCCTCGGCGACGGACGGCAGGGGAACGACGGACGGCAGCGGGCTGGGCTGTGGCGACGGGTGGCTCTTCCTTCGTCGGACGGTGATGGACGACAACTTTCTGTCGTCGACGGCGGCTTCTTCGCTGGAGAACAACGCGGGTAGACCCTTCGTAGATGAAGGCAGGGGCGACGCAGGGAAACTCTTTTTCCCTTTTCTTTTTTTTTTTTAATTTCTTTTTCCACAAAATACAATTTTTCACCAAAAATTGTAAATCCTAAATTTCGTTCGATCCGAGTACAAAAATTCTAACTCCGCTCTGATATCAATTGTCGAAAACTGATATAGAGAATTTCACCTGGGCTCTGATACCAATTGTTGAGAATCGAACGCGAAACGAAAAAAGAAAACTACGAAAGCAGGGACACTAAGATTTACGTGGAAAACCCTAACAGGAAAAAACCACGGGCAGAGGAAAAATCACTAAGTTGGAAATTAAGGTACAATGAGTTTTGCGACTCAAACATCAATATATAGAGAAACTAAATAACCCTAATATTGAATATGGGCCTAACCCGACCCAACTAGAATTCGGGTCACCCCAAACTCTAACACAGGATGCCAAAATTTCCCCCCCTTGGGGACCCGACATTCTCGTCCCCCACACTTTCGGTTGGAATTTCGCTCTGATACCATTTATAACGTCCTTCGGTGCTCCTAATACAATATTGTCTGCTTTTGGCTGAAGCCTGCATGGTTTTGTTCTTGAGGTTAACCCAAACGCATTGTACTAGGTAGGGAGGGAAACCATGCTTATGAATCATGCATTTTTTACTCTCCCAAGCGATGTGAGATTGTGGCCTCCCTGATATGAGCCAGACCCACACCTAGGCTTTCCCTGACCTTCACAGGGCAGGATGCCATAGACCCTCAATGGCAAGCTTGTTTACCACGCTTGGATTTTCCATTGTGTACAAGAGAGAATACGAGGGATTGGCTGCGAAAAGCCAACAGATATTTCAGCCTTCTGCAAATTCCAGATCATTTAAAAGTGGCCACAACAGAATTATAATTATAGGATCAGGTGGATGTTTGGTTCACTGGTTTTATCGCTGCCTTCTTGAATGTCGGATGGGACAAGTTGCATCAGAAATTTGCAAAAACTTTTCACCAGTTACAGTTGAGGATATTATGGAAACATTCAGTCGAAAATCACAAACAACTACAATCACAGAGTATATAAATCGGTTTGAAACTTTAAAATCCATGGTTATGTCTTCTTTGCCTAATATGTCAGAATTGTATTACATGTCAATTTTTGCAAGTGGATTGAGAGATGAAATTCGAGCTATAGTTAAAATCAATAAGCTCCAGATTCTATCTCATGCTTTTAAGGTAGCTCTTCTTCAAGAAACTGCAGGCCGGCCTCCAACATTTACCACTACATACAAAGTGATTCGTTGCTTCAAAATGGCCGGATAAGCCACTGGCATCTACGGAATACCCTGGCAAATTAGATAAGTCACTAGAATCAACTTCAATTACTCTAAAAAAATTTCACAAGCAGACTTGCAACTAAAACGGAGGTTAGGGCTTTGCTTTAAATGTGACAAGAAATACTCTATTGTGCATGTTTGCAAAAACCAATCCATCCAATTTATTCTGGTAGACTCACAGTCAGAAATTGAACCTCAGTCCGATACACATGAGGGCATAATCATTGAAGAGGATTAAGAGGTAATGGAGATTTCGCTAAATGCCTTAGCGGGCCAAGGTACTCACTCGACATTTCGTATTTTGGGAATAGTCCTTCAGTGGTTGGTCTCGATACTCATCGAAAGTGGTAGCACCCATAACTTTATTGACGACGCTCTGGCCTGATGCCTCCACCTAGAAATCAATACTGCCCGAACCTTTCCAGTTACCATTGTCAATGGCGATCGCCTCACTAGTGCACCCTTGCGTTCATTGATAACTTGTAAGATGCACTCTCTTTATTTCACATTTCCTATACGATTTCTATAGCTGGCAGGTAGTGATTTAATCTTGGGAATTGACTGGATAAATAGTGTTAGTCCAGTTACTTTTAATATTCCCCAAGAATACTTGTGGATTTTTCATGGGGAAAACAAAATTTCTTTGCCGACTACTATCGTTTCTTCTCAGCTCACGCCAATGTCCACTTGCACTTTATTTGCTTGGACTAAAAAATAACCATATTACCTGACGACCTATTTTTCTTCATGCCCTATTACAGACTCAGCCTAGACTCAGCCTCTCTCCCCGCTTGCATTCAAAATTTGCTGACAGAATTTGCATACATATTTGGGACACCGAAAGGCTTTCCACCCCCACGCTTTCGTGATCATGAAATTCCGTTAGTGCTGGAAGCCAAGCCTTTCCGCCTACATCCACACCGTTGTCCGTTTACTCACAAGTTGGTGATAGAACGCTTGGTGGCTGAGATGTTGGCAAAAGGCATAATTTCCCCAAGTACCAGCCCGTATGCCTCCTCGGTGCTGTTAGTAAAGAAAAAAGATGGACAGTGGCGTTTCTGTGTTAACTACATACAACTGAATTCCTTGACTGTTAAGAACAAATTTCCAATGCCACCAACAACTTGATTGATGAGCTACATGGCTTGTCTGTGTTCTCCAAACTCCACCTTCACTCCGGCTACCATCAAATTTGGGTCTCTGAAGCAGACCGTCACAAAACTATTTTTTGAACCCATCAAGGCCTATATGAGTTCAAAGTAATGTCTTTTGACCTTACCAATGCGCCAACAACATTCAAATCCCTCATGAACACTGTATTTAGCCCTTATCTCGGGAAATTCATCCTGGTATTCTTCAATGACATGTTAATCTATAGTCGCTCTATGCAGGAGCACTGCTTCCTTGTTCAAAGTGTTATGCAGCTGCTACAGGGTCAATCACTATTTGCTAAAATGAGCAAATGCTCTTTCGGGCAACAATAGGTAATATATCTGGGGCATATAATTTTGAACATTGGTGTTGCTCCAGACCTGGAGAAACACAGTCAGCAAAGTCCACAAGATTTATCCAGTCGCAACACAGTCGCTGATGCTTTATCCAGGCGACTACAAGATTTGGTAGAACATTACGCCAAGTCAGTTCTACAACCCGCTTGGGTTTAGAGGTTATTGACAACTATGCAGAGGACTCATGGAGTTCAGATAAGATTCAGCAGGTGCTTTTATCTAAACCAGACTCCGATAATTTTACTTACAAAGACGACATTCTTCAATTTTGAGGCAAATTGGTGATTAGATCATCGGGCACCATTAGAGAAAAATTGGTGGAGACCATTCATAGTTTCCATTTAGGCGGTCATTCGTGCATTCAAGCCACCATACAAAGAGCCAAACAGTTTTTCTGGTGGCCTGGTATGTCAAAGGTCATTCGATCCATGGTTCTACAATGTGAGATCTGCAAAAGGAGCAAGCATGAACATGTTCCTTATCCTGGATTATTGCAACCACTTCTAGTGCCAAACAAAGTTTGGACGCATATCTTATGGATTTTATTGAAGGCCTTCCTCTCTCGGGCAAATTGGATTGCGTTATGGTGGTGGTGGACTGTATTACCAAATATGCTCACTTTGTAGCCTTGGCCCATCCATTCATAGCACCACAAGTGGCCACCGCGTTCTTGGACAATATCTATAAGCTACATGACCTTCCCCAGCACATATCATCAGATCGAGAAAAATTTTTCTCTTCAAGCTTCTGGCAATCTCTCTTTTCGGCATTAGGAACTAAATTGGATATGTCAACAACATACCATCCTGAATTGAATGACCAGACAGAATGAGTCAATCAATGCCTAGAAATGTATCTCTGGTGCATGTCACATACCCACCCGAAACAATGGCGTAAGTGGCTTCTTTTGGTAGAGTGGTGGTATAATACTACGTTTCAATCTGCCATTAAAATGTCTGTTTGAAGCTCTGTACAACACCACCCCCATGCAATTGGCATTAGGCCCGTATCAACAAACGGACACGGCAACAGTTGATAGTTGGTTGACAGATAGGTTTCACATGGATAGAAGGCTTAAACATAATATCACTCAAGCGCAGGCGAGAATAAAATTGTATGCAGACAAAAATCATTATGAGCGAACTTTCACATAGGGCGATCTCATCTACTTCAAATAGAGAAGACGCAAGAGGACAGAAAGGAGGAGGAAGCCCAAGTCAACCATCTGACATGGAAGACAATAGCCAAGTCGTCCAGCTGACATGGAAGACAACTGGACAGCTGACGAGGAAAACAACTAGAGTTAGAGAATGTATGAAAGGCGGGAAGTGTACCAGGGAGGGTGTGATGTGTGTTTTCCCCAATTCTGTTATTCTCTTCTTCCTCCCTGTTCTCCTCTTTCTGTAACTCTACTTCATCTCAATCTATACAAATAATTCTTCCATTTCATCTTCCTTACTTCAATCACCATAACATTTTTATTCGTAAGAAGAGTAAGAAAGATTCAGGGCATGATATCGACAAGGGAGGGAAGGGAAGAAAGGAGTGTTTCTGCTTTCAAAAAGACGAATTTGTGGCTTTATCCGATAATGTTGAGTAGGATGATCTAGTAGAGCTAGATGGGCAAGTGGGATTTGATCTTGATGAGCTTCTTAAGGCTTCAGTTTTTTTTTTAGACGAGTGGGATTGGAACAGTGTATAAAGTTGTGCTTGAAGATGGATTCACCTTAGCCATGAGACAACTGGGCAAAGGCAGTTCCCTGAGGTTTAAGGAGCTTCAGACTGAAGTGGAAGCAACTTGAAAGCTTAGGCAACCGAATGTTGTCCCACGTACAGCTTGTTACTGGTTTGTTATCCAGAAACTTCTCATTTACAATTATGTACCCAATGGCCATCTCTCCGCTGCCATTCACGATAAGCTTTATCGACCAGATAATTCATTCTTAGATATAATCATGTGAAGAGTTTCCATCAAAGAGTTATAAAGTGAGGGGTGCAACATGGATGGCTGCCTTGATGGTGACTGTTGAAAAACCCAAATATACCTTATGATAATTGTCACAAATCCAAAAGCCATATTGGATTACACAATTTCCAACATTCTTCCACTTGGTCTATGTTTGTCATATTTCTTTAATAAGTAAACACAACACATGAATCATAGCGATATGTACTCTTTTATGAAATTGAGTTTTACCTTCCATGTATCACAATGCATTATGTTCCTTCTTTAATGTCCATAAACTTAATGAATAAACCTTATGTTTATTCTAGATCCAAACTTTATTGATGTTTCTAAAAAATAAACATGCGCATATAATAAAACAAACATGAGAAAGCATCACAGAGTTTTATTTAAATACTCGTTCTTACAGTGAATTACATAAGGGATACAAGTCCCATGTTTTATACATGATTCTTAAATTTTGACGGTGGCATGCCTTTTGTCAAAAGATCAGCTAATATCAACTCAGAGCTTATGTGGTCAATGATCACTGATTTATTCTTAACACGTTCTCTTATGGCTAAGTACTTTATGTCGATGTGTAAGCTTCAACTACCAATTTTATTATTCTTAGTCATAAAAACAACAGCTGAGTTGTCACAGTACAATCTCAATGGCTTAGTAATTGAATCCATAATTCTAAGCCTGGTAATAAAACTTCTCATCTATACACCATGCTGGGTAGCCTCAGAACATGAAACAAACTCCGCTTCTATAGTGGAAGTAGCAGTTAGTGATTTCTTTGCACTCCTCCATGACACAGCTCCACCCGCTAACATAAAAATTTATCCTAAAGTCGATTTATAGGAATCAACACAGCCAGCAAAGTTTGAATCGGAATAGCCAATCACTTCCAAATCATCAGTCCGTCTATATATCACCAAGTAGTCCTTTGTCCCTTGAAGGTACCTCATAACATTGTTGGCAGCTATCAAGTGGTCAATGCCTAGATTACTCTCATATCTTCCTAACATTCCAACTGCAAATGCAATGTCAGGTCGAGTGCAAACCTGAACATACATAAGGCTTCCGACAGCTGAAACATATTGAATGTTTTTCCTTCGCTCACTCTCAAGACCATTCTTTGGGCATTGGTTCAAATTGAATTTGTCACCCTTCACGATAGGAGCTACACTAGGTGAACAATTTTTCATTTTTAATCTCTCTAAAACTCTATTGATATAAGCTTCCTGAGACAAACCCAAAATAACTCGAAATCTATCTCGATGTATCTTAATTCCTATAACATAGGATGGATCACCCATATCCTTCATATCAAAGTTTTGAGAGAGAAATTTTTTCACCTCATGTAACAATCCTTTGTCATTAGTAGCAAGCAAAATATCATCTACATATAAAATTAAGAAACAAATCTTACTCCCACTGACCTTAAGGTATATACATTGATCCATAATGTTCTCTACAAAACCAAATGAACAGATAACATCATGAAATTTTAAATACCACTGGCGAGAAGCTTGTTTCAGTTCGTATATGGATTTTTAAGCTTGCAAACTAAATGTTCACCTTCACTAGAGGAAAATCCTTCAGGTTGTTCCATATAAATCTCTTCCTCTAAATCTCCATTTAGAAATGTCGTTTTCACATCCATTTGTTGCAACTCAAAGTCAAAATGTGCACCTAATGCTAGAATGATACGAGGAGAATCTTTCTTAGATACAGGAGAAAAAGTCTCATTGTAGTTGATTCCTTTCTATTGAGTGAATACTTTAGCTACGAGTCTAGATTTATATCTCTCAATATTGCCTAGTGAGTCTTTCTTAGTTTTAAAGACTCATTTACACCCTATGACTTTACACCAATAGGCAACTTAACGAGATCCCAAACTTTGTTAGAACTCATAGAATTCATCTACTTTCATAGCATCATACCATAAATTTGATTACTTACAACTCATAGCTTGTGAAAATGTTTCAGAATCATTTTTAGCTTCAATGTCACAGTCTGATTCTTGTAAATACACGACGTAATCACAAGAAACTACTGATTTCTTTTCTCTAGTAGATTTTTTTAATGTTGTTTCAACATCTTCTTGAGAAACATTTTGTTCAATTTGTTGATCAACAATTTCAGATATTTTCTCAAGAACTTGATTTACTTGATTATTATCAGCGATTTGTGGAGCTTCAATGATTGATTATTCAACACTCAATTGGTCTTGAGGAGTTTCATTAATAAAAATCAATTTATCACTTTATTTATATGGCTGAACATTAACGTGATCTCTTTCAAGAACAATGTCTTGAAATCGATCACTCCCACTAATCAAGTGATTCTCAAGAAATTTAGCATTTTTTGATTCCACAATTCCAGTAATATGAGATGGAGACTAGAATTTATAACCTTTAGACTTCTCAGCATATCCAATGAAATACCCACTAATAGTCCTCGGGTCTAATTTCTTCTCTTGTGGGTTATATATCCTTATTTCAGACAAACAACTCCATATGTGTATATGCTGTAAACTCGATTTCCAACCTTTAAGTAACTCAAATGGCATTTTAGAAATAGCATTTGTTGAAACTCGATTTAGTATATACACAGCCGTCTTAAGTGCCTCAGTCCACAAGAAATCTGAAAGATTGGAGCAGCTATGCATACTCCTCACCATGTCCAATAAGTATATTGAGCAACTATTCCATGCTCTTGAAGAAACTTCGCAAACGGATCAGGTGCTTGTCCATTATCAGTGTATCTACTATAGTACTATCCACATCTATCAGTTTTCATGATCTTTATGTGCTTACCGCATTGTTTTTCTACTTTAGCTTTGAAAACCTTAAAGGATTCTAATGATTCATTCTTATGATGAAGCAAGTAAATATACATGTATCGCGAGAAATCATCTATGAAAGAGATAAAGTATCTAGGACCGTAAGAGTCTATAACCGAACTACAAATATCCGAATGTGATCTCTAATATGTCGGTACTCCTCTTTGCACCTTTCTTACTCTTGTTAGTCTGCTTACCCTTCATGCAGTCCACACAAGTGTCAAAATCAGTAAAATCCAAAGTACTAAGTACTTTATCATTCGCTAATCTTTTAATTCTCTCTATGGAGATATGTCCCAATCTCCGGTGCCATAAGATAGAAGAGTCCTCATTTGTAAGATATCTTTTATTACCAGTATAAACATGCATAGCATTATAAGCAGTATTACTTTGTAAATTGAGAGAGAAAAGACCATCAGACAATATACCATTCCCAACAAGTTCAAATTTGTAAAATAAACTGAAATTTATATCTGAAAAGTTAAAGGAATATTTCAAAGGTATAAGTCTCGATACAGAAACCAAATTCCTAAAAAAAACTAGGAATATAAAATGTCTTTTCTAACTGTAGTACAAAACCACTACTCAAAATCAAACTGCATGTGCCAATGGCCTCCACATGTGAGCGCATCTTGCTGCCTGTATAGATGCATTGCTCATTGCCCACTAGCTTCCTTAGATTTTTCATACTCTCAAAGTATTTGAAATATGGATTATAGAACCTGAATCAATCCAACATGTGTCACAAATATAATCAACCATATTAGATTCAAAACAAACAAGTGAGATTAACATACATTTTTTCTCAAGCCAACCCTTATATTTGGTGCAATCTTTCTTTATGTGTCCCTTCTTGTTACAGAAGAAACACCTAGATTCCTTCTTGATTCCACTATCTTGGACAAGTATTTTACCTTTCCCTTTATTTTTTGGCCCGCCGCTGGCTTTTTATTTGTGTTGCCACATATGCATTTTCACTCATTTCCATAGTCAATCTCCCTTCCTCTTGAACACACATGGTTAATAACTCATTGATAGACCATTTATCTTTATGTGTGTTGTAGGATATTTTGAAAGATCCATATGCTTGTGGAAGAGTGTTCAAAATATAGTGCACAAGAAAAGAGTTAGACAAGTCATCCTTAAGTGTTTTGAGCTGAGCTGCAATATCCCTCATTTGCATTATGTGCTCACGTCCACCTCTCACTAATGAGAGCCTCAATGATGAAAAATTCATTATTAGGGTGCTTGCAAGTGCCTTATCTGAAGTTGTAACGACCCGATTTTTATTTACTTTAAAAATCTTGTAAATTTAAAACTTTTCTTCTAATAAAAACATCAGAGTACTTATCTCTTATAAAACCCTATCATTAAAACCATTTACTTAAAACATTTATCAATTGTAATGAAAATAATAAAATCATTTTCTGAAAATGCAGCGGAATTAAAACAAGCATTAAAGAATACAGAATAATTTATAAACCCTTTTACAAATAAATTTCATTTAATTCTTTAGCCCAGCCAGCCACAAGATTCACTCGTGCAAATCCTTCATCGATTGCCTCTTAGTCTGTTCACCTGTGCGTTTACCTACATCGCAGACTTAACTAATGAGCCTAATGTTCAGTAAGTGATATAAAATAAAATGTATGATGCACATGGCATGCAACTTTTAAATCTATTTTTGTTTCTGTTTCTGTTTCTCTATTTATTGTTCTACTTTTGGTATTCATCTCAAGCCTCAACCAATGGGGGATTAATCCACCCAAAGCCTCTAACCATGGGGACCATGTCCACCAAGCCTCTATTTATGAGTCAAAGTTCAACACCAAAGCCTTAACCGTCTAACATTGTGATGTAACTCAACCATTGGGGGACGAATCCACCCAAAGCCTCTAACCATGGGGATGATGTCCACCAAGCCTCTATTTATGAGTTACATGCCAAAGCCTTAACTGGTTACCATTGAAAACATAACTTAAACAATGAGGGACTAATCCACCCAAAGCCTCTAACCAAGGGGACCATGTCCACCAAACCTCTATTTATGGGTTACGTGCCAAAGCCTTAAACTATGGGGAGCGCGTCAACTAAACCTCTAACCATGGGGGAACAATCCACCCAAGCCTCTCTAACCATGGGGGAACAATCCGCCCAAGCCTTTATCTTTTTCTTTACGTTACTTTATTATTTAACCATTTAATATTCGATTCCGTTTTCTTTACAAAACCATGCTTAAAACTCATTTTCGTATCGTTTTGAAAACCATGATGCATGATACTCGTGGATGCGTACATTCTCTACTAGAGGAATTAGCGCAACCAACATACAATTCATAGAAAATGCTTATAAAACTGTAAACAATGACACGTGCTATTTAAACTGTAAACACCGAAACATGCTATTTAAAACTGTAAACACCGAAACATGCTATTTAAAACTGTAAGCACCGAAACATACATCTACTATTCTTGCGATGTAGGGCCCTAAGGACCAAAGCACATGCGTATCACTCACCTGGCGTCCGTGACGCGTTTGACACTCTATTCTTTTCCAGTTAATACCTTCAAAATAATTAATATATATTTATTAATATATTTACTCATTATAAACCTTAACTTTTATATCATTATTCTGTAAGTTCATTTCACATTTTTCGTCCAATTATTTTCATCGACTAATTAACTAATAATTATTGACCACCGAATTTTCATAAACCTTAACGCTTAATAATTCTCATTAGTCAACTTAGTTACTTAGCAACCTTGCAATAACCATTTATAGTTGCTCATTCCATCAATGTGACCTAATAATAAAGAGAATTTATTTTATAATACAATTCATTACCTTTTAATGAAAATCCATTGGAACCAACAAAGGAATTTATTTACCTTTATTACCCAAAATCACGCCCAATATTAATATCCCAACAAAGCATGAAACCTCGACATCTATCAATCAAACCAAACGTGTGACGGCTTAATCCAAATTACATAATGTATTCTTTTCCAATTAATAATCCAAATCTTAACCTACAGAATATATGACCACAATGTATATTCCCACAACATTATTATCCGAACATGACCAGTAATCCCTTCACCAATAATAACAACACAATAGATTAATGGTTCATTACTGGCAACTGAACCAATTTCAATCACATTAACGTTTCCCGTTACTAAAATCATAGTCCTTATCTTCATTCATCCACTTAGCAAAATTTACAGTCTAAACATCATTTAGATCACTTATCGAAATAATAAAATGAAATCTAAACAATGATAGTTATTCAACGGCAGTATTTATAGAGCATAGATATTCACAGCTGTCCAAACAACGATAAGCAGAGCATATTTATTCATCCTTTGAATCAATTAAGGAAGGCAGTAGATAATAAATCCAAAACAACCAATCAACCACTAACCATCTAGTTACATATTACCAAAAACGCAACACCACCAGTCTAAGAATATAGAGGACAATTCACAATAATTTATCATCATAGAAGAGTCTCACACTTCACATATTATCCTTAATTTCTTCAGCTTGAACTGTCAGCATGTTATTCAATCCAAAGAAACAGAAAACATATATCATTTCATTATCCAGATTCATCAATCGAAGAACAAAGATCACCCTACAGACTTCTCATCATAGCAGAACCAAACCCATGAACAGAATCAATTTGATATAGCAATATTTCCTCAAACAATCCATCGACAGATCATTAACACAAAACAACAGATTTCAATCACACAAACCCTCAGTGCACATATCCAGAAATCCAAGTACAAGACTCTGTATTACCTGAAGACAGGAACATAGCCGAGGCAATCCAGTAGCTTCACTCCTTATTCTTCTTCACTGTTTTTCCACCAGAGTACCCGGTCATCAATGTCCAATTCCCCCCCAAGAGTACTCGGTCATCACTTCTTCACTGTCACTCACACCAACTTCTCCACTTTTCCATCACTTTTCCTCCTCTTCACCCGAAATTCCACTGCACCAGACGACTTATATCCGAGAGAGAAAACTGCCACTGCCAACCCATATATGCAGAGAAGACTGGAAGATTACACAACTCAAGGAAGGTGGTCCAATACCTGATGGCCATGTGGAAGCCCTAAACTTTTCGGGAGAAGAATAAGCCGGTTCAATTTGGAAACCACAAAAACCGACCAGAACCGATCCCTTGCACCAGCCTTCACCAATCACCCCCGCCATCACTATTGTCGCCGATTTGTTCCCTGAATCGTCCATCATAGAGTTGAGTTACTCGACAATCAACAACTGAATTACTTACCTTGGACAACCGCGAAGAGAAACGCAGCTTCACGGATAGCACGATCCAACTCTGTGCCCTAGCCACAGCACACCCGCGAGGTCACCAGCAGCACATCGAGCC
Source organism: Begonia loranthoides (assembly GCA_022433065.1). Taxonomy (NCBI): domain Eukaryota; kingdom Viridiplantae; phylum Streptophyta; class Magnoliopsida; order Cucurbitales; family Begoniaceae; genus Begonia; species Begonia loranthoides. Next base: position 28,015,582 of record CM039480.1, read on the forward strand.
ATCGCCGACGTCTCCCTCACGCCGTCACCTTTCGCTCGTCGTTGTCCTTCGTCTCCCGTTCGCCTCTTGGTCGCCTCCCTCTCTCGATTTCTCTCGAGCTCTCTCTCTTTTCTCAAATCCCCAATTTTTCTTCACTCTTCAGACAATGGCCCGAGGCCATGTCTGAAGCTCCAGACCAAACTGGTTCCTTGAACCGGTTCAATTCCACGCTTTCTCTTTATCCGATTTTCCTTCCTCTTTTTTTTTTTCCACCTAATTCTTCCATTTAATTAATTCTCATTTCACTTACTTTTAAATAATTAAATTCTTTATTTAATTATTTTCATCCCAATTCTAATTTTCTTTTTTTTTAATATTACTTGATGATAATTATCGGCCGAATTTAAATTATTCGATTCGATTTCCCAAATTAATTTCTCATTAAATAAATCCTTGATTATTATCCAAATATTTCCCTTAATCAATTTTCTTATCAAATAAATCTCTAATTATCCTTAATTAATTATGTGACAAAAATCGGGGTATTACAGAAGTCTCAAATTGTTAATCAATAAGCTTTAGCAATTCTTTGGCATTCTTATGCTCACCAATCGAACCTTGTATACTAGCACAAATCTTAGTTATTATATACATAATGCTAAGGCGATTAGATCGCTCCCAACGCTCACTAAGAATAAGATCCTCTTTAGTGCTAGTAAGAGTAATAATTGACTCATATTTCATGATAGCATAATCGATGTCCATAAGCCCTATTCTGAGAAGAATCTTCTCCCTCCATGACTTATAGTTTTTACCATTTAATTTAGGAATATTATATTTAAAATCAGAGAAATTACCAATATTTATAGCTGCAAAAATAAATAGAAATGTTTATCATCCATAATATGAGACGAACAACATAAATCATGTTTTATCAATGCTAATCATGCTCAAATAATTATGAATTAAGTGATATAAAACTTACCTGTAGGCTAAATTTTTAATGCAATAAGATTCATATAACTGTATGATAAAACTATTGAATTATATTCCTTTTCTTAATACCTGTGGGTAAATTAAGAAATATAATCTAATATTTTATCATAAGTAATTGTACAAATATAATAGAAATTCCTGTGGGATAAAATCCATTATATTCATGTAATTAATCACAATAAATGTTATTATATGATCCTTAAAACTTTATGTATAAGTTTGGATAACTAAAGATGTTGTGGCTACTCAACAATTAACCAAAATTATACGGATCATTTAACATTTAAATTAATTCACTAAAATGTTCATATTAAAACCATAGCATGTGAATGTGAATTAATATTAATAATAAAATTATAATAGCTGCATTGCAATTAAACTTTAAATTCTGTAAGTAATAATTTATTACCATTAATAAATTACTAGACATATTATGTCAACAAAAAGAATTTGGTAGAGTGGCCACCCATCCTGCCCAACACCTTTAAGTCCTGGGTTGGAATGCTAGGATGCAACTTTATTGCACTTTTTAATTAAAAACATAATATATTTAGTCTAAATCCAAAATCGTTCAATAATAGAATCTCGGTTGAGTGGCAACCCGCTCGCAATTTTCAAATAAATATCGTCGTTTTAGCCCATATTGAAGGTTGCTTTCTTATTATTGAACTACGTAATTTTATACTACCCAGAACTGCATGTGGCCCAAGTACTTCATGCATTCCTTCACAAAACAAAATAACATGTAGTTTCTAACTTTATGAAACTACAAGTACGTTGAATCATCTTCAACCTCTCGTAGGAGTTCTTTGACCTGCATGAAACCCGCCATCTAGTCGACGATTTCTTATGATTTCGGAAACCAAAATCGATGATTCAAAGTGCAATATGTTCGTAATCAAGTTTCTAAATGATTCGTAACATAAAATCACTTCAAAAACATCTAAAACGTAAATTTTAAAAATCAAAATTTTCAAAACTTTATTTTGGAAATACTTCAAGACAGAGGCTTTAATGACCCTAATACTAACTGTAAATTTAATCTTTATCGATCTAACATGCTTTGAGAACAAAAGCCGAATCATTTAGATCAAAACGTGAAAATTCAAAATACCTCTAGCCATTGACGATAAAATAGAGACAACTGCTTTCCTTCCTTAAAAAATCGCTTCTAAATCTTTCTGTTTTCAAGCGATGGTGTAATTTTTGTATGAGAATTTCTTTTTTGAGAATATAGCACTTAGGGGACCTTCAAATTAACCCTCTTTTATAACTCTTCCCATCAAAGAGTTATAAAGTGAGGAGTGCAACATGGACAGTTGCATTGATGGTGACAGTTGAAAAACTGGACCATACCTTATCATAATTGTCACAAATCCAAAATCCATATTGGGTTACATAATTTCCAATAGGGATTTCATGAGCCACTACAGCTGGAACTCCGTGATGGAGATGGTGAGCTGCGGAGTGTTGTTTATTACCAGGCCAATCACCTCCGAACAATTCTACAACGAGAAGTTCATAACCAACGTGTTGAAGATGGGAGTTTCAATGGGAAATATGGAGTGGATATCGTGGCTAGATGAGCCAAAACTGACTGTGGGAAGAGAGATAGTGACAACAGCAGTGGAGCATCTGATGGGTGGGGAAGAAAAAGATGAGGTGGTGGAAATTCGGTGGCGAGCGAAAGAGGTGGCAGAGAAGGCAAAGAGAGCTATTGAAAAAGGAGGTTCTTCCTACGAAAACGTCCATGCATTATCGAAGAAATCAAAGCTCGAGTTAATGGGTAAGAGAAAAGTAGATTAATTAACTTGTAATTAATTTAATATAAACTAATGAGGCATTCAACCCAAATTAATTTATCCTAGGCCAAATTCAACCAGAGAAATGAGGAGGGAGAGAGAAAACCCTCTTAGTTTTAATTTGGTTTAATCAAGTTAATCTAAACTAAATAATTTGATTCCTATTAATTGCTGACATGACATAATGATGTAGATTAAAATGAGTCCAGGTGGCCTTTTATTAATGACTACGCACGTACGCGTTAAGGTAGATATATATATATTTTGCAATTCATAAGAGGTAATACGAACATTTCAATGTTTTCTTAATTTTTTGACCATTGACTAAGTTTTTTATAAAAATTTTTTTAAATATAATTTGAATTCTTAGATATCATATACGAAATATAATGATTAACAGTAAAAAAATTACCTAAATCTGTGGGGCATCAAATTCTTAATGATAGCATGAGTTTTGCATGATGTTTGGAAAAAAATGTAATATTTCATTTTTTCGTAATAAAATTAAGTAAAGAAAATTGAGAAATTAGTATAAATTTATTGGGTAGAAATAATTAGAATTGTAATTAATTAAACGAATTAGGGATAGATTGAATGAATTGAAAGAAGAACGGTGATACAGCAGAAAACAAGTTGGATTAGGCGGTATGGTGGATGACATAATGATAGCGTAAAATATGTAGGGCTGGTTGACAGGTCAGGTGACTGTAGTAGTTACCCGGTCCTCTTCTGTCATCCGTTGCTGAAGGAAAGAGGGCCTGAAGAAATCAGAAACCGAACCGTGCTACGCAACAGAAACCAAGTGTTGCGAACCGTGAACCACGGCTGGGCAGGCGACAGGGCGGGCAGACTGTTCGTCGCTCCCGGTCTGCGCCTGTCAACTGGTCCTGCTTTCACTCTCGGTTCTGAAGCAAATGGAAAACCCAATGCGGTGGTCTTATCGACCATTTGACGAGATCGACAGAGAGCATTAGGGCTGTGATTTTTGGGCGATCATCAGGCGATTTCTAGGCGACAGCAAGGTTTTGCTTCAGACCTCCGTCTTTGAGCTCAATTCTGCAAGAGTGGTTTTGCAAGCGACAGAGAGAGGGGATTAAGGCTGTGGATGTTGGGCTCGGTTAGTTGGCGAACAACAGGGGCAATTTGTGGCAAAGGTTTAGTTCTACGAAAGGATGGTAACTTCGGCTTGCATAATTGAGTTTCAATTTTGGTTCTGTTATTTGGCCGATACTGAAGAACTGAGAGAGTTACTCATTGTCAGGAATTTTGGAAATTGTCACTGTCAATTTAGTCACGGTTTAGGAAAGTTGGAAATAGGTTGGTCAGTTGTTTGAATTGCAGTAATTCAGTTTTTATTGGAGTTGTCATTTCCGTAGTTTTCTAATTTAGAAGTTTGAGTTTGGTAATTTTGAAGAATTGTATTGAAAAAAAAAAATTTAATAGCATCAGGATCCAGTAGAAAAAGAAAATGAAAGGAGGTTTCCACTACAGATGGTCACTCATAGTTAAGGACTACATACTTTTCAGAAGAATTTCGAACAAGAAAAGAAGAGGAACTTTTTCAAAGTGATATTAAGAATAGATCACTTGTGTATTCTAGGACAGTCGACTTTCAAAGTTTTCAATAATTGGGATTGGAAGAACTCTTTGGGCATGCTGGGCTTATGGGACTGTGCTCTTTGCCTAGTACTTTGTATAAGCAGTTGGTCCAGTTATTTTATGCTAACATGACATTCCGATCTCAACCGCTTGTTGGAAGAACCTATGTTCTGGGAACTGAAATTGTATTAACTCCATAAATCATTAAAGAGATAATTGGTTTTGATGTCTCGGGAATGTGGAAAATATTGCTGCACCTCTTCTGATCCAGAGTTTGTTCAAATTGAGCGAGCAAACAAATTCTTAAGACAAGTTCATAAGGATCCTCAAATTGATGGATATTATAAATCGTGCGCCAAAGACTTTGGGGTAATGGGGTTCATTCTGCATCCTATTTTAACAGAGACATTATTGCCTGGGGATGGACATCTGGATCTTATCAGTTGTATGGACCTATAGGTGATGGAAAAACTGTTGGGGCATGAATATTTGGATCCTGGTTTTATTATCCTGAACGTGATGATGGAAATGTATTCAGTGACAAGAAAAAGTTTCCCATACAATACCTTGATAACAACTATTATTAAACATTTTAAAGTTTGGATCCCTAAGGATGAGGTAAAACGAGAAGAAAAGCATACGAATGTATATAATCGGAGTACTCTTAAGAGGATGAGAATTAAAAGGTTTGGTGGATCGTGGCACTTCAGTTGTCGGAGGCAACCTATTGAGGCTCTTGCTGACGTTGAGGATGTTTATATTACTGCATCCGATGATGTACCTCCAGCTTCAAGAATCTTAGAGCCTATGAATGCCGACAGGGTTGCTTCATCTCAACCTCCTACGTAAGATGCTTCAAGTCAATACGTTGTGTTACCGAGAGAAACTTTCCGTTCTCTGATGAAAGGAATAATAAACATAGGTTTGGAGATGCATGGAATCAGGGAGGAAATGAGAAAAACAAACGAGGGGCTGCAGAAGATCATGGAATATATCAACAGGTCTAACGCATCTCGTGGCTTTCCGCAAGGTGACGACGCAATAACGATGTTACGCCTCCTTTTTATATGTCTCCTCCACCGTTGGGATGACTTGTTGGCTGATTTTTAAATTTTATGTAATTTAACTTTTAGCATTTTTTAAGTTTTGCAAAAACAAGTAAAATTCGTGTGGTTTTGGTAGGATGTAATTATGTTACTGCTGTTGGATTTGGTTGAATGATGTATATATATAGTAGTGGATAGAAAATACTGAAATTGTTTGGGTTTGATTTGCAGGATGTATGAATGAGATTTGGGGGAGTAAAGAAACAAGGAAAACTCTGTCAAAATTTTTGGTAAACTGGAAAATGCATTAAATGAAAGCATTTTGCATAATAAATTATTTAATTTGTTATGAAGGATTAGATGAATTAATCAAATGACTGATAAAAGCAGTAGAGCGTGAAGTTTGGATGAAAGACGATCTTTATGTTGTAAGAATGTTGGGTATTTAATTCAATTCAAGATTTGATTACAATTAGGATTTCGCGGTAAGAATACACCATTGAGATAAATATGCTTAGACCGAAAGATCTGTTTTCTAAGTTGATAGGTTAGATAATGGGTGCGAAATCTAAAAGGAAAAAAAATGTTGAATTTGATAATGGTTTATATTTGAGAAATTGAATGGTTAAGGGAAAGGTTCTATGTGGCCCGGGAGATGTTAGGAAAATTTTGTAAAGAGATTAAAATTTTATAATCGTCATTAGTTAGTTAAATTTCGGGTTAGTATTGCTAGAAGAAGATAAAATCGACTATATGGTGTGATTGACTGCTGTCTTATTTTGTGAGAGAGTATTATTGGTAAATTTATCCATTAAAGGTACAACTTATAATCTAGTTAAGGGTTAGAGTTGTTGGTGAGTGTGTAGATATGAAGTTGTTTGATAATAATGGAAATTATTGGTATAAGTGCAAGATATTGGTTTCTTTGCAATTAAGTGGATTTAAAAAACAAAAGAGTTATGTAAGTTTGACCTTAAAGTTTGTTTTTTCCTTGGATACAATGACATAGACAAAGGGAGATATTTGGATGCAATAGAGTTGGCTCTTTTGTAAAAAGTTGGTACAAACTATTAGATGAGAAGGAAGGAAACGTGCATGAAGGTTTTTATTTTGTAGTAAACGTAATAGAAAAAGAGAGAGAAAGATAATGAAGTAACTATGCTTATATATCAATTAGATAAAATTTATTGTAAAAACAATAATTACATAATAAGTTTTTTTTCTTTGATAGGGTAATGTATGAGATAAACCTAAAGCGAAAACATGAAAAGCAGTTTATGGATACATAAAGTTAGTTGTATTTTACAACCTGAACAAATTAAAATAAAGTAAGTTATTTATAAAAATCTTTTTATGGAAAAAAACAATAGGCATATACGAAAGAAGAGATATATATGCTGTCATTACATACAGTGGTGGCTCGAGAAAAACAAGAAATATGTAGAAAGTCTTCTTGTTAATTCATCTTGTAGATACCGTTTATGTCATCATTCGCTGTAAATAAACTAAGACAATCTACAATAAAACAAAGGAAAGAAAATTGAAGATAAAGAAAGTAAAAAAAGAAGAAAAGAACGATAAATGTTAATAAGTACCTATAAAATTGTAAATATGCGAATCAAATGAGAAAGTCGATTTCTTCATACAATAAATCAAGATTTGTCATTGAACTCATCCAAGACTTCTCTATAGATGAAATTTTAGTTAAATCTGATAAGTTTGTTTGTATGTTTGCAGGCCTAATAAGCACTTGGACAGATGACAAATTCTTTGTGTACGATAAAGCAACATATAGTTGTTCATGAGTGAAAACAGGTTCTAGAAGATAAACACAAACGAAATTCATTCTTTGACCTTGTGCTTTATTTATTGTCATAGAAAAACAAAAGCGTATAGGATATTGCGCTTGAAAGGGTAAACAGTTTTTTTGCTTTCAAGTAGAAGATACAGAATACGAGGCAAGAAAACACATTTGCCACTATAATCGCTTGTACATATTTGTGCATCTAAAATATTTTTCTGAAAATGTCAACATATGAGTCGTGTGCCATTACAAAGTCCTTCTGATGGATTGATATTATGAAGCAACATGACCAGACAGTTTTGCTTTAAAAGTAATTCATGAGGAGGAAATCTAGAAGGTGTTAAAGTATTGATAAAATCTTGATTATCATTTCCATTTGTTATGTCTAAAGGACTGTCAAAGCTATAATAGCAAATAAGTTTTTTGGGAAAACGCTCAATCAAAATGTTGTTTAACATGTCCACATATTCATGTTTGGGTGTTAATATACCTCTGTGAACGATTTCATCGAAGTTTTCTGCAAAAGCATTGAAATGAGGAAAGACAATATCTAACAACGTTGATATTGAGGTGAAATCATCAATATAAGGAACGATAATGTCATGAGGTAGGAGTATATTGTTATTATGATCACTGGGTTCTGTTCTATCACCAATGCGAAGTAATAATTTTGCAAATCTAGGGTCTGCGGAGGTGCGCATATTGATGTCAAGAAAAATTTTGTAAACTTGTCCCACATAAATGATTTCGTTAAACAAGCATCAATAACTGTATTTCTTGTACCTTTTGGAATAATGGGTAAAATTTGTCGAAACTCTCCTCCCAATACCATTATTGTTCCCCAAAATAATTGATTATTTCCCTTGATATCTTGGAGCAAGGCATTAACAAGCTCAAATGTTTCTTTTCAACACATCAGAGCTTCATCCTAGATTATAAGTCTAGCAAATTGTAATAATTGACCAAGATTGGATTGTTTACTAACAGAGCAGAGCATGTTGTCGAGCCATCAATTTCAAGGGGTATTTTGAAGCGAGAATGTGTTGTTCAACCCCCTGGCAAAATTGATGCGGCTACTTTGGACGAAGCAGTTGCTAATGCTATAAGGATTTTAGACAAAGTCATTGCAAGTAGCGCTCTATATAAAAATGTCTTTCCACTATCTCCAGGACCATCAATAAAGAATGCACCAGATTCATTAGATAATATTTTTTGAAATATCAAGTCATATGCATTTTTTTAGCATCATTTAGTAACGATATTTGAGTAATATCAACCTTGTAATAACCCGATTCCAATTTTCTCGATTAACGATGTAATCGTTTTGTTTTAAAAATAAAAGTGTGGATGTTCCTAAGTTACATCGTATTATGAATGTTAAGTTGCGAGGTATAACTTCGTAGACGTTTAATTGGGGAAAGATTTAAGAGAAAATGTGAAAAATGATGGAATTATGTGGCTGCGGACGACGACAGGGGAAGTGCGGATGCCGCGGATGCATAAATTGGAGTCCGCATTGAATCTGTATGAACAGGGAGCATCCGGACGATACACGCGGATGGTGCTGACGAGAAATTTAGCGTCCGAATTGAATCTGTCTATTCTGATTTTCGTGTGGACGGTTCATGCGGACGGTGCGGAAGAATAAATGGCGTCCGCAACGTCATATGGGATGCTGCGGATGAATAACTGAGGAGCCAATTTACACTACATTTTGGTGTTGCGGACGCAGCGGACGCAAGTACGGCGTCCGCAGACAGCAGACTGTGCAGAATTAAAAGTCAGAAAATCACGGCTCTTTTGACAAATTTTGATTCTTGTCTCACCTTTCGGCCAAGGGAAGGATTTTCCACACGTAGCCCACCCTATTTGTCCCTCTTCCAGCATGTTTTGTTCCCTAGGAAGCCCTCCCTCTTTATTTAGTTATCTTCCACTCCATTTTCAGCGGGAGTTTTCTGCAACCTGTGTGAGGAGTGATTGAGTTGAGTGTTGTGAGTGTGTTGGACGAAACTTGGAGAAGGAGGAAGCTACTGAAGGTTAAGTACACGACTACAAAGGTAAGGAATGGATTGTTTTGGCCTTGTGCCCTACACCCAAGTAAATGTTTTGAATGTTTGGTTCTGGTTTTACTGGTTTTGTTTCCTCTGATTTTGCTGGTTTTGTTATGAGACAAGATGGCTGATTTTGCTGGTTTTGTTATGAGACAAGATGGAACATGAGATAAAATGGATGGAATGATCATGTTATGAAATGAGAACTTGGTGATGTTAAGTCTACAAAGATAAAGAGATGAAGGTGCATGTTGTCCTCAATTTAACCATGTTCTGTCGTATTAAGATATGCATGCTACTAAAATATGCTATGCATAAGGAGATAAAAAGAATGCTAAGTTTCAAGTATATCCTAAGAGAAAGAAGGAATGGAATGACAAGGTTAAAATATCATGCAAAGAAGAGTTATCCTAGTTGTCAATCTTCCATGTTGTATTTTGTTTCCTTTTTTCTGGTTTTTATGAGTTTACTGGTTTTATGGCAACTAGCAAGTATAAGATGAGAAATGAGGAATAAATGTTTATACCACAAAATGAAAGTGATAAAGGACAAAATATGGTGATAATAATCCCCACTTCTAGACAGATCATAAGGATAGTAATGTAGAGGTTGATGTAGAGAATGAGTAATAAAACTGGTTTTGCTGTCAATTTTGTAAACTCCCCCAAATTTTGACATGACATGAATGAAAATGATGAATGACGAATGAATAAAGAATGATAAATAACGAATGACAAAGGAAAAGATGAAAGTATATGGTATGAATTAGAAATGACTGAATGGAAGAAATGGTAAGATTGATGTTCTGAATTTGGGATTCTGATTTTGTAGGGTAGTTTATTGTTGTTATGTGCTAGATCTTGTTGTGAAAATCCATAAGTAATTTAGGATGGAGATATGTGATATTGAACTCAATGCTATTATGTTAAATCTAAGAGTGCAAGGCTGATTAAAGGTTCTCACATATGTCAAAAGCATGATAGTTGTCTTCATTGATCTTTTAATTAATGTGTTGAAGCGAGATGAGATAAATGTTTCTTCCATGTGGAGTTGAGCATGTTCAATACTACAATTGTGTTGATATTGGTATTAGTTAGAGATTTCATAGTAAGGAAGCATGATTTGAATTGTAGTTCTCGTTGACGAATGTGCACAAGTAGAAAGCATTCCCTTTAATTGATTTTTGCAAAATTCCCTTGATAGTATAATCTGTGTTTGTGCAAGATTTTGTTTGCTTCGATGATAGTATTGTTAGATCATTTAATATGTGAATCATGCAAATACGTTTTCGATGTTGTGGATGTCTTGTTCTTTTGTTGAGTTCATGTTAATAGAAACCTAATAGGGAGCACCCAAAGGGATGGTGCCACATGCATGAGTGAGGAAAAAGGAATGAATAAAAGGATGCCGGGATGAGCAAGATACGTCATCACCGAGAAAACCTTCCGTCGGGATACGTCGGAAGGGTAGCAACTCTAGAGGCGGGACACGCCAATAGAGAAAGACTCTAGAGGCGGGACACGCTAATAGAGAAAGACCCTTGGAGGCGGGACACGCCAAAGAGGGGATGAACGATAATAAGAATGTTCGGGATGAGCGGGATACGTCATCACCGAAGAAACCCTTTTAACGGGATACGTTAGAAGGGTGGAAACTCCGAAGGTGGGACACGCCGGAAGAGGAGGAACCTCGAAGGCAAGAAATGCTAGAAAAGGAACCGAACAAGAAGTTGGAGGGCGGATTTCATCCCCTAAGAACCCCCAATCTTCATAACTCCACTTGGGATACGAGTGGAGAAAGAACGAACGTAATGAAAGAGTTGGTTTGGGTGGCCCCCATTCCAAGCAGAACTAAAGAGAGAAGCATATGTGATTTCCCCGTTCCTTACTGAGCGTAAGCTCACGTCCTTACTTGTGGTGTAGGTAACGATTTGGCTATACCGGAAGTGAAGGAGGAGACCTTTCCCGTGGAGTCTGCGATAGGTCCGATGGATGCGCCAAAGGAGTAGTAGTAGTACGGCACGAGAACAAGAAATAAGAATGGAAAAGGTTTAGTAAGAATCAAATGGTGATTTTCGTAATCCTTTATGCAAAATTTTAAATGTGATGTAAACCTATAGTATGAATTTCGGTTGGATTTTAAAGGACTTCGGTTTATGGTTTAAGTTTCTTTATGTATGTTGTTTTCAAAAGATTTAGATGCAATCTTTTTTCCGTTTTTAACTCAATTGATTTATGCTTCCGCATTTAGTTCCTTTTTGTTTTTCAGAAAGAAAGATTTTCCTTAGGGAAGATTTAGTAACGATCGGATTTTGGCACTCTGATTTATTTAAGACAAATAAAAGAAGTTTTACAAATGAAAGAATTTGTATGATAGATGGATAATGCGTATTGAAAACGATTAAGAAAGTAAATTGGAAAAAGATTAAGAAATCCGGGTCGTTACAAACCTCATCTACTTGCACTTCCATTTCTTCATTGATTTCACGATTGCTTTAGTAAAAGAAACTATCGTTACACGCTGTACGCAGTAGGTCATAATCATTTAGCGATTTTCTCATGCTTTGAAGAATGTTATTAGTATGTGACAATACTTTTGATGTGACCACATTTGAAGGGAGGTTAGAAAATTTGTAATCTTCTGATAATTGTTCTTTGTAAGTGTTGAAAATGATTGCTTGGATTGTTAGGTTGGCAATAAACAAGAAGCATAGCAAATAGTTTTCATAAATCAAACGGCATTTGAAATGTTATTGTTTCTTCTATAGAACAAGTTATGTAATTATCATCTTGCAATAAACCATGCAAGAGAGCTGATTCACGGAAGGTACTGACCAAGGTGCCGTAAACATTTTTTAATGATTCATAAGAAGTTGAACTTTTAACATGATTTAAAAGTAAGGGCAAACAATAGCGTTCTCCTTCAACAGGACTAACAGAAACAACTCTCCCTATAGATTTTCCTGCCTTTCTGAGTTCCCATATTTTATCACATTTATTCCATGTATAATATTCTGGAAACTGTCTGTATAATATATTTCTTGCAAATGGATCTATACAATTGATGTTAAAATACTCTGAAAGCATACTCTTTGAGAAAAAATCATACGCGACTATATTCTGAAGAGAAGAAGACTCTTTAAAAGTAACAGGTGGCTGTTGCTCAAGGTGTAGTTGGAAAGTACAAACAGGAAGGGAGATCTCATTTAAAGAAAATCCATAAATATACCACATTGCTTCAGGTGGGGAAATCCAACGAGTTGTTTGATAGTCTTGAATTTTATTATTTGAGGGGCTTGATTGACCATCGTTGATCTGAAATGTTATACGATCATGTCCTTTATATATGTATTTGTATAAATATTTGACTGCTTTAATAGTTGAGCAAATTTCAACATTTAAATAACAATCAAACAATGCAAGCAAATAAGGATTGTAAGGAATGACCCAACGATTATCAAGAACTACACCTTTGACTGTTGCAAACTGATTGTCTGCTCGATGATGATAATGAGGGTAAGAATTCATTCCATGATGAGTAATAGGGCAAAATGATTTTGGATAATTATTTTTATATTTTCCTTCTTTATCCATACAAACATTTGAAGGATTTGTTGTACCACAAGGACCTTGCATCATATGTTTATTTACCAAAGCGTACAAATGAGGATTCTTTGATTTTTTAGGTAATTCAGCACAAACATAATCATCGAATGAGTCTAGAGAGAGAATTTTTGAATTGGGTTCTAAAATCAACAAAAAGTGTGCATGAGGCAAGCCACACTTTTGGAATTCAACGACATATACATATGCAGCTACATCGCCAAATATTTGATCTTTAAATAACTTGATCTTTAATTCTTCTAACTTTGCTCCGAAGAAGTTGCATGATTAAATAAGGTCTATTGTGGGCTTCTTCAAAAGAAAATAACTCAGATTTGATTTCTAGCCAGTTTGGATTGCAAGTTTTCCAAATCTTTGTACAAGCGACATTGCATCCATGTAACGTTTCTACATATCTCTTGGGCCTCCTATAAACGTAGCTGGTAATATGATTATGCGTCCAACATTTGCTGCTACTGTTTTGCCAGAATTAATACTATCAACTAAACATTAATAAAGCTCTGAGCATATATTGGTCTGATTTGTACGAAAGAAATCCAAACGAGTTGTTTCAGTTTTTACATACATGTCCACAACATATTGCTGTAGCAACAGCCCTGATTGCAACAAACACGTAAAATCTTCATGTCTAATTTGCAATTTGTATGAATAATATTCTCACAAGAAACCATTTTTTGTTTTTTTCCCTATTTGATAACTGAAAAGAATGAAGCTTGTTAGATAAAAAGATCATGTAACTTTAACAATTAAGTAATGTATAAAGAAGAAAAACATACCATTATTTTCTTCACATAATAACTCTTCTGGTGATGTGAAAAGCAAAACATTGGCAGGAAGTTGAGTATTTTCACTTGAACAAAAGCGATTATGTGTTCGAGGAATTCCTTGATGTCATCCAGTTTCACCATGAGGAAATAATAAAGGATATTGTAAAAGATCGTAACAACTATAATAATGGTGAACTTTGTATACTGAATTTGAGTGTGCAGATACAAGAATTTCTCTATTGAATGTATCAAGTGCTGAACCATCACCAAGCCATACTCAGCAACTTGAGTAGCGTTAGGGACATTATAAATTCGTTGATCAAGATTTGCATGTGATTTTATCGAAATGACACAGTCTGATAAATCGGATCTATTACCCAAGCTTCGAAAAAAGACAACATATGGATTTTGTTGTAGAATATGCACTAACTTTGAAACAACAAATGGAGAAAGTCTTTTGGTTAAATGCATTCGATGCTACAATTGTATGTCTGTATCATAAAAATATAGTTGCAAATGAGAAGGACTCTCATTTTCTGGAATAATTGGATTAATAAAATGATAGACTTATCCTTAAACACAGAATGTATATATGTCTTTGTTGCAGGGAGATAAATTTTTGTCTTCTTTTACACTGAAAGATGTGAATGAAAAAATATTGTTATAAGTTCGAACAAGACGAAATGCACAGATTTATCACTATTTCCTGTGAACAAATGATATAGACCTTCAGGTGCAAGGTTTAAAGCTAATTGAACTTCTCCTGATGAACAACAAAATGACGGGGTTTCATGTTGGAATTTCTTTGCTCCACAAAAAAAACAGGGCGCAATAGTTTGAATATGATTTGGTGCAACAAGAATGTTAAATAGATCAAAGGTAGACGGAAGATAACTTTTTTCCTTTGGGCGAGATGCATCAGATGTAGAGCTTGAAAAATTTATAATTTGCTTATAACATTAAAGAATTTTCAAAATACACATAATAAAATTATATGGAAAGTAACATTATAGAAAAAGAAATAAAAACAAACCATTATCGATGAATTGAGTAGTTAATTTTCTTTTTGCATAAAGGGCCGATTTTTTTTTGGCAAATTAACTTTTTTTGTTTTTCATAACTTTGAGATTGATACTAAGAAATAAACAGGACATGACTTCAATTGAACCTACAATCATGTAAAAAAATTGTAAATGGTAATTGAATTTTGAAGAACAATTATTCTAAGTTGTTCAATTATAAAAATTGCGCTAAAAATAATGTAACAGTATGATAGCAAAATAATACGTAGGAAAACAAATTTACAAACATCCAGTTAGATTACAAAAAACATACACCAAAAAACAACTAAGCAATGACAAAGGAAAAAAAGATCATATGAGTTATTCAAGAGATAGACAGAATATGTATATTTATATTGAAAATACACTACCAAAATAATATTGTAGATGACACTGGGAAAGGAGTCACTCCGCAGAGTTGTGAGGTCTTTTTTCAGGTAGCACAAGACGATTTAAACTTGGACTTTGAACTTTGATTGTCTGTAAGGAAGAGGATGGAGTAGGAAGTGAAACCGAAGATGGTGAAAAAAGAAGAGCATCAACTTCTTCAGCAATATTCAATATGATGAACCTCGAGTTTTTATAGTCTAAAAAGCCTTGTGTGTCAACTTTCAGTTAGAAGCAGCGAACTTTAGTCTTGTGTGCATCAAACGATTCCATTATGTTTCTGAGTATTTTCTAAATTTTATTTTTCAAAAAACAAAAAAATTCAATAAGAAGATATCTAAATTTAATGTTGGAAAACGAAATAAGTAAAGTAAAAAAAGATAGAAACTCTAACCTCGAGTCATGGAAGCCAAAGTTTCAATGTCAATAGACAATATCTTTTTAGCATGGATACCGAATAACATTCCTTTTATGACACCAGTGTTATCGGTCAAATTGATCTCAAGAGAACATCTAGTAAAAAATAATGAATTTTTAACAAATAATAATAAAGAAAAGCAAATTAAAGAGAAACGTATGATAACATGCTAAAACAAATCACCGTTTAACTATTTGTACATCAGCGACATGATAACTATCACAAATAAAAAGATCAGTTTTACAGCAACGGGTTGATTTGAGGCATTTGCCACTAGCGAAGTAGAAAAATTGTTGTTTGATGTTTTGAAGCGATACAACAGCACGAATCCATATGCGACCCACATGTTTAGAAAAATATATGAGTCTATAACAATAGTGTATTGAGATAAAAAAAAAAAAAGAAAGAAAACATGACCAAAGAAACATAAAGATGAAAAAAAGATATTTTATAACTTATTACATATGCATTATCTGGAATATTAACAATGCTGATTATTTTTTCTTTTAACGGAAATGTTAAGAAAGATGAGAAACTCGACACAGAAGCAGTGGAAATGAGTAAAAATTCATCAATTTGTTCTGAGTTCTCAATAGACCTGTATAAAATGACAGAATAAGAGAGCAAAGATAAAAAAAAACAATTTGTAAAAAAATGTAAAAGATGAAACTATTTTTGAAGGGCGTCAAAAGCAGGAAGAGTAGATTCCATAATGATGGAGGTATTTGTTGTAGTAGAAAGAGACACTCCTCTAAAAAAAAACGTATATCATATATTGGAAAAAGATTGTGAAAATGCAAGATCTAAAAATAAATACCATAAAATGACGAGACAGACAAATTTGTAGCTATGATGACAAGGCGCTTCTCAATTACTAAAGAAATTGTTTTACACTCATTTAATATAAGCTGACCTCACATAGAAAGTCTGATAGAAGACAAACTACAAGAAAAAAACATTTGTAAGAAACAAAGAAATAATGGTGAAAGATAAAAAAAATAGAGAGATACCTTGAATCAACAAGCAAGATTTCTCTAACTTGCAATGTATTGCCCCTTATATTCACATTTTTCACGAGAAATATTGTAACTGCTACACCAATTATTTCTAATTTATCAATTAATAGGAAAAACAAGCATCAGTAAGTAAAAAACAAGGGTGATGAAATGACTGAAGAGACAAATAATAAAAAAAATTGTTCTTGCCAACTAAACGGAGTGTTCCTACATGGGATTGAAATTGACGAAAAGAAGTGAAAGCAAATGCTTCTGGAGAAAACTCAATCTCTGACATGGTCATGTCTTCAACAATTGTACGGGCATTGATCACTCATTCATAAGGTTGATTTCCAAGTCGAAACTTTGGTTTACTTTCGGTGATCAAGGTATTTGAGATATAATAATTCTTTTCGAGCTGTAGGGTATTATGGAAAATGTCTATATTGAAAGATAACAAAGTGGCATAAACTCGCGTTCCCTGAAGCAGGAAAAATTAAGAATATTTGAGGACAAATTAGAAAGACGAAAAAAAAGGACGAGAAATTATCTCAGAATCAACAATAAGTAGTTTTTGATATTTTGTTGGGCTAATGCAGGCAATTTTTTGTAAAGACTTGCACAAGACATGGACTTCAACAGTCCAGTTTTCGTTCATTTTAAGAAATATGTCCACAATTTGTTTCATCGATACGATATAGAACGTTTTTTTTTTCGAAAGACTATTAAAGAAGCATAAATTCATAAAATTATATCAATGAAAAGATTATGATAAGTTGTATTAAAAGATAATATGATTGAGATAAAGTAAGGATATGAAAAAAAAAACTTATAGAAATACACTAAATAATTACATAAGTAAAACATGGGTATCATTTTGAATTATAAAGCAACACATGAAAAAATGTAGAACAAGCTTCATAGGATATGACAATTAAAAGGACATTCAGCTGTCAATTTTAGTAAATTAATAACAGTAGTGGAATGTATAAAAGTCAAGAACCGAAAAAAATAGTTCATAGAATATGGTCATCAGTAGAAGGTAATAGACCAAATAAAAAAAAACAACGGAAATGTATCTAAAATATGGTGGGAAGAATTTGATTTTTTAAACGTAATAGACCATATAAAACAATAGGAATAAACGAAATCAAACAATAGAACTATGACTAAACGCAGATGGAACAAGCGATTGAAAACAATAAAAAAGCATAAATATATCTAAAATAACAAAATATTTTTTTTAGCACAAAGTACCTGAAAGCAAAAAGAAAAAATGAGGATGATATAATCTGAAACGACACAAGTAAATGTTGAGGGAGAGAACAACACAAAGTAATAAGACAATAGTAAGAACAAAGATCAGAAATGGCTCTGCAGAAAAAAATAATGAGTCTGGAGAAAAGAAAAAAAAAAAGACAATATATAAAGTAAGCACATAAAATATTAAATAATGAAATACCAGAAAAAAAGTGCGCTCCAAGAAGCAAGACTCCCCTTTACTGCCAACTATAGTAGCTCTAAGAGACTCGAAAGCTTTCAAGGAAGATAAGGAAGATGACGAAGAAATGAAGACAATATTATGCGTCCTAATTATTATTGGAATAGTTTGACTTATAAGTTGGAGGGAAGGAATAGAAGGGGATAGAAACGCAGAGAAAACAGACACATGGAGATGGATAACAATAGAAATACACTCTCTTCCCTACGTAGAAGAAATCGTTACAGTGTAGAGGGCAAATTCTCTTTTCCCATGAAAGGAAAAAAATGTATCCCACAAGAAAATTTACTAGAAAAAATATTAATTGTATTTGTAGGAATTAAATTTAAAAAAAAAACATGAAAAGTTAAAAAAAAATGTTAGGAGTGCAATCACGACGATAAGATATGGAAAAAAAAAGTTAAATAAAGAAATATCAGAAAGTAATTAAACCTAACTAAAAGAATGAAAAACGAAAAAATAATAAAAATTTAATTTAAATAGGAAAAGTAATAAAAAAAAATCACTTGGAACCGGTGTGCGTTACACAAATTAGTTAATCCTCTTTAGAGTATGTAACAAGAAATGAAAAAAAAAATAATATGTAAACAAAAAAGAGACTTAAAAAAGGAAAAAAAAAACAGATATGAAAAACGAGGAGTATGTCAAAATTGAGTATTATTTAAGCTTTCAAATGTTTTCCCAAGTCTTAATACCAACAGTTTGCAATATATCAATTTTACAGAATTATAAAGAATTTCTCTATTTAACTCAAAATCTAGATAGCTTATCATAAACAGAATATAAAAAAAAAAAAAACAAAATGATGAAGTTCCATAAACCATAAATCATAAGACTTAGAAGAATATCATTTCTGACAGATAACATATCTAACATACAGAACAAAAAGCCAATAATAGTAACTAACTTCATTTCTCATACAACAATATATCCAAAGAACAACGTACTACATTTCTCATACAATGATATATCACCACAAACAATATATTATTATCATTAAAATCCAGAATCCGGAACATAGGATACATCGCCACAGACAACATGATTAACATACATCACACTTTTATCCTCTTCGATTATTTCAATAAAATATGTCAACAAACTAGGAGTAAATCTCCTTACCGAAGAACACTCGACAAAAGACCCTGCTCTTTCTTTCCTGTTCTGCGTCCTCTTCTGTCACCCTATTTCTGAGCTTCTCTCTTCCTTTCTCTGGCTTTATTTCTCAGCTTCTCTCTTTCTTTATCGACTTCTTTCTTTATTTTCTTATGACTCGACTTCCTCAGACTTTTTGTAATTTCTTGCTTCCCACGTCTCTATATTCTTCACAAAGACTTCCCAAATAATCTTCATTCATCCACATAAAATGTGATCTAACTCATTTTCACCGTCGCCACCTGTAAAGGTGAATGACGTGTAGAAATCACAAAACACCGCGGCGCATAGGGATAACGCATTTTTTTTTCTAGCACACATATCTGAAATGGAGTGGCGCTGGTCAACATGCACAGTCGACCGGTGCGCTAAGTGTAACCTCCGGTCGACTGTGCATGTCGATCGGAGTGTCGTGTGTTTGGCTAAAATATTGCCCCATGCCAAAATCTTCACCGATAAATTTGATTTAGCACACATATCTGAAATGTAGTGGCGCCGGTCGACATGCACAGTCGACTGTTGTGCTAAGTGTAGCCTCCGATCGACTGTACATGTCAACTAGAGTGTCATGTGTTGGGGAAAAATTGCACTGTGTCAAAATCTTCACCAATAGATTTGATTTAACATAAAAAAAAATTAAAATAAATAAAAATATTAAAAGACAATGCCTCTCGTTTTTTTAAGGGTAAATGACAAATCAACCATCGTGGTTTGAGGTTAATGACAAGTCAACCACTATGGTATTTTTTTTAACAAGTTAATCACTCACGTATGTTAAAATAACAAATCCAACATCACGTAGACGTTTAATGTTAAAATGCCAACGTCCGAACGCCGGAACGACGCGTTCCGACGTTTTGAAGAATTCAAAACGCCCAACGCGGGGCGTTCTGAATTTCTGAAGAATTCAGAACGATTTCGTTTCGTCTCATCTTCGTCCATTTCTGTTTTCAGACACAGCGAATTTTACGGTCTCTTATGGCTAGAGACTGCGAGAAATCGCAATCCCTAAAGCAAGGGACCGCGAAATTCGCGGTCCCTGGAGCAACGAGGGGTCGCGAATTTCGCGGTCCCTAGTTAGAGCAACGATGGACCGCGAAATTCGCGCTCCCTGGAGCAACTAAGGACCGCGATTTCGAGGTCAGGGACAGCGAATAGCTCCAGGGACTGCGATTTCTTGCAGTCTCTAGCCATAAGAGACCGTGAAATTCGCTGTGTCTGAAAACAGAAATGGACAGACCGCGAAGATGAGACGCCGCGAAATCATTCTGAATTCTTCAGAAATTCAGAATGCCCCGCGTTGGGCATTCTGAATTCTTCAGAAATTCAGAACGCCCCGCGTTGGGTGTTCTGAATTCTTCAAAATGCCGGAGCTCGTCGTTCCAGCGTTCGGACGTTGGCATTTTAACGTTAAACGTCTACGTGATATTGGATTTGTCATTTTAACATACGTGATTGGTTAACTTGTTAAAAAAAATACCATAGTGGTTGACTTGTCATTAGTCTCAAACGATGATGGTTGATTTGTCATTTACCTTTTTTTTTTTTTTAATGATACAATGAAATTAGAGTAAAACGACGAGAATTATAATATGAGAATAATTAAAATAAAATGGGGAAGAGTTTTGGGACAATGACTAATAGTTTTCTTGACCTGGAGGCAGAGTACGTGAACTTTTTCAGGAATGAAATGGGGAAGAAAGCCTGGCTTCTCGGACCGGTGTCGTTATGCAACAGAAACGCTGCAGATAAGATTGAGAGAGGCAGACCAGCGGCCATTGATGAGCGGAGTTGCTTAAACTGGTTGGATGGCCACAAACCCGGTTCGGTTATCTACATTAGTTTTGGAAGCTTAGCTCATTTGTCTCAGGAACAGAGCTCCGCGAGATTGCGTATGGGTTGGAGGCTTCCCGTTTCCTGTTCATCTGGGTAATCGGGAAAATACTCAAATCCACCATGGGAGGAGAGACAGTGGAAGAAGAAATCATACTACCCGATGGGTTTGAAGAGAGATTGAAGGAATCCAAAAGAAGACTGATAATAAGAGGATAGGGCTCCTCAGCTACTGATTTTAGAGCACGACGCTGTAGGCGGCTTCATCGCGCACTGCGGATGGAACTCGACACTGGAGAGGGTGAGCGCCGGCGTTCCGATGGCGACATGGCCGATGTCAGCGGATCAATTCTTCAACGAGAAACTGATCACTGACGTGCTGGGAATCGGAGTTCAAGTGGGAAGCAGAGAGTGGGCGCATTATAACGAGAGAAAGGAAATGGTGGCAAGAGACAGGGTGGAGAACGCCGTAAAGAAACTGATGCGTGGCGGCGAAGAGGCGGTGGAGATGCGGAGGAAGGCCATCGAGTTGAGCAAAATGGCGAAGCGAGCTGTGGAAGAAGATGGGTCGTCTTTCAGGGATGCTCGTGCTTTAATTGCAGAACTAAAATCTCTTCGGCGATAAAAAAAATCGTTACACAAAATCCAGTGATGGTATCATTAAGTTTCTAGGTTTGAACTTCCATTTCCATCTTCATCTCTCCCATCTCCATTGTTACATTTCCAGACGACATAGTAAAATTCGTTATGGGTTGATTCAGTCAAGAAGACTACAAATATGGGAACAGGGTCAGATTCGAACAATTCTACTATGACTTGAACATGCCAAACTCATAAAATTAATCAATAATTCTCTTGGTAACTCTCCATTGTCACTGGTACTTGGAGATTGAATGTCAATTATGGGGATTTGCACAAAATATAAATAAAAAAGTTCCGATCAATGACAAGTCAACTACTGTGGTATATTTGCTAATAAGTTAACCACTAACGTATGAGAAATTGACAAAT
>CM039480.1:28057602-28150679 GCA_022433065.1 Begonia loranthoides
AAAAATACCTCCTTCATTCTTTCTGATGGGTTTATATGACATTATATTTTGTTGCTTGGATGGGTATTGAACTCTGTTGTTATTCCGATTGTGAAATGCTGAAATGCTATAATTAAGGATGGATGATTCTTGGTTCTGTTTGTATTGTTGTGTGATCTTTCACATATGGGTTTATAGTAGAGTTGGATCTTTGTGTGTTGGTAACTGCTAGATGATTGGTTTTAACCGTGAGCCATTGTTGAAATCTAGTGTCCTATTGATAAGGTTCAGCTCTGAATATTTGGATAATGCTCTCTGTCTATTATGAATTTCATATGAGCTATGTCCTGAAATTTTAAAAATAATACCATCTTTGATTATTGCTTTGGAAATAAGTGAGCATGTGTTAAAATTATGATATGTTAATGGATGATTTACCTAAGACCTTTCTAATTGGATAAAGAGGATAAGTAAATGTGTTACGTTGGTTATCGTCTAGATAGAAGGAATTAAATAGTTCTCTTATTTGCTGTGGAAAATCTGATTTTTGGGATAAAATATTATTCGGTTTTATAAAGTAAATTCTCTTCATTATTAGGGCACATTGATGGAATGAGCAACTATAAATGGTTATTACTATTTTTGTTGTAATGATTATTACAAGGTTGCTAAGTAACTAAGTTGACTAATGGGAGTTATTAAGCATTAAGGTTTATGAAAATTTAGTGATTGTTATTAATTAATAAATATTGGTTAAATTTGATAGTTGTGATTTAAGAGAAAGAGTATAAATTAAGGATATTCGTTTATCAACCATGGAACTAATGAAGATAAGTTAATAGAAATTCGTTAAGCGATAATTAAATTATTAATAAGAAATAATGATATCAAAGTTAAGATTTATTATTGATAAAAGAGTAATGAATAAATAATAATTATTTTGAAGGTATAAAAGAGATGAAGAGCAACGTTAATTTCTGAACTACACTATGGATTCCAGGTAAGTTGATACTTACTGTGTTTTGGTCTTCGGACCCTATATCGCAAGAATTATGATTTGTATGTTGTGTGTTCTTTTAATGATATGTTTATTAGACATTTATACGATCATATAGGATTGTAGGTATTTATAGGCATATTGTATGTCATCCTAAAATACGTAAATAGGCGTGAGGGGGTTCAGGTGAATTATGACTTTCCATACGGTAGATTCCTCCCACGTAGGGAGTGGTAGGTTTAGAAGTTAACTACTTGAATTCTAGGGTTCACAATTTATCCCGTTCTGAAACCCCCAACGTCTCCAACAAAAGTGAGGATATCTGCTTGTGGTAACACCCCCGATGGATATATCTCCTCGTCGGAGTGACTGGTTAGGCCACATGACTCTAGGGAGTATTCTACCTTAACTTCCAGAAGAGATACGGTTATCTTCTGTAATGCATTGTGTGATCATGCATCATATTTGTATTCTGTTTCTTTTATCACTTACTGAGCATTACGCTCATTAGTTTAAATCTTGTGATGTAGGTACGTACAAGAAACAGAAGAACATGTCAAAGACAGTTGATGAGCATTTGCACGGGTGGATCTTGTGGCTGGCTGGGCTAAAGAGTTTTAAAAAAGAAATGATTGGTAAAATAGTTTGTAAATTACTTAATATTCCTTAACGTCTTGTTTTAAATTCCGCTGTGTTTATTAAAAGAATTTTATTACTTCTCCTGCAATTGATAAATGTTTAAGTAAAGAGTTTTAATGCTCGGGTTTTTATAAAGAAATAATACTCTGATTTTATAAAAAAAAAAGTTTTAAATTTCACGCTATTTTTAAAGCAAATAAAAAAAACTGGGTCGTTACAGTATGTTTTCTCACGTTTAATTTCGTACATGGTTTGAAATTATTGTGCATTACTGGATGCCTTGACACTTTAGCGCTAAAACATCACGAGACTGTTCCCTTTGAAATCTTCTGCTGCATAAAGGTTGATTGTTTGTACGTGCGAAAACAGAACGAGGCATTGGTGACGTGTCCTCAGGTTGAGAGCCCTGGAAGTTGTAAACAGTACGGGAGAGTGATGACGTCTCCTTGGGTTGCAATCCCCTAAATCTAGTTAGGGTTTGTCTCACGGATCAGACAGTTTTCAGTCGCTGAGACTTGCTTAACCTAAATACCGTTTCACTTTATGGGTGGCGTGACGATTGAGCTTGCTCGTCGGCAACCCTCGTCCATTTGAAGTTTCTCTTAACTGTTAAACAAGTTCATGTATAGCGAAAAACTGTATCCGTATTATTTGATTATACGATTATACGAGTTGTGTCGTGCAGCCTGGTGTGCCGGCAACTCGGGTGACGTGCAGAATCTTCGGATCGCCATCATTATTCCTGTCTTATAAGGTGCTGTCATTGACGGGTGACCACATCTTCTATGTTGAGTGGCGGGTGAGTCATTGAGTAACCACCTTTTTTTCACTGATGACGTTTTCGGATTAGAAAACGATGATGACCTATTTTACAAAGTACAACTGTCTATGTATACTGCAAGTTTTCGATAAAAACCTCATCGAAGGCCAAATTTATAATATAATAAGATATTTCAAATTAAAATTCATGTACGGTAAAATAAGAAATATAATATTGTTTTCCAAAATAGAGAAAAACTAGTTTTGCATGAGGTGCATTTAGTATAATCATACTTTACTGAGTTAGTCACTTATTCTAAACGACTCCTCCCCCAAAACTTCAGGTAAAGGCAAGAGTAACTGAGGATTAGAAGCTGAAACGTTTTATTATTTGTACTTGAGTAATTTATCATTATTTGGTGGAGACATTGATATTTTTATTTGATATGTAAACCTTATACCGTTGGATTGAATTTATTGCATAATACTTAAGTTATATTTTAATTTATGTACTGTTATTTTTTCATGATCTTTACTCGGACCTAGTCTCATATTATTTTTGGGTTGAACTAAATATTTATAAGTTTTCTGTTAAAACACACGTCTTGACCTGGGAGATCGGTTCTCTATGAGAATCGGGTCGATTGATCCGGCAGATGTGTCTGATCCATCTTCGGGTCGTGACATCTCCAGCACATGTGATCAAATATCAGCCACGCAAAAAGGGTTTAGTCTGATGGTTCCGAATCTCCCGGATGAGATTAAACAGACCAGAAGGGAAGTTCCTACTTATTTGAAAGGGCTGGAATCAGATTTCACGAGCTATAACCAGCCTACTCTGATTATTTCATCATTTAGGAAGAAAAGGTACAGAAATTGAAGATAGAGCAGTGAGAGGATTAGAACCCGCAATTATAGAGCAAAATTGCTTGAAATGGCTTTATTCTAGGAAGCCCAATTCAATAATCTGCGTAATTCTGCGGGGTAAAGCGAATTTCACCAACACCCAACTGAACGAGCTCGCAACAACAGGTCTCGAGGATTCCTGTGTTCCGTTCATTTGGCTAGTGAAGAAGGAGAAATTCGAGGAAGAATCTCAACAATGGCTGCCGGAAAGATTTGAGGAGAGAACGGAAACCAAAGGAATGATAATAAAAGGATGGGCCTCACAGATTCCGATCGTCAGGCACGAAGCAGTAGGAGATTCGTTACCCATGGTGGATGGAGCCCGACGCTCGAACCGGTGAGCTCGGCACTCCAATGGTGATTTGGCCGGTTTCTGCAGAGCAATTCTACAACAAAACTGTTGACCCATCTTCTAAGAAGAGAAACTGGGGTCAGCGATCGGACATCGGCGGCGAGAGTTGGAGATAACATTAAGAAAGAAGCAATTGAGGCTGGTAAGGGTGGGGGAAAGAGAAGGAATGAGTAACAGAGCAAGAGCAGTTGGAGAAATGGCGAAGAAAGCGGTGAAAATTGTAGCTGCTGAAGGTGAGCCTTGAAATATATATCAAGAAAGTCGACGTTTGACATTCTGTGAAAGAATGTAGTTTTTCTGCGTGGGAATATCAGTGGATTGTCATTTTTACTTTGCATAAAGTCAATATTTTGACGTGGAAAGATAATTCTTTTTATACGAAAAACAACGTTAAGCAGAAGAAGAAAGTTAGTTTTTTTTATATAAATGTCTACAAATAAAAAAAAATTTCTTTCTCTTTGTAAAAGAATTCAAACAACACAGACAAAGTTGTAATTCTTTCGCACACTGCAAAATAATTTGAAATCATCTTAAATCTAAAATATTAACATTTTTTTTACAAAATTTTCTAAATTATAAAATTTAAAATTTTCTAAATTCATTCTCTTACAAAATTTGAAATCTTCTAAATTCATTCTCTATAGATATTAAGTCTTGTAACGTCCCTCGGTGCTCTAAGTATAATATTGTCCGCTTTGGGCAGAAGACACACGATTTTGTTCTTGGGGTTAGCCCAAAACGCGTTGTACTAGGTAGAAAGGAGATCCATGCTTATAAACCATGTATTTTCTACTCTCTCAAGCGATGTGAGATTGTACCATTCTGATATGGGTCAGACCCACACTTGGGCCTTTCCTGACCTTTACAAGGCAAGATGCCATAATCTTCCCCCCCCCCCCCCCCCCCTTGGGACCCGACGTCCTCGTCGGCCACACTTTCGGTTGAGATTTCACTCTGATACCATTTGATAACGTCCCCTAGTGCTCCCAGTACAATATTGTCTGCTTTGGCCCGAAGCCCGTATGGTTTTGTTCTTGGAGTTAGCTCAAAATGCGTTGTACTAAGTAGGAAGGGAATTTATGTTATAAACCATGTATTTTCTACCCTCCCAAGCGATGTGGAATTGTGCCCATTGATATGGGCCGGAACCACACCTGGGCCTTTCCTGGCTTTCACATGGCAGGATGCCACAATCTCCCCCTTTGAGAACCCGACGTCCTCGTCGGCCACACTTCCGGTTGGGATTTCGCTCTGATACCATTTATAATGTCCCTCGGTGCTCCCAGTACAATATTGTCCGCTTTAGACCGAAGCCCGCACGATTTTATTCTTGGAGTTAAGCATAAACTACTTATAGGAGTTAACAAATAAAATACTCGATTATGAAAAATAAACTACGCAAACATCACCGTTAATAGTGACCTTACTTTGAAAATAAAATAGGAGAAAGATTCCCCTAAAAAATATCTTCTCTTATACACTTCAAACACCTTATTTTGATCTTTAACTGAGTTTTTCAGAATGTAAATAAGAGATTCCAACATATTTATTTTTAAAGAATCACTGACGAAGACAAACTTTTTTCCTATAAAAAATTCAATCATTCGATTGTCATCTTACCTGAATTTAAAAAATTTTATTTAATTGAAAAACGTACAATTTTTGCTTAATTTACTTTTTATAATTAAATATTTTATTTATTAGTAAAAATTATTTAATAGTTAATTTATAATTTATCTTAATTTCACTCGTGAAAGTGTTAATATTTGATATTAATTTATTAACATTGAATTAAAATATTATAAAACT
This sequence comes from Begonia loranthoides, assembly GCA_022433065.1. Taxonomy (NCBI): domain Eukaryota; kingdom Viridiplantae; phylum Streptophyta; class Magnoliopsida; order Cucurbitales; family Begoniaceae; genus Begonia; species Begonia loranthoides. The sequence continues at coordinate 28,063,044 of CM039480.1, forward strand.
CATCACAAAGTCTACTATAAATATTATAACTAACAAAAGTAAAAAAACAAATTTTGGAGCAACCATCACTAAAAACAATAAATACTTTTAGGAGCTGCAACTGTCAAAATATTAACCACTTGCTTCTTTCTTTCATACTTTTTTTTTTAATTTCTATTTATCAATTTCAATGGTTTTTATATAATTTAATAATTATAATTAAAATTGATTATCACTTTTAGAAAATTAATTTATCAAACAATTGATTTTTTTACAACAAATTATTTTAAAATTACAGTTAACTGGGATTATTAAAAAAATATGCAATAAAAAAAATCTCGTCCTCAAATAAAGGAGTTTTGATGTCATGCTATCTCGTAATTTTTTTATTGTTTAGATTTTGCACGTTAAATTTTGGTATTTTTTTTTTCTTTTTCAATATTATTATTCCATTTGAAGAGATTGAATGTTTAAATGATTTGTAATTAAAAGTAGAAAACGAGAAACCATTAAATAATAATTTGAGAAACTGCTTTTATTGACTAAATTGTCTAAACAAAGCAGCTAAAATTTAAGGGTTATTAGACAAGAACCCATCTTCTTCTTAGAAAGATGTATCGTTCCAATCATGCTTATAGTCATCAAAATTCTTTTTGTTGTTTCGAAGGAAAATTCCATCGTCTTTAGCCGTCCATACGCAATCGCCCCCATGACAGTGAGCCCGGAGCCAAAAATGCTTTCTTTCTGGCCAAAATACGTTGAATTCAGCATGACCTTGCATGCTTCTAAAATAGCACCAGAATAAGGTTCTTTGCCACAAATTTTCTTTGAAGGAAAATTCGTATTCCTCAGAATAAGCAACTTTGCGTAGGCCAAGATCGTCGTCTCTTGATTTGCAGTGCACCGACAACACACCTCCATCCAACATCTTGTTACCAATATGTACTGTCCATCTAGCAAGTGGTTCTTCCGCGGAGATCATAGCCACAGTTGTAAGAGTGATGAAAACCGTCATAAGAACACCATTTCTAATGTGTACAAAACCCATTTTTGTTTCCACTTTGAAACGAAGATGGTTGAAATTGATAAAATGATGAAGACTTCTCATTTGAAATTTGGTTTTATAGACAAAGTACAAACTAATGTTTTCTAGAAACAAAGAGCCAACTATGGTTAAAATTAAATGCTCAAAAAAGGATCAGCGTGACTATGCACGAAAAAATATTAAAGATATAAAATATAACGCTATCAAATATGGATGAGTTGCCATAAAAAGCTCAGGAGCATGGACTACTCTTTGAATTCAATTTTTGAAAATAGTTGATGCATGTTTTTCAAATTCGTCACAAATTTTAATTTAGATAACAAAAAATAATTACAAAATACGTTACTTTATTAATAAAAAATTAAATGAGAACAAAATATACATACACATGGTAGATTTAATTAAGATGATAATCCAATTTTTTAAAAAAATATTGAATACTTTTTTTTTATATTGCTAATGGTATAAAATATAGTTATTGAAATTGAAATTGTTATTTAACTCTAGTGTTGTCAATGTATAATACATCATTTGTCCTTTATTTACTATTTAATTATTTATAAAAATTCAAATTTAATTATGATCTCATTATTAATATCAAAAATGATGTGTCAATATTTATATTTACTACATTCTCTTATTCTCAACATTAATGCTTATTATATATCTTCTTTTTCTACTTCCACATTTATCTTTGCTCAAGCTATTAGTATATATAAAATTTATTTACAAATAGTCAAGACCATTAGATTTTATATTTATGTAAAAACTCGACGCATAGGGCTATGGATGCGACGGTAATTGCAATAGTTTTATTTGCGTTGTTAGTGATAGATGAAAACTAAAATAATTATATGTTAAATACTATGAATATTCTAAATATTTAATAACTATTTCAATTTTATGCAATAAAAATAATAATTTTATGTAATAAGTTACATGTAAATGTCACGAGAAAATGTAAAATTAAAATATTATATAGTTTATTCTTATAAAAAAAATTTTACGTTAATCCATGTGTTATCTTTTTTGCAATTTTCATTGCAGACCATATCTTTTATTTGGTTAAAGAATGCTTTAAGCAATTATATCAATTCACAATTAGAAAATGGAGCTTGGAGCTTTGATGCCATCAAGCGTTTAGAGAGTGAAACAAAAACTTAACTGGATACGGTCTTCACCTGAATAGATGTGGCTCAGCAGCAGTTCCATCACTTGGCCGAGAGGCAAGAGAAACTGGAGAGCTCATTCCAGAATTCGGAGCAAGGAATTTCGGCAAAATTGGATGTGATAATGGCTGCCATCACCCAGCAGTGACCAGTAAGGCAAGAGCTGCATCCGCGTCAAGGGCTTCTTCCGAACCCGAATTATGCATCTACCTCCATGAATCCGGCTCAGAATAGAACTGTGGAGAATTTTCGAAGTGATCCTCAACGGCAAGCTTGGATTTTCCTTTGTTTACAAGAGAGAATCCCAGGGATTGGCTGCGGAAAGCCAACAGATATTTCACCCTTCTGCAAATTCCAGATCATTTATAAGTGCCCACAACAGAATTATAATTACAGGAGGATCAGGCGGATGTTTGGTTCGCTGGTTTTATCGCTGCCTTCTTGAATGTCGGATGGTACCAATTTGCATAAAAAATCAATCCATCCATTTTATGCTGGTAGACTCACAGCTAGAATTGAACCTCAATCCGATACATTCGAGGGCATAACTGTTGAAGAGAATCCAGAGGTAATGGAGATTTCGCTAAATGTCTTAGCAGGCCAAGATACTCACTTGACATTTCATATTGCGGGAAAAGTCCTTCAGTGGCTGGTCTCGATACTCATCGACAGTGGCAACACCCATAGCTTTATCGACGATGCTCTGGCCCGATGCCTCCACCTAGAAATTAATGCAGTCTGAACCTTTCTAGTTACCGTTGCCAATGGCGATCGCCTCACTAGTGCACCCCTACGGTCACCGATTACCTGGAAGATGCACCCTCTTTATTTTACATTTAATCTTGGGATTTGACTGGATAAATAGTGTTAGTCCAGTTACTTTTAATATTCCCCAGGATACTTAGCAAATTTTTCATGAGGAAAATGAAATGTTTTTGCCCATTGCTACTGTTTCTTCTCAGCTCACCCCAGTGTCCACTCACACTTTATCTGCTTGGATCCAAAAACAACCATATTACCTAACAACCTATTTTTCTTTATGCGCCAATACAAACTGAGTCTCTTCCCCTGCTTGCATTCAAAATTTCCTGATAGAATTCACAGACATATTTGGGACACCAAAAGGCTTGCCACCACCGCGTTCACATGATCATGAAATTCCGTTAGTGCTGGAAGCCAAGCCTTTCGCCTACATCCATACCGTTGTCCGTTTACTCACAAATTGGAGATAGAACGTCTGGTGGTCGAGATGTTGGCAGAAGGCATAATTTCCCCGAGTGCCAACCCATATGCCTCCTTAGTGTTGTTAGTAAAGAAAACAGATGGACAGTGGCACTTCTACGTTTGATTACAGACAGTTGAATTCCTTGACTGCTAAGAACAAATTTCCAATGCCACTAATTGACGGCCTGATTGATGAGCTACACGGCTTGTCTATGTTCTCCAAACTGGACCTTCGCTTCGGCTACCATCAGATTCGGGTCTCTGAAGCAAAACGTCACAAAACTGCTTTCTGAACCCATCAAGGCTTGTACAAATTTAAAGTAATGCCTTTTGGCCTCACCAATGCGCCAACAACATTCCAATCTCTTATGAACACTATGTTTAACTCTTATCCCCATAAATTCATCTTGGTATTCTTCAATGACATTTTAATCCACAACCGCTTTATGCAGGAGCACTGTTCCCATGTTCAAAGTGTTCTGCAGTTGCTATGGGATCAATCATTATTTGCTAAAATGAGCAAATGCTCTTTTAGGCAACAACAGGTAGCATGCATTGCCTGGGGCATATAATTTCGAACATTGGCGTTGCTTCAGACCTGGAAAAATTTTCAACAATGTCGTCCTGGCCACAACTTACTCGTCTTAAACAACTGAGGGGATTCCTTGGCCTTAAAGGGTTTACAGGAAATTCATACAAGTTTATGGAATATTAGCTAAACCATTGACCAATTTACTTAAGAAAGAGGCTTTCCACTTGAGTGAAGAATTTGACAAGGCATTCCAGGCTCTGAAAATCGTGATGACCTCTGCTCTTGTTTTGGCTTTGCCAAACTTTAATGAAAGTTTTATTATTGAAGTAGATGCTTACTATGGAGGAATGAGAGTGGTTCTCACGCAGGAAAGACACCCTATCACGTTCATGAGCAAACCTTCTAATTTCAAAAACATGAGACTATCTATCTATGAAAAAGAACTTCTGGCACTAGCTATCACCGTCTAGCATTGGTGGCATTATTATATTGAAGGTAATGACTTTCTCATTAAAACTGATCACAATTCCTTAAATTTTTTGCTAGAGCAAAGGATTACAACCCCTCTTCAAGAAAAATGGTTGACGAAGTTATTGGGACTGAGAAACAAACAAGGCAGCGCCAACACAGTTGTCGATGCTTTATCCAGGCGACTATAAGATTCGGTTGAATGTCAAGCAGGTTATTGATATACGCCTATAGAGGGGGGGAGGGATTGTAAATATAGCATTCTAACTTTTTTGTGTAATATTTAAATTCTCTAAATCCCTAAGTGATTTATCGAATACGATTAAATAAGCAATTACAATAAATATGTAAATTAAAGAGTAAATGATAGAGATTGTGCACACGATATTGTTTATGCGGTTCGGCAAACTAGCTTACGTCCGCGCTCCAAAGTTCCACTTGGAGATCCATTAAACAATTGGCTTACGGGTGCCAATAAAACCGTTTATAAAGATTAATTATAAGGGTGTCACCCTTTGACTATTTCGGGTCATCAACCTTTAATTTGACTATTGCAGGGAGTCACCCGTTGATTGAACTTTCGGGCGTTCAATCGAGCTGTTGACTATTTCGGGGTGTCACCCTTGAATGACGAATTCTTAGGGCGTCACCCTTTACAATAACATACAATAATATTTGGAAATGTAAAGCTCATAAACTAGATCCGAACTCTCCCAATAATAACTCGCAAGTTTATGGGCGAAGAGAGTTGGATTACATTTGCTCACAAATTAATCGAGAAGTTGAGTAGAAATTTTGCCAGCGCTTCGCTACTTCTCTCGTTCATTACGGAGCTTGGAGTGTTTCTCTTCATTTATAGATTCTGGCCAAGAGGTCGACCTTTTTCCCTGAAGGTCGACCCTTTTACTAGACGTTGGAGTTCTGTCCATTAGGATTTGACCGTTAATACAATGTACCATTATGAGATCGATCGTGCACTCAACCTTCAAAGTAATCTGTCCATTTTGCGGCCGACCCTTTCCTTCGTGCAGATACTCCGGAGCAATCTGTTCATATCACATTTGATAGTGTGGTCGACCTGTTCCTTTGTAGATGCATAACCGGGTCAACCCTTTGTGCTGTTTCATCGACTTTTTTCTTATTTTTCACATTCTTGATTTTCCTAAATCCCGAAATGATATGTATTCAATACATGGACTTAGATGAACTTGTTAGAACATTAATAATACCCATTTTGAAGGTATTTACAATAAACATGGATATAAATATTATTATAAAACATTAAGAATATTATCCGAATAATGCAAAACACAACTTATTGATTTTATTAAATTAATCAACATTTTAGTCATCTTCAAAATAAAACTTAGCCTAACAAAAAAGCTAACAATTTTCCCCTTTTTTATGATCACAAAATCCAATATAATTGATTATCCTAAAGTCTAAGCATGTGCATCAAATATTGCATATTAGATTTTCTCCTTTTAATTTATGCAATTTATCAAACAATTAATTAACTTATATATTTCTCTTCCCTTTTTTTCATAATAAAAAAGCAATTGTAGGGGAGAGGAGTTCACAAACAATCTCAAAAAAATACTTATCATTCAAAAACCAAATAATTTTTCCCTTAAAAAAAGTTCTCCCCCTTTTGCAAAGAATATATCCAAAAAGCAAATAATTGAGGGAATCAAGCATTATAATCGAATTTATGATCAAAGATAAAGTTCCAAAGTAGTACACCACAATCAAGGCAAATTTCTAATACAAATATTCTCCCCCTTTTTCACTAAGCATACAAATTCATTGGAAGGATTACAAGACATACATAACTAATTTGTGGTTAAAATACAAATGCCAAATTAATACAACCACATTCAAGAGACATTCATTCAACAATAATCTCCCCCTTTTTGTCATTAAGCTTACAGTAACATTTGAGGGAATTGAACATTAGAATCCAAGTTGTACAACCAAGAATAATATACCAATGAGTTATCCACAAATAATGAGAAAATAAATTTTTAAGAGAGATATCAAGTTCAAATTCAAAATTTCAATCCAATTATCTCTCACCCTATGTGAATCACATAAACAAAAATATGAATATATCACAATTTAGATATTTTCTCTCCCCCTTTGAGCAATTATCAACAAGTTATAATTTCTCTCCCTCTTTGAGCAATTGTCAACAAGTTATAATTTCTCTCCTCCTATAAGATTATCAATATGAATATATCGAGGGAATATCAAAAGCAAATTATGAACCATCCAACTTCAAAACCAAAAAAGTACCAATTGACAAACTCCATGGATGAATTTATGTTTAAAATCAAGTTTTCCCTCTATCTTTATGCACAAATCCATGTTCTTCCCTTCTTATACATTATCAAAAAGATTTATAAAAAGAGAGAAGTTTTGAAAAATTTTGGCATGGTTTCCTTTGTTTATACACTCCCCAACAAAGTCATAATTTCCTGTATAAGCTCACAATTTACCCAAAATAGTATTCACAATCAAAAGATATTATACATGATTTAGAACATACCATTCACAAAATACATGATAGAGATTAGAGGTAAGTTAAATGAGTAAAACAGTGAGTTAAGGTAATTTTACAAAATTTAAAGACTAAGGCTAAATAGGGTCTGTAGGAGGATCATCATCGAGGACAGGAGGAACATCATCGGATTCAGGAGGAATGACATTGGAGGCAGGAGGAATGTTATGCTGACAGTCGAAGTAATGGCTACCCCATATAGCACTCGACACTTCGGTTGCGTTGAAGCTCTTTTAATTTGGATTGAATAGCTATATTCTCTTTGTGCCGAATACGAAGTTGGACCTCATTTTGAAAAGTTAGACTCTTATCTTGAAATGATAGAAAATATTATGTCAATAAATTAAGTATCTCTTCAACTGAAGCAGGATAAGTTGTGGAAGAAGAGGAAGCATGCGCTGATGGTCAGGAGGAAGAGTGAGGGACCGATGGAACGACTAAAGTAGATGGTGGATAATCGGTCATTGGGTTGTCATCGTCATCATCAGAAATCAATATTTGTACCTGGACGGCAGCCCTAGGTGCTCTAGCCACCCACTCACCATCCTCACCAATGGCAAAGCCCATTCGTGCCAAGGTATGCACATAATTAATATCCACTTGACGGATGGAAAGGACGAGCACTAAAGCAGGGATTTGCACGCCTTGAGATTGAAAAACTCTCATCAACAAAAGATTGAAAGGCAATGGTTGAGATTTGCTCCATGCGGTTTCGATCATCACTTGAAGAATAACATACCCAACATTGAACAACTTTCGATCATAAATTTGCTTGAGCACATAAAGGTCCATATTGCTGACATTGTCACGATGACCATTTCTTGCAACCAAATTATACGATAAACTATGATGGTTCACACGTGCCTTAACATTTAAATCTCATCTCCCACAAGAAACTCATTCCAGAATGTGATCGAATAAACATCAGATCCCTCAAATTTGTATAGAATTTCTCATATCCCGACCCTTGCTCAAAGTCCAACATAGAATAGATGTTGTCAGGAGTTAAACTAATGTGCTTTCCACACAAAACTTGTTAATGTCAACGGACTAGGGCTATATTCCAAATTAGCATAGAACATACGGATAGGCACTTCGGAATAGAAGTCATGAAGGTTGAAAAGCTCATATAAACCCATAAACTGATAAATTTCTTCTAAATCAAGACCTCCTAAGCGATTTCGAGAGATTTTCCGTGATGAAATCAAATGCCTATGCTTATAATCATCCTCATAATGTGTCTTGCAGCTTGCATTGATAAAAAAACCGGGATGAAAACTCTTCTGAATTGGATAGAGAAGATTTACCTCTTGAAGAACGCTTTCCCAGAAGCCTAGACCGTCTCACCAAATATGCTCACTTTGTAGCATTGGTATATCCATTCACAACACCACAAGTGACCACTGCATTCTTGGACAATATCTATAAGCTACACAACCTTCCCTGACACATCGTATCAGATAGAGACAAAATCTTCACTTCAAGCTTTTGGAAATCTCTCTTCTCGTCATTAAAAACTAAATTGGATATGTCAACAACATACCATCATGAGTTAGACAGCCAAACAGAACGAGTCAATCAATGCCTAGAAATGTATCTCTGGTGCATGTCGCATACATGTGACAACTGCAAAGCTATAGGGTTGAAGTGTAGCAACTGTGTTGAAAATGAGGATTTGATTTCCTCATTTCTAGGTGGATACACCTTCCACAATAACTTTCCCACTCCACACCTTTAATTTCTTCAATTTCTTTTTTGTCTTTAACTAGACGCCTCTTGCTCCTCCATGGTATGTGAAGAAAAGTTCAGAGAAAGAGGAGAAAACTCTCTGCAGAAAAAATTTGGAGTTGTGAACAACAAAAGAGAATCGTTGAATGAGTAGGTTCAAGCTACAGGTAACATTTTCTGACTTCTTAGTGAGGTAACCGTTGATTTACAGTTGAATTCGCCAAAGTTTTTGGAATTTCTATTTGGTTTTTAGATTGAAATTTTAATTTGATATTGGAGTTGATTTGGTTGGTTAAATCTGTTGATTTTGAACTTATATCACGTCATAATCGTAAACTCATGTCTTATGAACTGTTTGGAGTCGTTTTGATGAATTCCTTCAAAATTTTAGTTGTTAGTGTCGGGGAAGACTATGTCAGCCTGTGGCTCGGAAGAGGCCAAGCCATGGCTTGGGGTCGTGGCCCGGGGACCCCTTAATGGGTTCCTCTTCAGGGCTTAGCCAATTGGGATCGCGACTCCAGCCCAGTTTTAGCCATGGTCCGGTTTATTTAAACCACGACTCAAACCCATTTTAAGGTCATTTTGGATGTTCAACCAAATTATTTTAGGGTTGATTCAAAGCTGGTTTCGGAACCAGTTTGGGTCTTGGACTCGATTATTCACGAGTCGTTTTCTCGAGCCTAAAATTTGGATATTTCGTTAGTTAATTCGATTATAATTTCTCTGATATGATGGTATTTAGATCTCAAGACTTTGAAATTTGGACTCGACTAGTTATTTGAAAATTTTGGTTTATATTGAGTTTTAATTGTTGATAGACCACTATGAGATAGCGGTTTTATTTTATGTCCAGCATTGCATCATTTTCGAAATGATTATTTGGAGATGTGATCTCGTATAAAATGACGAGTCTATTATGATCGTCTATTTTTACAGTATTATATGTACAATTTTTGCAGGAAATATTTTATTTCGAGCATGCACATAATTTATTGATCACCTTGGTCGGGTTCACCATGTTTGATTGACTCGTGAAAGAGTCTCATTTTACATATGCACATTGGACCATTGAATGATGTGTTGTTGTATTAACTAGAGTAATGAGGCAGTTGACTGTGTCGTGTCCCTGAGCGCAAAACTCTAAATCTGATCAGAATATTATTTCATGGCTTTAGCGATCGCCGAATATCGTCTTGTTATATATGCCTATGGCATCTATGTGCTCAAAGCCCATAAGTGACTCTATTTTCACTGAGATTTTGTGGGTTTTATTTTTCGTACGTACCACGCTATAGTGCACATTTTTTACTTTTGCCCCACTGGTTGATTTCTACTCAGTTTTGCACATATTTTATTCATCGCATGTTTCCTCATTTATTTTATAAAATTCTAATTATTGAATATAAATTTTTAACCCTATAGATTTTAGTCGATTCACCCTAACTACATACATTTAGGTATTAATTTGGGTGATTATCGGTTGTTGTCGCCGGATTGAGCCGACATTTATTTATTATTTTAGTATTTCATTTCGAGAGTTTGTGAGGTTGGACTCTTTTAGTAAAAATCTGTAATAATATCGATATTAATTTCTTGTAATTATTGACACATTTATTTCAAACATATATTATTTATTTATTTTGATTTCACTATTGGACTTTTCGGTAGAGCTCATTTGGTCGTGTCCTTACATATTATAATTCACTAGGACTTTCATTGCATAATTAAATAAATAAATAAATAAAATGTTAAAGGGTCAAGTGGTTTGGTCTGTCTTTGGGTCGAGTTGCTCCCTGTTCTGTCGTGGATCCCCTCCGGGATGTGAGAATACCTAACTGAAACAATGGCGTAAGTGGCTTCCTTTGGCAGAGTGGTGGTATAATACTAAGTTTCAATATTCCATTAAAATGTCTCTGTTTGAAGCTCTGTCCAAGAAATTTCAAAATTTTGAATTATGAGAAAATAGGGTTTTAGGGGTTTCTTTAATATTCAAATAATCTAGTCAGCCTAAATAATTAATCGTGGTTAATTTCTTCTTAAATAATTATTGAAAGGAATTGGGCAGAATACCTTACCAATAAAATTCTTAAATGGAGTGGAATAGAAATCGGGTTGTCCCAAATAGTTAGGGAGAAATTTGGTTGAATTTGGATCGGGTCCATTCGTTGGTTCGATTTCGTTCAATTTGACAGGTCAGGTTAGACTTGGTTCGGTTTGCCAAATTTGGTCTAGTTTGATTTGGCAGATTTGGTCCGGTTCAATTCTTAGTTTGGTCTTGGCAAAACCGGTTCACTCCAACTTAAAAAAAAAAAACTCCTTGATCTTCTCCTTCTCGGTCTTCTCCTTCTTCTTCTTTGCGAGAGTGACTGAGAGCCCCCAAGAGAGAGAGAGAGCTCCTTCTCTCTGGTTTGCCGTCGTTGGTGGAAGGGATTTCATTGCACTAAGAGAGCTTGGTTCTTGGCTAAGACTTGACTGAGGAGAGTTTCTTCAGCAGAGAGGTTGATCGGTCGAGTCTAGCAATGAGAGAAAGTTAGAAACTCAAGGCAAAGGAGCTTGGAAACTTTCAAATGCGAGTTTTCTCCTTCACCACGACCCTCTATTTATAGAGAATTTTTTCAACTAGAAATTCCCTCAAAATTTGAGTATGTTTCAAATTTTTTAAGCTGCTAAATAGTTATCAAGCTGTTTGTTACGACAGAGTTTAGATTTTCTTTCTCATTTGGAGTGATTTTAGGGACAAATTGCAAATTAGGGTTGAAGTTTGTTTTAATTGGAACAAAAAAAAAAAATCAGATTCTTGGTTCAAAATTTGAAACAAAAAAAAAAAACCTAGTATGTTCCTCCGAAAAAGTATGTTCATGGAGATTTGAAGGCTTCAAATGTTATACTAGTAGAACGAATGGAACACCACATTTTCGACTTTGGGCTCGGCCGTCTTGCGAACGAGGCTTTATGACGCTTCAATTGAGTCGATTAGGAGCTAAGAAACTGCGAGAAGAGCAATTCGTTATAACTCAGGACGATTAGTTCTTGGCCAATTCTTAATATGGGTTCATGTTATCAAGCTCTAGAAGCACTCAAAGTGGCGAAACCATCACAGAAATGGGATGTGTATTGATGCTGATAACTACTAGGTCAGAAACACAAACTCAAGAGAAGAAAAGAAATTGTAGAAGAAACTGAAAAAGAAGAAGAATTTTTCATTGATTACTTTCCTCTGTTTACAATTCTCTATTTATACAATCTGTTATCGGTTATGTAAACTATTTTACAATTATACTATTTGCTCAGCTGTACAACATCTTTTATTCAGTGAAGTCTTTAAGCCAAGTTGGTTTCCTTCTTGGTCTCTTTCTTTCATTCTGGTTATCTTCACAATTCCTCGTAACATTGCCTCCTTCTTGCTAGGGGTGTGCATGGGACCGGTCCGGTCCGGTTCTGACCGATCCGGTCCCGGACCGGCCGGTCCGGTGCCAATTGTGTGAAGACCGGTACTGGAACCGGTCAGAACCGGTTCCGGTCCGGTTCTGGACCGGGATTTCCGGTACCGGTTCCGGTCCGGGACCGGTTTAGTTTTCTAATTTTTTAAATATTAAAAATAATATAATGTAATAGTTTTTTTAAAATTAAAAATTAAAATTAAATATAATGTAATAGTTTTTGTAGTAGTTTTTGTAATATAATGTAATAGTTTTTGTAATAGTTTTTAAAATATAATGTAATAGTTTTTGTAATAGTTTTTTTAATAGTTTTTTTAAAATTAAAATTCTAATTAAACTACATAAACCGGTTCTACAACCGGTCCGGTTCCATGGTACCGTGACCCGGTACCGGACCGGTTGTAGAACCGGTCCCGACAGTACCGGACCGGATCCGGTCCGGTCCGGCATTTTCAAGGACCAATCCCGGTACCGTTGAACCGGTTCCGGTCCGGTTTTCCGGTACCGGGCCGGTCCTGCACACCCCTACTTCTTGCAGAATAACCTTGTCCTCAAGGTTAAAAGCAAGGTAATTGAGATGTAAAACTGAAAGAAATTCCCAAGAAGTGTCCTCCAATGGTAACCCAAACCACTGCACCAATACTTGAGGCTGAAAAATGTTGTTAATTGAGACAAATCGTGAATCTAAAATTGCTAATAGCTCAATCAATGGATGACAATCAATAACCTTGTCCGGTAGCGGAATAACATGAATAGCAGTATCTTCTTTGAACAACTTTAATAATGAAACATGAAACACAAAATGAATTTTGAATTCTTGTGGCAATTCCAAACGGTAAGCAACCTCCCCAGTATGGTCCACCACCCTAAGGTCCATAAAACCTTTTACTCAATTTGGAATACAATCTATCTTTTGTTGAAGTTTGCTTATAAGGATGGAGTTTGACCAATACCAAATCACCCTTCTCAAATTGTCGCTCACTTCTATGTTTATCAGCAAAATTTTTCATACGGTTTTTAGCTTGAATTAAATTGTCCTTGAGCTTAGTCAAAAGCTGCTGGCGTTGTTGTAAGTAGAAATCCACTGCTTCAATAAAAGATGAACTAGCTATACAAGCCAAGAAATTCGGTGGTGCACGGACACACACAGCTTCAAAAGTAGATATTGCAATAACAGAATGAAAAGCTGTGTTGTAAGAGAATTCAGCACAATGCAAAATTTTTTCCCACAGTGATGGATAATCCATAACAAAGCAACGTAAATATTGTTCCAAAGTCCTGTTAGTGACTTCAGTCTGCCCGTCAGTTTGTGGATGCTAGGAGCTACTGAATAACAGTTTGGTGCCACTTAATTGCAGTAATTCTTTCCAAAATTTGCTCATGAAAATCGGATCACAATCACTTACCAATGATTTAGGAATGTCATGCAACTTACAGATATTTTTAGCAAAAACCTCAACAACTTTTGTAGCAGTAAAACCAGCAAATAAGGCAACAAAATGGGCTAATTTAGACAATCTATCAACCACAACTAAAATCACCAAAAATTCTCTAGAATTTGGAAGATCTGTAATAAAATCCATTAACAAATCTTCACAAATGTTTACTGGCATTGGCAATGGTTGTAGTAACCCGGTAGGCTTCCTTGTGTCATACTTTGTTTGCTGACAAGTTGGACAGGTTTGAACAAAATGTGGAACATCTCTTTGTAAAGCAGGCCATTCAAATTGAGAATTGACCCTCTTAATAGTTCTCAAATTGGAAGACCTGTAATAAAATCCATTGACAAATCTTCACAAATGTTCATTGGCGTTGGCAATGGTTGCAGGAACCCGGCAGGCTTCCTTGTGTCATACTTTGTCTACTGACAAGTTGGACAGGTTTGAACAAAATGCCGAACATCTCTTTGTAAAGCAGGCCATTCAAATTGAGAATTGACCCTCTTAATAGTTCTCAAAATACCTGTATGGCCACCAATCAAAGAAGAATGGCATTCACGAATTAAATCAAGTTTGTAGGTTGAAGCATCACTAAGGACAATCCTACCATTATGAACGATAAGACCACCTTGCAATTTGTAAGCTGGATATAGATGAGGAGAATGCTGAATCCAAGAAGACAAATCTGTCAAATCTATGAGAGACGAAGTTTCCTCCACCAATTTATCTAGTAAGTTGGAATGAAGACTACTTAAGGCAGCAAAAGAAACAGCTACATCATCAGATTCAAAAGTTCTGGAAAGGGAATATGCAACAACATTGTTTTTGCCTGGATTGTAAACAATATCAAAATTGTAGCCTGGTAATTTAACCACAAAATGCTGCTGTTCTGGAGTTTGAATAACCTGAGTCAACATTTCTCTTATGCTCTTATGATCTATCTTGATGATAAATCGATTCCCTAACATATATTGTCTCCATTTTTTAACAGTCTCGATAATTGCAAACATTTCCCTAACATAAGTGCTACTATTCTGCATTTTAAAACATAATTTCTTGCTGGAAAAAGCAATTGGATGTTTGTTCTGAAGCAGAATTGCACCAACTCCTATGCCACTAGCATCTATTTCAACCACAAAGCTCTTAGAAAAATCTGGTAAAGCCAAAATTGGTGCAGACACCAAGGCTTCCTTCAACTGACAGAAAGCAAATTCTGCATCCGAAGACCATTGAAAAGCATCCTTCTGTAATAAGGAAGTTAGAGGACTAGCTATAGTTGCATAATTGCGTATGAATTTGCGATAATATCTGGATAAACCCAAAAAACCTCGCAATTGTTTTATAGATGTCAGAATAGACCAATCCATTACAGCAATAATCTTGCTTTGTTCAGGTGACACACCATCTGCAGACACAACATATCCCAAGTATGCCACAGAACTTTGACCAAAGTTGTACTTGCTTAATTTGGCCAATAAATGATGCTGCTGTAAACACAAAAGAACTTCCTCCAAATGAACTATATGATTAGTTCTAGAAACACTATAAATCAGAATGTCATCAAAAAACACAATGACAAATTTTCTCAAAAACAACTTCAAAATATCATTCATCATAGTTGAAAAGTGGCTGAAGTGTTAGTAAGTCCAAACGGCATTACTAAAAACTCATAATGCTCTTCATGAGTTCTAAAAGCAATCTTTTGAATGTCATCCGCATCCATTCTAATCTGGTGATAACCACCACGTAAGTCAATCTTACTAAAAATTGTAGTACCATATAATTCATCCACTGTTGGCATAGGAAATTTGTCCGGAATAGTAAAACTATTGAGCACTTTGTGATCAACACAAAATCTCCATGTGCCATCTTTTTTTTTTTTACCAATAAGACCGGAGAAGAAAAAGGACTTCGACTCGGCCTAATAATACCGGATTGTAACATTTCAGCCAATAACTTATCAATTTCAAATCTTTGAAAATAAGGATAACGATAAGGCTTAACATTCACCAAAGGAGCATTTGATTGTAAATGAATTTGATGATTAATACGTCTATTTGGAGGTAAACCCTCAAGTACTTGAAAAATATATTGATACTTAGCAAGTAAAGACTAAATATCATCAGGAAAATTCTGCACTAGTGGTTCCACAGAGAAAAAAAAAACAGATTGGAAGCAGAAATAATGAGAAACTGCACCTGTTTTATGCAAATTTTTTAATTGATGAAGCTGTATGGAACTGGAAATTTGTTGCTTTGAGCCTTCCAATAAAACTGGCTGCCCATTCCAAGAGAACTGCATAGTCAAATTCTTATAATCGGTCAACATTGTCCCAAGGAGTTCTAACCATTGAACTCCCAAAACCATTTTAGCTCCCTGTACTGGCAAAACATAGAAATCAATCAAGAATATTTGTCCATGAATTTGAACTTCTAGATCCAAACAAGATCATGTGCAAGTCAGCTCATCCCTATTGCCAACCAACACCTTAAAATGTCATGAAGGACAAACTTGTAAATTTAAATGATGAACCAATCTGTCTTGAATGAAGTTATGTGTTGAACCACCATTAATCAGAATCTGGATTGGTTTATTCGCCACATACCCAACAAACCGAATAGTCCTTGGTGATTGTTGCCCTGCTAATGCATGTAAACTAATGGCTGGAAGATCAAGCTGCGCTTCAGCAACAAAAGCATTGTTATCATCATCAGATTAGAAACCACACAATTATCATTTTCTAACATTAATACAAACAAGGGTAAATGACAAATCAACCATCGTAGTTTGTGGTCAATGACAAGTCAACCACTATGGTATTTTTTCTAACAAGTTAACCACTGATGTATGGGAAAATAACAAAGCAAACATCGCGGTTACGTTCTCCGTTCTCCATTAACAAGTTAAAAACGCGGTGTCTTGCCAAGACACCGCGAAAAAATGCGGTGTCTAAAAACGCGTTGTCTTGCCCCGATTATCAAATCTGGTAGCTAGAGACTTGGAAGTTGGCGATCGGTGACTCGAAGCTGCGACAACGACTGCGATGGTGCGACGACAACTGCAAGGGTGGAACAAGAACCGCGAAGCTGCGATGGTCACTGCGAGTCTGTGAAGCTGCAACAACGACTACGAACCTGAGCGACTGCGATTTGCGACGACGAGTTGACGACTGCGATTTCTCACCTGATTCCGGTATAGTTTCATTGTTTTGCTCCCCTGTTCCAATTTCCGATTGTGGTTTGATTGTTGATGAATGACTGATTTCTAATCAAAGGTTAGGGTTGATTTGTGATGAACCTGAAGGCAACTTTTTGATCCTAAATACTGAGTTGTGCCGTTGTTATCACTTCTTCATAGGCAATGTTGATGAACTTAAGTTGGGATACCCAGCAATGTCGATGAAATATTTTTTTTTTAATTTTCGGTTGATTGCATTCCAGATTGCAATCTGGAATGCAATTTACAGATTTGTGTTACTTTTGTTGATTGTGTTGATCTTTGAAGACTTATTAAAGAGTATATCTACTATTATCTTTGTTTCCCATTCCAATTGTAGATAGTGTATCAAGATTACATGCGTATAGATAGATAAGTTTAGACAAAACATTGATCTGAATTCAAGAAAGAATCTCTTCTCTGGTTTTTTTTTTTCTTGGCAATCAAGTTGTTTACTTTGATTGATTTATATACGATAGACTATTTGCGTAAATACTATTATACTGACTTATGACATTTCGTTGGGTTATTATACTGTAGGTTGGCGAATTACTCAGGGAGCACAATGGACTGAGCTAGGAAATTGATGCAGAAGCGTGGGAAGACAAGGGGGAAGGAAAGTGAAAGACGAGCAACCGAGGTGGTGGAAGCCGTGTGGGGTGAAGATGTTCAACCCGAGGCGGTTGAAGAAATTGAACAAGCAATGGCGGTGGAAGACGAAGACACCGCCGAGCCTGAACAAGGAGAAACAGAGTTATTATTCAAGACAGACGATGCCAAAAGACGGTATGAAGAAGATGTAGAACACCGTGGCATTATTGTTTCAAAAATAGTCGATTTTGACTCTTTCACAGAAATGGGAATTCAACATATGCTGGAAGAGGCTGGATTACTCGGGTTGTGTCGAATGGGGGGCACTTATTGCGAGAGAGTTATTAAAATGTTTTACACAAATTTCCAACTGTCCGAGGAGCCAGAGAGGTGCAAACGTACATTTTTGGACGGGAGTTGAGATTCACTCCCAACGATGTCAATAGAATGCTTGAATGTTACGGGGCAAGCGATGAATATTATCACATATCTAAGACGAAGCCACCATTTGTCAAGCAAGGAGATGGGCTAGCGGTTCTTAAATTGTTGCACCAGGATTCCAAGATTGCCCATTACGAGAAGCCAAAGGCTAATGAGTTCAATGTAATAGCCCGAGTGATCCACCTGATATTGACGTACACGATTTTGCCTAGGATTGGGCATCGAGACCATGTTACCAGCATGGATCTTTATATTTTAGAGAAGGTGTTCAGGGGAAAAAAGGTGAACATCAGATATATCATTGCGAAGCACATGCAAGAGGTCGTCAACAACCCAACAATGAGCCTACGGTACAACTGGCTGATCCAGAGTATAGTTGAGCAGTTTGGGGTACCCATCTCTGTGAATGAGTCGAGAATTGAATCGACGCCCAATGACACCTACAAAAAAGCCAACTTGGATCGATTGGGCATCACTCAAGTTGAAGGCGCATGGTTCCGCAAGTCAAAACAAAAGGCAGCACCTCCACCCCTCACAGAGCCTTAGTATGCAGGCACCTCTTATGAAATGCCGCCTCCTCCCCACTCAGAGACTCAGTATGCTTATGCAGCCCCCTTATATGAAATGTCACCTCCTCCACAATCATCACACTTTACTGCGATGCTTGAGGAGTCGTCTGCCTAGATGAGCAGAATGGAGGAGCTCCATCATGCGTCGATGAGCAGAATGCAAATGATGGAGGAGCATGTGCAAATGCAACAAATCTAGCTACAAAGAGCGAACGAGCTCACAGAAGAGAGGTGGGGCATTGTGCAACAGTGGCAGGTGGAGGCATTAGAGAGCCGACGCATCGCAGAGCAGTGGCATATGCAAGAAGCGAAGCTCGCTGCATCGAGGCATAGAGAAGCATAACAGTGGCATATTGAAGAGGCGGATCTCGCAGCATAGAGGTATCGCCAAGCAGAACAGTGGCATGTTCGAGAAGAGGAGCCACACCGTGAGGTGTTGGATGCACTCAAGAGACGTGGGAGGCGATTAGCTTGTTCATCATCCTCGTCGTCGTCCATGGTCGCACCTGATGCCACATTCTGCTTGTAAGTTATTTATGTTGTACGCAAAGTCCAATTTTTACTTTATTTTTGTTTCACGTGATGATGTGTTGTTGATTTGCAGTGACCCTGTCAGGCGCCGCCAAGGAGCACCTGGAGCTGGGGAGGTCCAACCTCGACACAATAGAGTTGTGCGCGTGGTACGTCTTTCATTTTGTTATATGTGTGTTCAATCATGTTCATGCAAATGTTAGTATCTCGGCGTTGTCACATTGTTTTTTGCAGCCTATGGAGGTCATGTCCTCGTTCAAGATATATGTCCAGACAAATACATGTAAGAACAAAGAGATGTGTGCAATTCTTGGGAGAAAGTTGGAGGGCGAGCACTACGTTGTCACACATCTCATCTTTCCGGAACAAGTTGGGATGCCAAATACGGTGCGAACCCATCTTTGTATGTTAGTGTATAAGCTATTATTTTACTACTCATCCGAACTTATATGTAGTGTATTGCGACCAATGAAACAGCCGTATTGGTGTATCATGAGAGAATGGATCTATTGCAATTAGGGTGGATTCACATAAGTCACCATCTCGTTTCTCCGAGTTATCGTGCATGTTCATGTTCTCTTGAGATGATCTTATGACTTGTTTACATTGCAGACACACCCAAAGTAAGGGTTTTTTATGTCCTCCGTTGACCTGCACACTCAATATGCATACTAGCGATTGTTGCCAGAGTCAATCTCTATCATTGTAGCTCCATCAGACAAAAAGACGTATGTACTTTCTATTGTGTAACTTCTTAATCTTGCTTTCCACGTCATTGACAGACAATTATTCCCTTTGCATTGCAGGCCATACGCCATGTACCGGTGTACGAGCGAGGGGATGAAGGTGATGGCCAACTGCAATATTGAAGAACAATTCCACGAGCACGACCGTACAATCTTTCATTATGAGGGTGAGTTGTATGCTGCTGCAGACGGAGTTCTCTTGGACTCGCAGGGAAGTTTTCGTATAGAGGATTTGCACCCGCCCCTGCCACCGCCACAGTCCAGAAAGAAGGCGCCATAATTTAGTTCAATAAGTTCTGTTGTAGTTTATGTTTAGTTTAATTTGTGTACATTTGCGTTGTAAATGATGTTTAGTTCAAGGATTTGCGTTGTTGATTATGTTTACTTTAATGTTTGTACATTTGCGTTCTACCTGATGTGTAGTTCAATGATTTTTGTTGTAGTTTATATACTGGATGAATAATGTCTGAGACGATATTGGAACTGCTGTGGGCTTTTGTGCAGGATGTATGAGAATGGCGTTGTGGGAGTAAAGAAACAGAGGAGGTTTTGGCAAAAAATTTTAAGGACACATTTGAATAGAAAAAATCATACAGATTCTATCTGGCAAATTTCTAGAACCATACAGATTCTATCTTTCTCCAGAAAAAATCATGATTCTTTTCTACAATTTCATCTATTACCCTTTTATGCATAACTTCATGAAATAAACACTCTCATTAGAGAAATAACTTCACGAAATTCACCCTCGCTCGCAAGACACCACGTAAAAATGCGGTGTCTGTTCGCAAGACACCGCGTAAAAATGCGGTGTCTGTTCGCAAGACACCATGTTTTTACGCAAGACACCGACTTTGTTTAACTCAGGGTATACATAACCACGACCTCCCGACGATTTGGCATATTCGAAAGCATTTCGCAATGTATTAGGTAACCCTAAAAATTTTGGAGAGCTTCAGAGAGCGATTAGCGAAGGTGAAGAATTTGTTCAAAAGCAAATGGCGAGTGAAGAATCTGTTATTAACCGTCAACTTGAAATGGGATCCATAATCACATGTGTGCTCAATGAAAATGAGGTACGTGCAATTGGAAATGAAGCTGCGATTGTTTTGCATTCCGTATCAGTAACTCTACATGAGGAGGACAATGACGACCTTCGTTCATTATGTCAATCAACTAGTGATGAAGACATGGACATGGCCGAGAGTAGGCCTAGACGTCCAACACAAGTAGAAGACAGATTCCCTGGAATGGGGCTGGGTAAAAAGTACAGTTTATTGAACAAGATTAGAGAAAAAATTGTTGATCATGCATTGATGAACGGGTATGGGATAAAATTCACCCATAGTGACGCGCATCGATTGAGGGCTACTTGCCAGGAAGGCTGCCCGTGGCGGTTGCACGCCTCACAAATAAAAGGTGAAATGACCTTTCAAATAAAATTTTACAATGACATTCACACATGCTTCAGAAAGATAGAAAGTCGTTATGCTACTGCCAAATGGGTTGCAACTCATTACTTAGACATATTTAAAAGTCAGGCAGATTGGGACCTTGCTTCCATAATTGAGACAGTGAGGAAAGACTTTAATGTCAACATCTCACCTAGTCTTGCTAGAAGGGCAAGAAATGCAGCCAAAAAAATTAATGAAGGTGATGGAAATGAGCAATATAAACTCATATGGTCGTATGCAGAGGAGATTTTGAGGTCTAATCCTAGAAGCTCCGTGCATGTGGACCTCAATATGAGTGTATTTAAAAGAATGTACATGTGTTTGGCTGCATGCAAGATAACTGTGCTAACTTGTGGTAGACGACTTATTTGTTTGGACGGTTGCCATTTGAAGGGAGCCACTTCAGGCCAGTTGCTCACTGTTGTGACCATCGACGGGAACGATGGCATGTATCCAATTGTTGTAGCAGTGGTCGAAGCAGAAAATAGAAATTCATGGAGCTGGTTTCTAGAATTGTTGCTCGATGATATAAACACTCCATCTGGTGATGGATGGACAATCATTTTCGACCGTCAAAAGGTGCGGTTCATTGCTTTTGCCTTATTTGTAAAAGTTATGCATTATGTAGGAATCTGACTAATATTATGAATGTTTACAGGGTCTAGTGCCAACTGTGAGCGCGGTGGCAGGGCAAGCACGATTTTGCATCCGACACCTGTATGCCAATTTCCAAAAACAATTTAAAGGCAGGTTGTTAAAGGATGCAATGTGGGCCGCATCTAGAGCCACTACTGTGAGACAATTTGAGACATAGATGGGTAAGTTATTTATGCTTGACCCGACGGCCCATGACTACTTACGTGGAATAGTTGTGACATCTTAGGCGAAACATGCCTTCTGCTCCATCCCAAAGTGCGACATAAGCCTTAACAATCTGAGTGAGTCATTCAACGTCTGCATCCTACCAACCCGGGACAAACCAATTCTAAGTATGTTTGAGATCATTTGGAAGGGCATCATGGGTAGGATTGTGAAAAAAAATGAAAAGATGGGTCGCTCGACAGACCTTTTGTGTCCAAAGATCAGCACCCGGCTCGCCAAACTACAACTTACCGGGCAAAATTGGAGCCCCCAGCTTTCAGGAGCTGCCCAGTTTGAGGTCAGCAATGGTAACGAACAGTACTCGGTCGATTTGGACAGGTGTACTTGTACATGTTACCAGTGGGAGTTGACCGGCATCCCATGTGTCCATGCAGTCCCGTGCATTCACTTCATGAGGAGATCCCCTGAGGAGTTTGTGCATACGTGCTATCATCGGGAAACATACATGGCGATGTACTCCTACTTTCTTTGGCCTGTCAATGGACTGATCGAGTGGCCTCCGATGACGAATCTTGATTGTATTATCCCACCGCCATTTAAAAGGCTTCCTAGAAGGCCGTGCAAACGTAGAATACGGGATGTGGACGAGGCTCCAAGTCGGACAGTGCTGAGCAGAAGAAATTTGAACGTCACTTGTGGTACGTGTGGGCGTGTTGGGCACAATTCTCGCACATGCGATGGTGGAGGTGAGTCAAGTGTCGGGGCTTGCAGAGGGTGAGGCAGAGGCAGGGGCAGGGGCGGCAGAGGCAGGTCAGAGGGAACATTTATGGGGTTCAGAGTTCCTGAGATAGCCCCCGAGACAATTCCTGACCTAGTTCCTGAGACAGCTCCCGACAGAGTTCCTGACACGCAGGTGAGCCCATTATCACATTTTCTTTTTCCATTGATGTTTGAAATATGCTAATTTCATTTGCAATGTATTGTGCAGGAGTCTGATGCGCAAGGTCTACACACACAATCGTACACAAACGTGGATCTTAACCTTCTGTAACATAGAGAGAACACAACTGTTTTACAATTTCAGTTGATGGATAGTTGCATGTTATTTAATGCTTGTCTACTTGTAAATGATATTACGGTGAATAATAATGCACTGATGTTGATTGTGTTGAGTTTAAGGTGATTGGTAAGTTTTATGTTATGTAATTTCTAGGTATGGGTGTGGTTCTGGTTGGCTATTGTAATATTAGATTAGTTAAGTGTAAGATGTGTTAGTATGGAAATGTTTCTATGTGTGCTGCTTGTAAACATTAAGCATTAAGTATGGAAAAGTATACAATTTCTACAAAATTTTGGGCAGAACCTCCTCTGTTTCTTTACTCCCACAACGCAATTCTCATACATCCTACACAAAAGCCCACAACAATTCCAGTATCTTCTCAAAACATTTTTCATCAAGTATAAACTACAATGGAAATCATTGAACTATAGATCAATTACAACGTAAATGTACAGATATTAAATTACAATGGAAACTACACCGACGAACAAAGCAAATGTAGACAACTTAAACTAAACTAAACTAAAAGTAAACGACAACAGAACTATTTGAACTAAATCATGGCGCCTTCTTCTTGGACAATGGCCGTGGAGGAGACGAGGGCTGGTGAAAATCCTTAAGCTCAAAACGTCCCTTCGGTTTGTCACCGGGTGTGTTCGTCGCGGGGTCTGTTCGTCGAGTCGCGGGATCTGTTCGTTGCGGGGGTCGAATCGCGGGTTCCTGGAATTTCAAGTGTTCTGGTCTTTTGAAGAAGACAACACGGTGTCTGGCGAGACACTGCTTTTTTAACTTGTTAACGGAGAACGTAACCGCGATGTTTGCTTTGTTATTTTCCCATACGTCAATGGTTAACTTATTAGAAAAAATACCATAGTGGTTGACTTGTCATTGACCACAAACCACGATGGTTGATTTGTCATTTACCCTACAAACAATTTGGACTTATATTTATGGTTTCGATTGAACTTCTCATCACAATTGTAACATAGCCCTTTTTCCCTTCTTTCCAACATCTCAGTGGCTGACAAACGCTTAACAGGAATGGTGGAAGACTTAACATTCAATAGTTGTTGTGACTGTTGTAATTTCGGAGTTGGTAACCATGGAGGCAAAGAATCATGAATTTTAACAGATTGATGAAATTGGGTTTTAGAAAAATTCAATCTATTACCCGTATCATTCAATTTATCCTCCATTAATTTTGCCAAATTGATAGCTTGATCAAGAGATTGCGGATTAAGCACTCGGAGCTCCCTCCGAATATCATTCTGAAGACCTAATTCAAAACAGCTCTGCAAAAACGAAGGAGAAGCACCCACCGTTTGGTTCATCAATGCCTCAAACTTGTTCTTAAAATCTGAAACAGTTGACGTCTGAGTGAGCTTTGATAGTTCGCCTTGTACATCTCCATATTCAGACGGCCTGAATCGAACAAGCAATGCTTGTAAAAAAGCACGCCAAGTAGTAAACATGTTATTGCAAAAAAGTCATTGAAATCATTGCAATGCAACGTCATCCAAATGAAAGGAGGCAATATTTAATTTCTGTGCATCATCAAGTTCATGGTAATCGAAAAATTTTCAGCCTTAAAAATCCAACCGTTTGGGTCATCACCATTAAAACTTGGCACGTCCAGTTTAATCGAACGAAAAGGTTTATAGCTACTGTCCACAAAATTCTCACCTTGCTTTCCTCTGTTGCTAGAGTTTTCTAGTGGCATATTGATAGGATTTCAAATGTGTTGCTCAATCCGACCTTCCATAGATGTTAACTTGATGCCAATCTCTTTCAAAAGCGTATTGAAATCTGTCATTTGTTAATTATGAGATGATAGTTAATTCCAGCATTCTTCCGGTAATCAGATTGAGAACGATTACGTTCTGCCATGGAGACAGTAATCAATGGAAGCACCTGTGATATGCTGATAACTAGTTATCAGGTCAGAAATAGGAACTCAAGAGAAAAAAAGAAACTGTAGAAGAAACTGAAGAAAGAAGAAGAATTTTTTATTGATTACTTTTCTCTGTTTACAGTTCTCTATTTATACAATCTGTTATCGGTTATGTAAACTGTTTTACAATTATACTATTTACTCAGCTGTACAACTTCTTTTATTCAATGAAGTCTTTAAGCCAAGTTGGTTTCCTTCTTGATCTCTTTCTTTCTTTCTGGATGTCTTCAGAATTACTCAGTAACACGTACTCTCATGGTGTAAGTTTGCTAGAAATTAGTCCAAGTGGGTACTTCAGAGATGGATCTGGTTCAATGGATTCCGCTCTGTATCGACGATAAGAAGCCGGTCGCGGACGTTTTAGATCCGTATCTGGCTCAAGATGCAGGTAAAGACGAGGAGATTATAGCAGTTTTAAAAATAGCTATGGCGAGTGTTCACAGCAGCCCGGAAAGGAGACCGGCAACGAGGCATGTTTCTGATGCTCGTAAAAGGCTGGGCATTTCTACGGACCGAAGAAAAAACCCTTCAAAAGCTTCTAAACTGCTCATCAATGGCGGAAACTTGAAAGTCAAAGACGAGCTGTTATAGTTTCAAACTTCGTCAAATAATTAATTAATTGTCACACTCTTAATTATGTTGATCATCTTAGATTCAACAGACAAATTATACAAAAGTAAAATATAAGACAGGTCATTGGGAGCATTTTCAGGGAGAATAAAGTTTCTAGTGCTTGAGTAAAGCAATAAAGAAGAGACCCACAAAAATAGACACGACAGCAACAAAAAACGAGAGGGAGCATGAAGAAGAAAAGCCCTAAGCCTAATAATTCTAGTAATCACGAGAATTAGGCGGACTAATCACCCTTTTTTAAGCTTTAATCAAAATTTCAATTTTTTGTATTGAATTTTGGCCGCGGCTTTGTTCAAAACCTTTTTGGGATTGATTGTACTGTTGCTTTAAATTTTAAATAATAAATTGAAGATATTAAACTATATATGTTATAAATTAATAAAAAATTAACAAAAAAAATTACTAAATAATAAGATCAATGACAAGTCAACCACTAAATAATTTTTATTAACAAATAAAATACTCACTATGAAAAATAAATTACGCAATCATCGCCATTAACAACGAATTTTACTTTGAAAATAAAAGAGTATAAAGCTTCTACTCGAAAATGTCTTCTAACTCATTATTCACTACATAAATTTCTTTGGTTGTTGTAAAGTTAATCATGTCGTTATCTTTGTCTAAATTAAGGGTTTTGCCCTGTGGGTTTCATAAGTTTGTGATTAACATATATTTCACTATCAATTTGAGAGTTTCTGTATGTTTATAGGATTCCTTCCAGTACAGACATGGTTATTCTGAATTCATTGGAGCTCAAACAATGTACAAGAACGACGTCAAATTGCTTAGAATAATTCACAGTTAGATTGGAAAGACGTCATCTATATTTTGCTGAATGTCGTCTTTCATCCCTGAAAAATAATGTTTTTTTAGTCATATTTCAAGTACTCACTTTTTCCAGAGAAATGACAACATTTCGCTACAAAAGGACAACATTCTGCTACAGAAATACAACGTTTCGCATAAGAAAAATAACAATTTTTAACCAAAAGTAACCAAGATATTTGATTCGTTCTTTTTCCATAATTGAGTATTTTTTTTATTAGTGAAAATTATTTAATATTGACTTATCATTGATCCTAGCATTCATTTTATTAATTTTTCTAAATTAATTGAAACAAAAATGTAGGGTAGATTGTTATGTATAAGTGATATTATAAATAAATAAGTGAATAGAGGGTGGGTATGGCCATGACCATTAAAATGGGAAGCGATGAAGAAAGGAGAGACTAGGAGAGGTCCCTACGCAGTTAAGCAAGACAGATTGACATGTTTTTGCACCATCACTCAAATTAAAAATAAAAAATAAATTAAAATTGGAGCATTAACTTACCTTTATTTATTTTCCTCATAATCATGATATCATTGACAAAAATCATCCCCTAATGATCCTACTTATTTAACTTTAGAGTATAATTTTAATATAAAGTTTTAATAATTTATCAAAGTAGAAGTAAAACGACGACGTACCGATCTTAGTCTGTTGGGTTTGGACCCTGTCCTTAAAGCGGGTCCCGCACACAAAATCTGGCTCCGATCTTCAAGATTCGTGGTCATCTCCAGCTCTCTCTCTCTCTCTCTCTCTCTGGCTCTCGATCCTGGGCTTCTGTTACTAATTAAATCTGTTTCTTCAGCCATTTTTGTTCATACAAGCGCCAAGAGAATGAAGGCCAACGCTACCTTTAATCCCAACACGAAGCTCATTCTCTTCCACTCTTCTCTCCACAAGCACGCCGGCCCTGGAGGTCTTTTCTCCTCCTCCACCCACCGCCTCTGGCTCTTCTCCTTCCTCACCTTCTTCACTTTAGCTTTCACTCTTACCCTTCTCAACTCTTCCATTTCCACAACTGTCTCCAACGTCGATGGCCATGTCCGCCAGAGCTCATCCTTCTCCTCTTCTTCCCCTCTTCCTTCCCCGGTCTTCGCCGCCCTCCTCCATTTTGCTGCCGCTGCCTCGAACGCCTCCGCAAAACCCCACATGGCTGCTGCGGAGCTTTCTGCCATAGCAGAAGCTCTTTCTCCTTGCTCTCCAGCCTGTAACTTCCTAATCTTCGGCCTCACCCAAGAATCTCTTCTCTGGTTAGCTCTCAACCATGGCGGTCGAACGGTTTTCATCGACGAGAACGAGTATATGATCTCCAAATTCGAGCAGTCGAATCCTGGCTCCGAAGCCTACGA
This sequence comes from Begonia loranthoides, assembly GCA_022433065.1. Classification (NCBI taxonomy): domain Eukaryota; kingdom Viridiplantae; phylum Streptophyta; class Magnoliopsida; order Cucurbitales; family Begoniaceae; genus Begonia; species Begonia loranthoides. Next base: position 28,090,823 of record CM039480.1, read on the forward strand.
CGTTCAATACACCACCAAGGTAACTCAGATGGCCGAGCTTCTCTCTCTAGCCAAATCGCAGGCCCAGAACGAGTGCAGGCCAGTGCAGAACCTTTTATTCTCTGATTGCAAACTGGGTTTGAACGATTTGCCGAATCACTTGTACCAGGTGGAGTGGGACGTGATTCTCGTCGACGGCCCTCGTGGGTATTTCCCGACGGCTCCGGGAAGAATGTCGGCGATCTTCACGGCGGCTGTGCTGGCGAGGAGCCGCGTAAAATCCGGAGCCAAAACCCACGTGTTTGTCCATGAGTTATACCGAGAGGTTGAGAGGGTTTACAGCAGCGAGTTCCTCTGCGAAGACAAAATGGTGAATCAAGTAAACTCCTTGGGCCATTTCGTGGTGGAATCAATGGCGGACGGCCAGTTCGAATTCTGTAAAAATTCATCGTCTCCATATCCATCAAAATCGGTATCATCGTAACTAAACGTTAAAGATTGACGACGACGACGATGGCAAAGTGAGAATTTGTGTTTTATTCTACGAGATTACGAAGTTCGTCCTCCTTGACTCTTCTCAAGGACACTGTGCTGTATATTACTGTTGTCATATATCAGTCACCGGTAATGGTAATGCGAAAATCGTTTAATTCTCTCCATCTTTCTGATTTTTGGTAGAAACAATGAAGAACAATTCAAACACTTCAAGTAAGTTAAGTCCAAAAATATCCAAATCATCAAACTGAAAGAAATTAAATTGGTGAAAAGAAAGGTTCTTGATTTCAAGAGAGATTGGTAAATTAGTTCAGGCATAATCCTCCCATCTGTTTATCATCGGCCAAACAAAAACCAGGAGAAACAGAGAGAGCGAGGTAAAAGAGTTGTCGGTGAGGGTTTGGGTGTTGTGTCGGTGGGGGAAAGTTGTGTGAGATGTCACGTTTTGATTTTTCTCAAAAAAAAAGAAATAAATGTCGTACGAGTTAATAATATATTTGAGGCCAATATTGAACATCAAACTAAAGAGATGGAGATCTTTCTTATGACTTCTGTCTGTGTTACATCATCGTCCATCATTTTCAATAATTTAAGTATATATTTTCTTCCTCTTCTTAAATAACCATGCATTTATCTAAGTTCAAAATATTTATAATTATTTGTAATTTTTTTTAAAAAAACTCAAAGCATAAACAAATACAATTACTACATTCAAAATGATGATACCAAATATTATATTGACATTCTTATAATCTAGCGATTAATTTTTAATAGAAAGATTAACAAAATACCCACTTAATTGTAGAATTAATAACAAATTTATCACTTAATAATTTTTGCTAACAAATAAAATATTCAATTATTAAAAATGAACACAATAAATATCACTGTCATGTTTTAAAAAATATTTTCTTTTGGACGGAGAACATTATTCAATGAATAAATTACACTTTTAGCAAATTTTAATATATTATAATTTTTTTTAAACTTAAAGCTCCACTTTGCAAAAAAGCTCAAAATATTTTTGTATTTGTTAAAATTGAAAATTTTTCAAATTTTCTCTGCATCATCTTTCTATAAACTGTGGTTGATATAAAGATTGAATGGTTAGAATGTGTTTACACTAGAGGTGACTAACGAGCCGAGCTGAGCCGGCCGAGCCTGAAAAAGTCTGGCTCGTCGAGCCTGTCGAGCTTAACGAGCCGAGCCTAACGAGCCCAACGAGCCGAGCCTAACGAGCTGACCGAGCCTTAACGAACCGAGCCTAACGAGCTAAACATACATAAATAACAATATCTTATATAAATATATTATAAATTATTTTCAATATTATACAATTTAAAACTCTAATAAACATTTATTATTATAATGTAAAAATACTATAATTAATAATTTAATTGAATAAATATTTTTATTGAATTGAATAAATATTTTTATTTCAATTTCAAAATAAAAATGAAAATTATAATTTCAAATTTAAAGTACAATTTCAAAGCACAACTTACAAGATAAAGAAAATATATGAAAATGAAAATTACAATTTCAAATTTAAATAAAAATTTAGTCTTCGACATCTAAATTTTTGAATTCTTCAACTATGTCATCTTCTCGTTGTTGATCTCTCGTCACAACGTCATTCCAATCCTTCATGCAAATGAGTGGCTTAACGATTTCTGGTGCAAGTCTTCCTCGTTTATCATCGTACACACGTCCACCTGCACTAAAAGCAGACTCCGATGCTATTGTAGAGACCGGAGGTGTTAGTAGATCACGTGCCATTCTAGAAAGAATAGGAAATGAAATAGAGTTGACTCTCCACCAAGCCAAAATATCAAAATCCTCGGGGCGAGAAATGTTATGGTAGGTGTTAAGATAAATATCGAGTTCATTTCTTTGTGAATTATAAGAATGAACATTGCTATCTATTTACTTAAATATATCATACATAAAATCTTGTGGATCTCCACCACAAGCACCACTACTAGAACTAGCATGCATATCATATGAAGGAATTGAACGATTATTAGAATATTTAAATTCATAAGAAGAAAATAAATTATCAATTTCATTTTTTAATTGAGCATCATTAATTGAATAAGAAATACCTAAATTAGAAGAAATTCTATCAAGTATTATACACACTCCATTTAATTTAAATCTAGGATGCATTATGCATGCAAAACAAAAAAATATGAGGTATGTTAAGCCAATATTTTTTAAATTTTCTTTCCATTTTTTCAATTAATGCACAAAATTCGTTTCTTTGTCTATATTTTTGAAAAGTACCCGTTAATTTTATAAAAATTGGGAGAACAAGATGAGTAGTGGGATAATAAATTCCCGAACATTCATTTGTAGTTTCAAAAAATGGTTTTAGAAAATCAAGAAATAAATTAGCAATATCGCAACTATTATGATCAAGAGTAATACATTTTGTTTTTTCACTAATATAAGCACAAATAACTAACCAATATGGCTTAGCATTTTCTAACATTAAATAAGTCGAATTCCACCTTGTATCTACATCGGTTTTTAATTTTCTTGGTTTAAGTTGAGCATCTTTACAAAATTCTTTATATTCTTGCTGTCGCGTATTAGATGAAGTAATATACGAAATTGCAGATAGAATAGATTCAATATGAAGCGAAATAAATGACATGTCATTTCGAACAACTAAATTTAAAATATGACAAACACATCTCATATGAAAAAGAGTATTATGAGCCGTATCTAATTGAAATAACCTTTTAAATTCACCAATTGCAACATCGTTAGCAGAAGCATTATCGAGCGTAATATTAAAAATTCTATCTCTAATAGCATATTCTTGCAAAATTCCAACAATATATCTATAAATGGTAATGCCACTATGTGGATATTCACAACTACGAAAACCTAATATTCTTTTATTTAATTGCCAAGAGTCATCAATAAAATGAGAAGTTACGACAATATATCCTAAAGCATTAGGTGCACTCCATAAATCAGAAGTAATACAAATAGACATAGATGGAGCACTTGAAAAAAACGCAATTAATTCATTTTTCATATTATTATACATTTTAATAATATCACTTCACGTCGTACTTCTAGGGACTCGTCTAAAACTAGGATTAACATACTCTTTCATAAAATTTTCAAATAACTCGCTATCAAACATAGATAAAGGTGCCTCAGATTGTGATATATATTTTGCTACTCCTTCTCTCATTTTATTATGTGAATACATAAAATTGCCACTGCCACTAGCATTTATGAGTGTTTGTGTAGGGTCTCTCACTTGCTCGTGTAAGTGACATTTTGTATAATGCCTACCAAGTGTGCTAGTAGAATTACCGGATTCGTATGCATAATGTTTAATACAATATTTACATTGTGCTCTACTTTCTATTTTTCCACCAATTTTAATGTCTTTCATTTCAAAATGATTCCATACATCCGACATTTTAAATCTTTTTTTTCTAGGTGACGATGTGGATGCATGTGCCGATGATTGATCAATTGAAATTGTGAGATTATCTTCCCTAATTTCCTCAATATCATCGTTAGTGTCATTAAAAGTGTTAAGCAAAAAATCACGAGGATCCATAATTAAAAAAATTGACTACTGTGAAACAATTAATAATAAAAATGATACCGCACACCAATTTCGCAAATAGTATGTAATATTGTAATTGTTGTGACCACCTCGTCCTCCACAAATACGACGAGTCCTACATAAATTGGGAAAAAAAAATTTGTTAGTTAATAGTACACATTACACATTACATTAAAAAACATAAAAATGAATAAAACAAAATATACCTTTAAAATTGTGAGAAATATTGAGAGATTGAGAAATTGAGAAATTGCTGAGAAATGTAAGAGATTGAGAGATTGAGAGATTGGGAGGAAGATTTGGTGAAGAATTACAAATAATGGTAGTGGTATTTATAAAAAAAAATGGAGGGGGAATAGGGGTTACTGGATACTGGATAGGGCCATAACGGGCATGAAGGAAACGGTCTTCAGACCGTTGCAATTGCAACGGTCTGAAGACCGTTGCGGCGTTGCTTCTCTGTGATCACACAGAGAAGCAAGCAACGCCCCCCAACTCGCCTCTCCAACGGGGGGAAGGGGCCAGGGGGAAGGCCGAAGGCAACGGTCACTGGACCATTGCCATTCTTGCCAACACCACCAACGGTCTTCGGACCATTGCAATTGCTTTGCAAAGAGCAGAGCTCGACTCTCACAGTGAGTGAGAGTCGACGCTCCGGCTCTGCTCTCTCTGACTCTCACAGAGAGAGTCGACACTCTCTGTGAGAGTCTCACCGTCAGTGAGTCTCACAGAGAGAGTCGACGCTCTCTGTGACTCTCACGGAGAGAGCCGACGTTCTCTGTGAGAGTCCCGACTCTAACAGAGAGTCGACGACTCTCACAGAGAGAGTCGATGCTCTCTGTGACTCTCACAGAGAGAGCCGACGCTCTCTGTGAGAGTTGGGACTCTCACAGAGAGTCGATGACTCTCACAAAGAGAGTCGACAACTCTCTGTGAGAGTCCCAACTCTCACTCTCCATCGCCATCGTCTTCGACTCTTCGCCATCGCCATCGTCTTCGACTCTTTGGGAGACTCTGGGACTGGCCGAGGCCGACTGGGAGATGGGAGTCCCACTCCCAGACTGGGAGTCAGTCTGGGCTGGGACCGCCGGATCGCCAGGATCCTGGCGGGCGGGCTTGCCGGGCCAGCCCGCCAGGCTCGGCGAGCCAGGGGTTGCGGGCTCAGCTCGGCCCGCCTACCGGGCCCCGGCCGAGCCCGCTACAGTACCGGGCTGAGCGGGCAGGCTGGCTCTCCAGCCCGCCCGTTAACCACCTCTAGTTTACACAGGAAGTACTTATGTCTTAAAAAAGGGGTTGATAGTATTTTTTTCAATCTATAGAATAATCAATGTGTGACGACCACACTATAAAAAATTTAAAATTCAATGTATATCTATAGATTCCGTAAATAGAAGGATAGTGAGGGTACAAGTGGGTTAGGCTTCTCTACCATATTTTAGTTAGTGTTGGTGACGATCAAAGCAATCGTCATCAATCAATTTGTAGAAGATGTTGTGGGAAGCTTGATAAGAGCCAAGGTTTTGTTGTGATTTAACAAACCATGGTGACAGAGAGAAACAACTCTCCCATCAAATAGAACAATATCTAGCATTGCACGTCCTCTAAAAAGGCTGTTAAGTTTGCCTTACAAGCTATGGCTGAAGATAGACAGGTCTGGTTTTTGGGGTGGAATTGGCAGAGCGATACACATTTTGTTGAGATTTGAACGCAAAATGAAATGAAAAAGAAAAAACTCCAAAGACACCGGTATTTACGTGGAAAATCTTTTCTAAAAAAAAAAAAAGCTACAAGCAGAGGAGAAATTCACTATTAGAAAATCAAGTTACAATGAATTTTGTGAAGTAAGCATCAATATATAAAGTAAATAGAAAACTCAAATATTGGATACAGATTCGACTTGACTCAACTAGAATTCAAGTCACACCGAATTTTAATAATCTCCACCTTGACACGAATTCCACATGAAAGATCCAATGCATGATTCTCGACCCACCCCAAAACGAATCCAGAATACTGAACTCTGACAATCTCTATCTTAAAAAAATTTCAATGCAAGACAAACAAATCTGCAAAACTCTAACGAAAAATAACCTCCTCTTTCACAAGTGCCCCTGCAAGGTCAACTCAACAATTGATACCGATCAACCTTAAGTCATGTTTAACCTTGAAAGATACACTTGGGAAGAAATCACATCTCCTCGTTGCAAAAGAATATGATCTCGTTGAGTATCATATTCTTTTACAAATCGGGAACATGTCGCACATTACCTAGTGTCTTGACAACTCCATCAAATATTCTGATTCTGACAATACCATTATCAGCTATTTTGCAATGTGTGTTATTACTCATTAATACAACACCTCTTGAAACAGTCTCATAAGTCGAAAACCACTCTCGATTGTAACACATACGAAACGTACAAGCTGAATCTAGAATTTAATCCTTATTTGGCTTTAAGTTTCTCTCTGACACAATTAGAAGATCTCTATCACTATAGTCTTCTTCTTCTGCGACAACAATTTCACCATACATCTTCAGTTGTTTTCCTTTCTCAACAGCTCTCTTTATTTTATTCTACAATTTACGGCACTCAAATTTGATGTGCCTCTTCTTCCGACATAAGTAATAGGTTCTATCACAATTCCTTGATTTTGATTTGTCCTTCAAACTCTAAACATCATCACTATTTTTTTTGTTTGACTCTCTTATTTTTCCCTAAATGAGAAATCTCTCACCTCGAGACTCAAATTCAACAACAATCTACTTCATCTTTTCGTTTGATAACAAGACACCATAATTCTCTTCAATAGTTAGACTTTTCTTACTGTATAAGATCGTATATCTGAAAATACCATATGAAGCAGGTAACGAGCATAGTAGAATCAACCCTAAATTTTTCTCAGCGTACTTGCATCCCATAGTCTCCAAATCTGAAACTAACTCGTTGAATGAGGTCAAGTGTTGTAACGACCTGGATTTTCGTAAATCCTTTAAAATACGTAAAAATTTAAATTTCCTTTTTAAGCGTAAATCAGAGTGCGTCTAACCGGATCGCTACTGACTCTTTCATAAAACTCGTTATAAAAACTCATATTTATAAAACTTATGCGGAAACATTAGAATAAAATCATTAATGTAAAACATTGCGGAAGCGTGAATACAAAAATCTCGTTGTTTAGAACTTTGCGAAAGCGTAAATCATTTAAATGAAAGAACTCAATAATTAAATATTCTTTGAAAACTTAATTCAATTACAATTGCTTATATTTTACCATCATTACGTGTCTGGCCAGCCATGAGCATCCTTCGTGCAAATCCATCAACACTGTGTGCTATTGTTGTTCTTTATCTTTCGTTACTCCTAATCCGTGCAATCCTCTACGTATAGTACCTACATCTACACCACAAGCAACTATAAGTCTAAAAAGACTTAGTAAGGAAAAAGGGAACTTATGCTAACATGAATGCCACTCTTTAGTCATCTTCGTTAAGTCTTTCATTTCGTCGTTTCTATTTCCTATTAATCGTTCGTTCTTTCGTTGGAGTAGCCTCCTGTGGGCACCTTTCTGCCAAGCTAGTCACTAGTCTCCTGTGGGCACCTTTCTGCCAGACCACAACTAACCTCCTGTGGGCACCTTTCTGCCAGACTAGTTACTAGTCTCCTGTGGGCACTTTTCTGCTAGACTAGACCCATTGTCCTATTACTCTACCATTCATTCTTACATTTTCCTCACTCATGCATGCGTTCTATTCTTTCTATTAACATGATGCATGAACATACATTCTCATCCTAGCATGATGCATGATGCTTCACAGTATAACATTTATAGAAATTAAAGTGCGCATATAAAAGAAAGTAACTAAATTAAGAGAGCATATAAAAGAAGCGACAATAACAGGACAAGCACACAGAGGCAAGTAATAACGTTGGAACACCCAAATAACGTTCAACATATGAATGAAGCAGTTATGGGACTAAATGAATAACGGGGAAACATGCTTGGGTATATAATTCACATTAATAAAGGAAATATGACGAATTACAAACGACGTACATATGGAAGCAAAGTATAGCTAAATTAACATGCTCAGGGAATAATTAACAACTAGTTAAACATGCTCGTACAATTGTCATCCTAATATACATGCACACATTCAGATTAGGAAACGGAATTGATAGAACAATATACACATGGATCAATAGAAATGACAATAAACACGGAGAGACTTACAATAGACAACAAGTAACTAATAAAGAACATAATAGTTAAGGGAATTCTTGCTCATTTATACTTCTTTTCTTAGTTCATCATTCTACAACCTTCATTAACTCACTAAGCATTTACGGCATTAATTTCTATCAAGTAAGACATTTGCAATAAAGGAAATAAACTAATAGTAAAGGAAGCGTCTAAAGAGCACTAACAAGGAAAAGCATTTGGGCATGGAACCAACAATAAATGAATTAATATCAAACAATAATCAACTAACATGTATGAAAGTTAATAGTTAATTGACATGTTTGAAGATTAAACAAGTAGTACTTAATTAACATGTGTGAAGATTATTAGTTAGTTAACATGCTTGCAGGTTAAACAAGTAGTAGTTAATTAACATGTATGCAGATTCATAGTTAATTTAATTGATAGGTCTAACAACCTAATTAATTACGTGCTTAAATAATAATTAACATGCTTAAATTGCTTAACAAGCTTAAGTCAATCAACATGCTTAGATCTAATTAATCACTCTAGTTTAGTTAATCACTCTAGTTAAGTTATTTAACACGCTTAAGTTACAATTAATAGGCTTAAGTTGATTAACATACTTAAGTTAATTAACCTGTTCAAGTCTAATTTAATTACTCTAATTAGTTAATCATTCTAGTTGATTGACATGCATCGAGACTTAATCAAATTATTAAACATGTCCAACTTGTAAATCGATTATTGTCTTACTTCATTAATGTGCTCAATGAAGTGGTTAACAATTGTTAATTAGTTGACTAAGTCATTAATTAAACATGCTCTTGTAAATCAATGTGCTAATCAAATAACCTAAGTGATGAACATATTATCAAACATGCTTCAAAGATTTATTACAGAATTAACATGCTCAAATTAACGGATTTGATTAACTAAGGAAAACCATCTAACTATCGTAGAGATCTTTAAGAAATTGAAATGACAAAGCAACGCATAGGTCTATGCATACGGTACAAGTAATATATTAACCAGGAGTAAGGCACAAAATTCATATAGCAATATAAAATCTAAGGAACCCTTTGGTCATTCGTCATTCATCATTCATTAGCTCATTTATCGTTCATTATGTCTTTTCACAACATTACCTCTATCAAGACAATAAAGGAAGTACCATAACAAAGTCACAAGAATTCAACGACAGAACATCATCCAAAGAATATCTACGGAGTATAAATCATAGAACTACTAACGAAGGAAAATCTATAAAGTACTAACAAAGGAAATCAACACACGCACTCTACTTGTGGTGTAGGGCCTCAATGGCCAAAACAATCCTTAATCCTTACCTCGATGTTTTAATGTGTATCCGCATTTGATTCTTTATCCTTCTTCCTTTCGATACCTTCACAATCAAATCATCTTTCATTAATAATTTCTCATTCAGGCAATAACCTACAAATTATCACACCCCACAAGATCATCCAACAACGGCATCTAATTACCGATTAGACATTTCTGACTACAACAGAGTATCCATCCAAATTTCAACCCAACGTACATAGAAAGCATATATATATTTTTCATCCTTCAATAACAATACCCACAATCTAGAACAACCATCCAACCAAAACAATCTATACATAATCATCTTCCCCCTGCATAACTCCTCTTTACATATTGAAACACACCACAACAACCCATTCCAACTCATTACAAAACATTTATCCCACGTTGACAGATTATTCTATTCCACAAGACCATCCATAACTGGTGGTAACATTATTCAATCAACAATCAGAACCTAACGTGCACAGCTCAATATCTCCAGTTGACATTAATTTACAGATTGTTAAGAAGCTTCCCAATCCAATATTAACAACTAGCAAAACAGAGAATCGCACCCAAATTTCAATTATATCCTATAGTTCATTCTTCACATAGAACTCATAAGAAGGAAAGAAGGAATTGCTCTCACCCGAACAGAGCAGATCTGAACCGTTCAGGAGCTGTAACCTCGGCCAAAATTCCAACTCTTCCTTCCCCTGCCTCACTGAAGAAATCCGAGAACAACAACCCGAGCTCCAAAAATCTGACCAAGTTGGAACCCACAACCTCACCTTCGCCGGCCCTCCTCATTGCTGAACGTCGCCAGAAAACGACACAACACGATCCGACGTCGAAATCACAAGCCGGCAGAAGCTCCGATTTTGACCCGAGCCTTAGCTTGGAGATCGCATCGCCCCGGAACAGATCGCCAAACGTCGAACGACGTCGCAGGTTGCCGTCCCGAGCTCACCCCGTCGCCGTCCCGAGATCGCCCCGTCGCCGTCAACGTTGTCTCCCGATCGTTCTTTCTCTCGGCTCCCGCCTCCTCCCTCTCTCTCTCTCTCTTTTCGTCCCTCTCGTAGCCGCCTCCTTCCCCCTCTCTAATTTCCCCTCTTTACAACTAAATAACACTTAACCTAATATTTTCCTCCCCTTTTAATTATCTTCCCTCTTATTTTATATTTTAAATTCTATTTTATCTACACTTAATTTAATCATTTTATAAGTCTAAATTCCTTACTAATTATCCCCATTTGAATTATATCCTACGAATATGTCCTTGGTAACACCCCAATGATAATTCAATAAATCCAAAATTTTCAATTTATACTCCAATTATATTTATTTAATTTCAATAAAAAGTTGGGGTGTTACAAGTGTTCTTTAATAAAACCTCATTCTATCAACTGATGACGATAAAGTCGTTGCTTCAAATGCAACTTGCTAATCAAATTTTTCCTCATACATATTTGCTCCAATTTGAACCATAACTCAACAGCGGATTTCTCCTTCAAAACATCTTGCAAAATCTGATTTGACAAATGCGAACGTATCAAAGATAAGACTTTTCAATTCTTTCGAAGTTTCTCTTCTTCACTCAATGCCGTAAGCATTTTATCGAGTCCTAATAATGCATCGTTTAAATCTATCTATGCGAGAACATCTCGCACCTTCACCTGCCATAACTGAAATCTAGTATGTTGATCCAACAACGGATTATCAAATTTGATCAAATTCATCTCCCCTAAAATATTAGAATTTCTCCAAAAATATATGAACATAATATGTAACACCTGGATATTTTAATTATTGGGATATTACAGGGCGTATTATGAGCGTTAGGCCTACGGGTATTTTAGTGATAAAGAATAAATTTGGATTTCATTTGCTAAATTAAATTAATAGGGGGGTATTATAAATTTATAGATATAAAATTATTATAAATTAAGTAGGTAATTTAAAAAGGGGATTTAGTGTGGTTTAAGGGCTGAACCGGTCCAGCATTTAAATGAACAGACGACGATTTAAATGAGAAGGGGTGGAGAGACGAAGAGGGAGACAGGGGGGACCAGCCGGAGAGCTAGCGAACAACGTCTCAGCGATGGCATACGGCTGCTGGCGAGCGACGGGATGACGACGATTTAGGTCTTGCGATTTTGGAACTCCCGTGGGCGAGTCTTTCCGGTGACGCTCTGTCGATTCAGCGGCCTGCAACGACTAAGTGGCAACAGTGACGAGTAGGCAGCATTCGATGGGATGCAAGGGTGGTGATTTCGGTGTTCGTCACGTCGGGCAGGCGTGGCTCACTGGTCACTGGGTGGACTAGACGGCTCGGGCTGTAATGGGTACTTCGACCCAGCTGCATCTGGATATCCAGTTTGACTGGTTCGGGTGGATTTGTTGTCTGCTATGCAGACAACACCATCTTCTCTCCAAAGTTCGTACAAGGCGTGGGGAACAGCCTCTGATGCAGACAGAAATTGCAGGGTGCTTGGTTTCTTAGCGTGGGCTGGGTAAAAGGAGTAGACGGAGAGTGAACAGCTTGTCTTCTCTAGGAGAAAGGTTGAAGGCCGAGAGAGGGTGGGCTGAGAGGCAGTGAAGGTCATGAGTAGGGGTGATGGCCGAGGTGACACTCTTGGAGTCTTGTTATGCTGGTATAGGAAGAGAAGAATGATAACTATTAAGTGCCAACTGCGATAAAGACTTGAAGTAAGAACTTGGGTGTGTCTTGGCCAGGTGGAGGCCCTACACCGCAAGTGTGTGCGTGAGTTGTGGAGTCTATATGTTTTCTATGATACTCTGCATGTTTATATGCTTGTTAGTTGTAGGTTAGTTCTCTGTAGTTTTCTGTTGGTTGGTTTCCATAGTTAGTGTTTGCTTTATTGGTGATACTAGAATGCTCAATGTTGATGTTGATAGTGTAGAACGCATATTATATTGCTCTGTGATACTGTCTATGCATGTTGGTTGTATGTTGTGGATACTCTGTGCGATAGCTCTCTGTGATAGTGTGAGCCTGTATGTTTATCCATGCTTGAATGTTCTGTATGTTGCTGTAAATTCTCTATTGAGACTGCGTAGCTTTATAGATGATTTCCTTACTGTTGGTGCCTTGACTTGGATATCCGCTGCGAATCATTGTTGAGTTCCTTGTTATAAATAAATCATTGAGCATGCTATTTAAATTAAATGTTTATATCTAACGTAATCAACTAACTTACTAAACATGTTGACCTTATTGTTAATTTGTCACGCATGTTGACCTAATCCATCTAGCTAACCTAAACAAGATAATAATTATAAGCATGTAAATAAAATAGGATATAGACCTTTCAAGCATGCTATTGTTCATTAATGCATTGTTTCTCTAAAATATGGGTTGTATTGTCGAGCATGTTTATGTCTGTTATGGTTCTTTAATGTATTGTTAGTTCTCTGTGATATTTGTTAGTTTACTACTTGTTATTAATGCGTTGTTAGTTCTCTGTGATAATTGTCAGTTTGTTGTTAGTTGTTAATTGCTTTGTTGGTGGCTCTGTTTGTTTTATTAGTTTGGTTGCCTTGTAAACATTAATTGGTTATGAAATTACAAACTGAGCATATTTAGATTAACTTAATTAACGAGCATGATAATCAACCAAACATGTAAACAATTTAATTAATATGAGTATGCTAACAAACTAGGTGGTAAACTTCTCCACTTATTGCTTAGAATTATATGTCATAACCTTCTCGTTGTGCATATTTGTGTTCGTTTTGATTGTCATATGAACTCTCTTGTATGCCCCTTAGTTAATTCTTGTATGTGCTTTTAGGATAGTTTCATGACGATGGAGACAAATAGGAAAAACCACCACGGGGTGGCCACACGTCTTGAGTGAGAAAAATAACTAATTTTTCCCTTGTCGGGATTAAAAGACCAATTAACATAACTAATTAGAAACTGTAGGATTCCCCAAACTTCATGCTTCATATATGAGCTATTCCTAAAATACATAACTATACCTAATATACGTTATTAAAATATTGGATTGGGGCGGACCCATTCCAAAGAATTAAATAGCGGCATTTCATATGCATAAACCTATTTTCTTACTGGGCCTTTAAGCTCACGTCTTACTTGCGGTGTAGGTACACACGACGCACAGAGTCTTCGAGCAATTGAAGAAGCAGTGGATGATGGATTTGCATGAGCGAGCTCATGGTTGGCCAGGCTACGAGAAATAAATTGTAATTAAATGTTTAGTTCATTTCCTTTAATTATTTACGCTTCCGCAAATATTTTATTTTCGCAATGTTTTAAGTGTTTCTAACGGCTCGACTTGCACTCTGATATTTCTTTCATAAAAGCTTCGAATTTTAACGCGTTTTTAAAAAGGGATTTACGAAGAAAAATCAAGGTCTTTACATAAAATATCTACCCCAAAAATTTGATCCTCAAATAATTCCCAAAATTTCACTCAATTTCTTAACCAAAATTCCAGCACAAAAGATAACAGGTTCAACAAATATTTCACTCAAATATTTGAAGCCGCAACAACAAACGATATCCCATCGATACAAAATCAGAATAAATCTGCCCAAAATTTCAAAAAACCAAATAATTCAATTTTGACCTAATAAACAAATCATTCCAATCCAGTAACCAAACTATAACTTCCTGCAAAATCTGAGGAGTAGGGGAACCGGCTTTGCTTTGGAAAATCCTATCCAAAGATCAAGGCAGCAACGAACACTGGTGCTTGGAGAAATTTTTGTTCTGATTGGGTTTGCAAATAGTTCTGCTTCTGTGTTGGTAGAATAGAATGTCGGTGGTGTTGAGAAAAATAACCCAAAAATACACTGTGGAATAAAATACATTTTTCTCTCTTTGTGCAATCAAATAGGTATAACAAATCAATAAAAATAACAAGATCACAACACCAATTTTAGCGTGGAAACCCCTCAAAAGTGTGCGAGTAAAAAAAACCACGAGACCTGTAAGTCATTTAATCAAACCTTCCACTATAACAGAAATAATGGGTACACCAAAGTTCTCTTTAGCTTAACAAACTCTAGGCATACAATACTCATCAAGATCGAACACTAATTTTGGAAGATAACAAAACGTAAGAAAGCATAAATATAGGATTATCAAACTGTAGTCCCATTGTTTTACCACAACAAACCACCATAAAAAACTCAAGATGACGTTCTTCACCATCCAGAATATACATCTTGATGTTGTAAACCTACAATTCAAATTTCACAACGATCCAACGGTAGAAATGCGAGAAAACGCGATTCTCGTTTGACTACCTTTGAAAATCCAAAAATCTCTTTTCTTCTATCTTTTTTTCTCTCTCTTTTGTTATCACTCTAGGGTTTCATTAGCCACAAAACCCCTTTTTATACTCAGCCCAAAAAATATGGGTCGAGCCCAACAATTATCCCCCTCAGCTCATATATCGGGCTTTAGCACGCCCGCTTTCTGTATGCAAATTTTAAGCTTCTCTGTAGGCAGAGTTTTCGTCATCATGTCAAATCCATTCTCACTAGTATGAATCTTCTCAAGTTGTAGCATCTTTGATTCCAACACTTCGTCAATCCAATGATATCTCACATCAATATGTTTCATACGTGAGTGAAAAGTGGAATTCTTGCTACGATAAATTACGCTCTAGCTGTCACAATAAAAAAAATCAATTTATCTTGTTCATGACTCAATTCTTGTAGAAAATTTTTCATCCACAAGACTTCTTTACAATCTTCTGTAATTGCAATATACTCTGCCTCTGTAGTAGATAAAGTAATGCAATCTTGTAGTTTAGATTGTCACGAAATAGCTCCCCCTACAAAAGTAACCAAACATCCTAATGTAGACTTTCTTGAGTCCATATCACCAGCCATATCTGTATATGTGAAACCATCCAATACATGCTTACCATTTCTAAAGCACAAACACACCTTGGAAGTACCTCTGAAATACCTGAGAATCCATTTTACTGCTTCCCAATGCTCTTTCCCTGAATTAGAAAGAAAACAACTGACAACACTAATTGCATGAGCAATATCTGGTCTTGTACACACCATGAGATACATTAAGTTACCCATTGCGGATGCATAAGGCATTTTCTTCATCTCTTGCTTCTCATTATCACTTATAGGACATTGCTTAACGCTCAGCTTAAAATGCCCTAGAAGTGGAGACACAACAGGCTTTGCATTGCTCATGTTAAATCTCTCAAGAACTCTCTCTATGTACCTCTCCTGAGATAACAACAGTTTGTTTTTCTTCATGTCACAAATAATTTTCATGCCAAGAATCTACTTAGCTGGACCTAAATCCTTCATGGCAAATAATTTACTGAGCTCTTTTTTTAGCTTCTCTATCTTAGCAGCATCTTGTCCAACAATCAATATATCATTGACGTACAGCAAAAGAATCACAAAATCACCGTCAGAAAACTTCTTCACGAAAATGCAATGGTTAGAAGAAGTCTTATTGTACTCATTCACTTCCATAAAAGCGTTGAACTTTTTGTACCACTGTCTTGACACTTGCTTAAGACTGTATAAACTCTTTTTCAATTTGCAAACAAGATCTTCTTTCCCTTCAGTTTTAAAGCCTTTAGGCTGCTCCATATAGATCTCTTCCTCTAAATCTCCATAGAGGAAAGTTGTTTTCACCTCTAGTTGTTCCAACTCCAAGTCAAAACTAGCGACAAGTCCCAAAACAACTCAGATTGTTCTCATTTTCACAATAGACGAGAAAATCTCATCAAATGCAACACCTTTTGTCTAACTGAATCCTTTCACAACTATTCTTGCCTTATACCTTGGCTGTAAGCTATTTTCATCTTACTTCAATTGAACACCCACTTGTTTTTCAAAGCTCTCTTTCCTGTTGGTAGTTTCACCAAGTCATAAATGTTGTTCTCATGCAAGGACTTCATCTCATCTTACATTGCATACAACCACTCATTTTTCTTCTCATGCGAAAGAACCTTCTGATAAGTCTCTGGTTTTCTTCCTTTAGTGAGCAACTTATAATCACTGGTAGAATATCTTCTAGAATATTCCCTGTCTCTGGTGGATCTTCTTAACTAGGGCTCAATTGGTAGCTTTATTAGGTTCTCTTCAACTGATTCATCATTAACTGGAAGAGGATCATCTGTCTGTGTATCTCTGTTATCATTAATAGGCACTGTAGGTGGATGAACCATACCTGAATCAACTTTCTCTTCACTGCTAGACTTTGGCTTCTCTATCTTATCAAAGTCTATAATGGTTTGATCTTCCAAAAAAACTGCATCTCTACTTCTAATAACTTTCTTGTTGATCAAATCCCAAAATCTGTACCCAAACTCCTCATGACTATACACAATAAAATTGCACTGCCTCGTTTTACTGTCAAGTTTAGATCTCTCATCTTTAGGGATATGCACAAATGCCCTGTAGCCAAAAACTCTCAAGTGCCCACATGAAACATCTTTCTCTGACCACACCCTCTGAGGTATATCATGATTCAAAGGAATTGAAGGCGAAAGATTTATTAAGTCAATTGCTAATCTCATTGTCTCCCCCCAAAAGGACTTCGGCAACTTTGCATGAGAGAGTATACAACGAATCTTGTCATTAATCAAGCGGTTCATCCTCTCTGCAACTCCATTGTGCTGGGGCATTTTTTGCTCAGTTTTCTTAAACTTGATCACATAAGTTCTGCAGTACTCTTCAAATGGACCTCTATATTTACCACCATTATTTGAGTGGACACATTTCAACTACTTGCCAGTTTATCTCTCAACTGACACTTGGAAAAGTTTAAAGAAACTTAAAGCTTGATCTTTAGTTTTCAAAGCATAAGCTCACACCTTTCGAGAATGATCATCGATAAAAGTGATATAATAACGAGTACCACCAAAACTCATAGTATCCATAGAGCAAATATCAGTATGCACCAAATCTAACGCGTTTGATCTTTTAAACGAAGGCAAGGTTTTAAAAGATACCATGTGTAGTTTACCAGCTAAACAATGAGTACATACCTATAGCTCTATAGACAGGACAAACAAATAGGAAGGGATGGTTCTTTCATTGCATTGATAGAATTCTAACTAGAAAAAAAGAAAAGATCTCTCTATTACTTTGAGAAGAGAATCTCGTTGGTTTGACCGACAAACTACGTGGGAAAATGGACCTTCCTTCTTCCCAAGACTAGAGAAGGGGATTTACTTCAAACCAGGAATTATCTATTTCTGATAAAGCTTCTGCATACCATTTTTACTCACGTGTCAAAGCCTCATATGCCATAGTTGAGTAGATGAGTAATCAACTGCATTCACTTCTCCCTCGTAAGACGTAGCCTGCACCAAATAAAGAGAATTGTGTTTCTTTCTTTTAGCTGTAATGACCGGGATTTTTATTACCTTTGAAAATCGCATAAAATTTAAAATTTTTCTTTTCTTTTATAATACGGCAAAAATCCTTTTAAATTGTGATCAGAGTTCTTTTCTAAAAATCAGTCCATTAAAAATCTTTTTCCTTAAATTCGTTACTTCAATTGTTATAAACAGCGAAAAGCTATAATTATGAAAACCCTTTTTTTCTCAAAACGTAGCGGAAGCATAAATAAACCATTTGAAGACAATAAACTGTTTACATTATTGTTTACAAAACCATTTTTCTCTTTTACATTCTTTAGCATAGCCAGCCACAAGACCCGCCCGTGCAATCATTCATCAACTGCTCCTTTACATATTCTCGTACGTGTACTTACATCACAAACAAACTGTGAGCCTAAGGCCCATCAAGAAAATGGTATATGCAATATGATGTATGCCTATAACTCATGATGTCATAATAGAATCCACCCAAACTGTCATTTACTCACGGTTACATATATATCAAGTCATACATTAAGCTGGGACATTGGAGGTTTCGTCACAGGGAGAGTGGCCGCTAGTCGGCATCTAACCCTTTGGGTAGACAGGCTCTCGCAACCTGACAAGGAAATGACATAATCTCGAGTCTACCCAGTTACGATCCGAACCACCTCCCCAACCTCCAATTCCCCTTACATTCGTTTTCTTTATCTGTTTTCCTCACACAAATAAATACCAACTCACATGTGGTATTTCTAAGGATTTCTATTATCATGATCCATGTCAATGCGGCACAAC
Organism: Begonia loranthoides; assembly: GCA_022433065.1. Classification (NCBI taxonomy): domain Eukaryota; kingdom Viridiplantae; phylum Streptophyta; class Magnoliopsida; order Cucurbitales; family Begoniaceae; genus Begonia; species Begonia loranthoides. Next base: position 28,109,588 of record CM039480.1, read on the forward strand.
AATCACAACAATATGTAACTATCATATAACGGAATCTAAAATGTCTATGAGTAAAGCGTTCCAAGCCGATCATTAAAGAAAATCACAGTCAATATCACTAAACAATTCCTACTATATAACGATAGTTATGACACATACTCCAATTAACAAACCAGAAAATTAATTAACGAAGAACTAACGCAATATGATATCGGGATACTATCATGCTTGAAAATTAAAGAAAATACAGTGATGTTCAACTTCCTAGCATGCTTAAAATTTAACGCAAAAACAGTATCGAATCGGATATTAAACGTACTCAATAATTGAAGAAAATACAGCGATATTCAATGTCCCAACATGCTTAGAATTTGACAGAAAAATATCAGCGATATCATGCTCAATAATTGAAGGAAATACAATGATATTCAACGTCCTAACATGCTTAAAATCTAATAGTAAATAGCAGCGATATCATGCTCAATAATTGAAGGAAATAACAACAATATTCAACGTCCTAACATGTAGGGGTGTGCAGAACCGGGCATTTTAAATTTAGGGCAAAATGCAAATCCCGACCCCTAATCCAATTTTCCAAATCCCATCGCCTAGCTAAGCAGCTTCCCTAATCGATCTGACAAAACCCATTATTATTATTGGTCAATCCACAACAGAAATGAAACATAAGGAGGAGGAGGAAGAACGGGAAGATAAAAAGTAGGCTAACCTTCATCCACAGCTTCGCGAGCTTTTCAGGAGACCCTGGATTTTTTATTTGAGGCAGCGACTGAACGAATGGAAGAAGATGGAGAAGGGGAAAATGCCAAAGTGGGTTGCTTCAATCCTGTGTATTTAGGAAGATGAAGCTTCTCCTTGGAAGGAAATGAATGGCAACACAAAGGAGCGCCAGCTCTGGCAGCAGCATACAGAGTGCTCATTTGCAGGTTCTCGATTGCCATTTTCCTCCTATTTTCTCAACTTCTGTACAAGAAAAGCTCACAGATTCTCAAAAAGCAATTTTATTATAATTTTACATTATATTTTTTAATATTTAAAAAAAACAGGGTACAAAACCAGTACCGGACCGGAACCGGTACCGAAAAACCCGGTCCTGGATCGGACCGAAACTTGTCCTCTGTGGGACCGGTATCGGTCTTCCAAAAAGGAGAACTGGTACCGCCGGTTCGGCGCCGAACTGCTGTAAAACTGGACCGGACCGGTACCGTGCACACCCCTACTAACATGCTTAAAATCTAACAGTAAACAGCGGCAATATCATGCTCAATAATTGAAGGAAATACAACTAAAATTGACGTCCTAACATACTTGGAATTTGATAGAAAAACAATAGCTATGATTATAGTTAAAATGCTCTATGAATAAAAGAAAAATAGCAGCAATGTTTATCACTAAAATTCTCAGCGAATGAATGAGAATAACAGCAAGTTATCTATATGATTATTGAAATTAAACAAAAACATTAACGACTAGTATGCAAACATAAACATGGATATTTGCACGGCAGTTAAGACTCTCAATACAAGCAACAATTATCCAACATTGATCAACAAATAAGTGAGAATTTATAGGTATCTAACAGAATGGAGTTCAATCAATAATTTGACAGCGAAATAGGAGATTAACCACCAAGATAACAAGGTTTTAGCAGCAATTATCTACCCTTAATTAACAAATAAGTGAGGATTTACGGACAATCGACACAAGCAATTCGACTAGTAATTGGACAGCAAACGACAGGAAATAAATCAATCAAAGAGTAACCAATACCCAAACAAAACTAACTCATCCAAACAATGTATTATTTGAGCAGCAAATCAAAGATGACACTACTTGTGGTGTAGATTTCCTACACTGGACAACCACACTGACGAGAAGTTCCAAAACCAGCAGCTCGCTTCAAACTCACACACGCACTTAGCTCTCAGTAAAAATGTAGAGTTCCTTAACCACTCCATCAACGACCATTTATTTATAGACGGAGGAGGAGACACCATGTGAACGCCCAGGTTGATGGAACAATCACCCAAACCAAGGGAGGGTGGTCCAACAAGACGACACCACGTGAAAAGTTCGCTATCTCTCGGAAGAAAAGGAAAGCATCAAGAGAAGACAAGGAAAAATGGTGTCAATTGAGGCTGTAATTTTGTTAAAACTGGACTTTTCGGTCGAGGAAGTCGACCGAATCGTCAACATTACAACGACCGAATACCCAATTTTGCCACAGTTTTGCGTTTTTGGTCACACCTTGCGACTGTGTCTCGACCAATGATTAGACCGCAAAATCAACGAATTTTGATAGATTCAAAACCTATTGTTTTTTGGTCACGCATCACGTCTGCACCCTCGACCGCGTTGTGTCCGAAAACCACAAAATGTAATATGTACTGCATTTCAGAAGCAAACCTCGACCACGTCTTCAACCATAGTGAGACCGAAAACCCAAAATACAATCTGTAATACATTTCGGACAGGAAGCTCGACCACGACCCGAACCACCAGGCGACTCAAAACCTGAAATGCACTTTTTCCCTTAAAAATTCATACTTTAATCACCCCCACAATATTTTCCATACATTTACACGGTATTACTTCAACCAGAAAATACTGTTCCGCAATATCATATACTAATTTCACAAAATTCATTATATAAACGAGGGAAAATTATTGAGGTGTTACACTGACAACCACCAATGACCCCTTAGTGAGCTTCCACTTACTTTCACCAAAGGGGCTATGGTATCCATCGTCATCAAGTATACTAGTGGAGATCACATTTAGAGGAATATCAGGAACATGCCTCACATTCTACAGATGCAATCGACATCCGACATCAGTATTTATGTAGACATCACCCATGCCTACTATCTTGCACTCTACATTGTTTCCCATCTTCACGTGACCAAACTCACCATCACTGTAGGTAGAAAATAGAGAAGTATGAAGCACCAAAATCTACTACCCAACGAGGGTCCTGACATGTGAGGTTAATACTGCTATCATCGCAAATAATAGTCACATCTCCATCTATGACTGTTGTTGTATTGGCATCATCTGTAACGACCCAGATTTTTCGTAATTCCTTTAAAATGCGTGAACATTTGAAATTTCTTTTTAAAACAAAACATATCAGAGTCCGTCTAACCAAATCGCTACTGACTGTTTCTTAAAACTCATTATGAAAACGAATTGATAAAATGTGCGGAAGCGTTACGAAATAAATCATTTTAATACATGGCGAAAGCGTAAAGAAATCGTTCAAGAACGAAATACTCAACAATTAAAACACTACGTTTATTAGATAAAACTTGACAATTAAACATCGTTGATTTACAACCGTTTTCTCATCTTTTTCTTTGCCTGGTCAGCCCGAGTCTCGTGTGTGCGAAATCATCCATCCCTGCTTCATTATGTGTTTACCATCTACTTATTATCTGTTCGTCGTTGTACCTATACCACAAGTAAGGACATGAGCTTTCACCCAGTAAGGAAATAGGGAAAAACAATTATGCATATCTCTCTTTCATTCTTCTTGGAATGAGGGCCACCCAAACCAATTCTTTTCATTACATTCGTTCTTTGTTCGTTCTTTACTCATCTATCGAGCTGGAGATTGAAGGGGTCTTAGGGGATGGAATAGTGGACCGAAGCTAATCCTTTACTTGCAACTAGGTCCCCGTTCCCGTCAAGGTTGGGGGCTTTGCCTAGCCGCGAACTAGTTTCGCTACCCATCCACCCTCCAACTCCCTTTTTTGTCCCCTCTCCGGCGTATCCCACCTTCAAGGGTCCTCCCCTTCTGGCGTATCCTGCCTTCAGGGTTTCTTCCCTTCCGATGTATCTCGCTGGAAAGTTTCTTCGGTGATAGGCGTATCCTGCCCATCCCGAACATTCTTGTTCTTATCATTTTCCTCACTCATGCATGTGGGTACCACCCCGAGGGGGTACCCACTACGGGTTTCTATTAACATGAAGCATATTGCATTATAACGTACATTAACGAGAATTGAAATGCGCAATGAAGTAAAAATATTATAATTGAACTTGCACATATAATGAATCACAATAATTGAAAGCATACATAGATACAAGGAGCAATCATGATATCGAATTGAAGCAGCGAGTGAACAAGATGAGACAATAAAGTAACATACGATGAATCATAACTAACTAAACATGCTCATTAGACTAAGCTAAACTAAACATGAAACGTGCTTTAAACAACAAATAACGGACACATGCTTAGACAACAGATAATGGAAACATGCTTGTAAATTGGTAATTCTTATTCTAATCGATTAAACATGTTTCTATTCTAATTAGTTTCTTACATGCTCAAGTTGACACGATTAGCATTCTAGTGAGTTATCTTACATTAGTTAACCTAGTCAATTAACATGCTTACAATTTATAATTAATATGCTAAACATTAACATGCTGCTAATTGAGTTAAACATGCTAATTAAATTAAACCTACTAATTTCATGCAAATCACAATTTCATGGCTTAGTTAATTACATGCTCAAGAAATAAACGATTAGACATATTTTTGTATTCAATTTAATCGAACATACTCAAAGAGATTAAACATGCTTAGTCAATTAACATGCACAATGGATTAAGAAGCTCTCGAGTTGAGTTCATGCTTTCATCAGAACTACTAATCATACTTAGGTTTCGTATAACATGTTGATATTTATTTAATATGCTCAAGAAGTGATCAACAACTATTAAGTAAGTAACTTAAGGTCTAATTCAGTTTAACAATCTGATTAACATGCTCAGTTGATTAACAAGTAATCATGCGAGATCAAAAAGTATTAGCAACAGAACATTAATGACGGAATAACCGCATTACAGGTAATAACTTCAAGCAAGTAAACATTCAGTAACAAAAAAATAGAATCCTTAGCTTATTCCTTTGACTTCACACATTCATTTGTCCTTTACACTTTCATCATTTATCACAATCATTCACTATATCTGCAACTGGGCCCAGCAGCTCCACCCGACTCACTGCCCCTGTTATCGACCCGTCAGCTCCGAAGCTAGAATTGCCTCTAGCCAGCATCCCGATGCCACCACGCTCAACGCCTGATGCCCATCATCGTCACCGAGCCTCCGACACACAACCCGGCGCTTCACCGTTCAGACCTGCGACACATCGAGCCCAAGCTTGAAGCTGCTCGTCACCCAACCCCTGTCGTCCATCGTGTCTTCGCCAGCCGAATGGCGGCCCGAGCTTCGCCATCGCACCCTCCTCCTTCTCCCCCGTCTCCACTCGTCGCTCCGATCACTTGTCCTTGTCGCGCCTGAGCGCTGCTCGCCTGGTCTCTCCCTCTCGATGGCCGAAGGCCAAAGACAAAAATCCCCCTTCTTTAGTCATTTGCTTTTAATTTCTTCATTTTTTTTTAATTATTCACTTAATATGCATTTAGCCCACATTTAATTATACCTCATCGCTTTATCTCTAATCATCTTCCGATAATTCAGTTAAATTATAATATAGCAGTTACGTCCTTGGTAATACCCCAAAAATTATCCAATACATCCAAATGTCCCAAATTAATATCCGATTATTCTTAATAAATTTCGATATAAAAATTCAGGGTATTACATCATCTATCTTCCTTTCTTCTTTCTGATTGTGTTCTTGTTGTCTTAACTATTTTCTACACTGAGATTTCTTGTGTCTGGCTTGTCACAGTGGAAACATCTGAAGTCATTCCTTGTCTGAGACTTCCCTCGTGATCTGTCATTACTGTCATGACTCTTCTGATTCTTACTCTTGCTTCTACCTCGTCTCTTTGAAACTAGCACCTGACTTTGTGCAGTTAGATCTCACTCTTTTCTTCTGTTTTCTTCATTTAACATGTTTTCTTTCACCATATTCAAAGTGAGAACACCATCTGGAGTGAAATTGTTAAGAGAAATAACAAGAGTTTCCCAACTATCAGGCAATAAACTAATCAAACACAAAGCATGTATCTCATCATCTAACTTCATGTCAAGTGCTGCCAACTAATTTAAAATTTCCTGAAACTGGAGTTTTATGTGTGTATCGAAGATACATAAGTTTCCTGAAAAGAAAAGCTTTATTATTGCGCATTCTTCTTTTCATACAACTCCCTTAAAGTCTCCCAAACCTTGCTGGCGTTTGTCACATTGGCAACATGCTGATAAACACTATTATCGACCCACTGTCGAATTTCGACAACTGCTTTCTTGTTCAACTTGGCCCAATCTTTTTCAGATATCTTGTTTGGTTTGCCTTCATCTCCCAAAAGCGTATATTCATAATCTAGACAACATATAGATCTTCCATTCGCGACTTCCATATCAAGTAATTGGTAGGCATGAGCGTAATCATAGTATTGCTACTGTTACTAGACTCCTCCATTTGACAAGCACATGAATAACCACCAAAACAACATAATGATCTAATATCACTTATTGAGAAAAAAAATCCAAAAATACACAGCAGAATAAAATATCTTTTTCTCTCTTTGTGCAATCAAATAGGTAAAAGAAACCAACAAAAATAACGAGATCATAACATCAATTTTTAATGTGGAAAACCCTCAAAAGTGTGAGAGTAAAAAAAACCATGGGACCCGTAGACCACTTGATCAAACCTTCTACTATAACAAAAATAATGAATACACCAAAGTTCTCTCTAGCTCAAAAAACTAGAGGCATACAATATTCATCAAAATTGAATACTAATCTTAGAAGATAACAAAACGTAGGAGAGGATAAACATAAGGTCCACACTGCAGTCCCATTTTTTTACCCCAACAGACCACCTTAGAAAACTCAAACAATGATCTCTACCGTTCAGACTATATCCCTTGATGTCGTAAACCTACAGGTCAAATTTCACAACAATCCATTGGTAGAAACTCGAGAAAAAGCAATTCTTGTTTGACTGCCTCTGAAAATTCAAAAATCACTTTTCCATCTTTTTTCTCTCTCTTTTGTTATCACTCTAGGGTTTCATTAGCCACAAAACCCCTTTTTATACTCAGACCAAAAAATATGGGCTGAGCCCAACAAGTGCTTCTGATGTGGGCACGGAATGCACCGTACGTGATGGATGAACGCAACGCTTCTCACCTCTTTGGATAAGGACGCGGCTGCAAGTTTCTTTTGTGATATAACTCACACGAAAGAGTTCTTTGGATATTACACACCAAAGGGTCTTTGGATATCACTCACCAAAGGAAAAAAATGATCTCTCCAATTCCCGAAAAGCAAAAGCTTTCTTTTATCAAAATTCAACAACTAACTAAAACATAAAATTTGGTGGCTTTATATAGCCTTTTAAGAACATAAATTAAAAAATTAAATAAAAGATAATCTAGATAAGTGAATCTAGATCTCCTAGATAAGTGGATCTAGATCTCCTAGATAAGTGAATCTTTTTTGTTGCGATTTTCGACCGATTTAAAAACTTTTTATGATCTTTGACTTGATATCTTTTGATGAATTCAAATTTGCATCATCCTCTCCGAGTTTTTGAGGATTTGACCCCAAATCTTCTTTATTTGATCTTTGATTTGATATCTTTTGATGGATTCAAATCAGCATCATCAATTATTCTCTTGATCTTCCACTTATGCTTGATCTTCATAATATTCTTTGAGCTTTGATAAATAATTGAATAGTCTCGTTTCACATCAGCTTCCCTTCATGGTTGATGACTAAGGCAGGTCGACGGTGAAGTAGAATGACGACTAGGCAGCTCCAAAAAATTAACAAAAATAGGGGCTTTAAACGGCTACTGGTTTTCTTTGTCAGTGGCGACAGATGGTCTAGTAAATCTAAGAAAAATTGATCCTTTAGCAAGAAAGATTGGCGATTGGATGTGGAGAACTCATGTCAAATCCGTGTTGTGTTTGAAGCTATGCGATGACCAACTAGAGGGAACAACAGTCGGCTTCCTCCATGGCAGTTGGCTCATTTTGGCGAAGATGTAATAGTTGATAGGTGGTTCTACTAGTGTGCAACGGGTATGACGAAATTTCCTCCTGTGGCGGTAGCAGCAGGGCGAGAATTTGGTCTTCTTCTTCTATTGAAGAAGACAAACGCAGGGAAAAGGAAAAAAACTTTTTCTTTTTTAAATTGTAAATTTTCACCAAAATTGCAACCCACAAAAATTCTTTTCGAGTACGGTAATTTTTAACCTCACTTTGATACCAATTGTTGAAAATTGAACTCGAAACGAAAAAGAAAAAACTACGGATACAGAGATACCAAGATTTACACAGAAACCCCTTTCGAAAAAAAAAAAATCACGGACAAAAGAGAAATTCACTATTAAGAAATCAAATTATAATAAATTTTATACTTAATTATCAATATATAGAGTAAATTGAAAACTCTAATTTTAGATAAAGATCCATCTTAACCCGACTAAAATTCCATTAAACTCTAATACTTTTTTATTCTAGGTTTTTCTAGTACACCTGATCGATTCAATTCTGATTTGATTCAAAATAAAATTAAACTATTTTTAAAAATGGAGCTCAAAGTTTTGGATTGGGTATTGGCGTGGATTAATGGGTCATATTTGGTTTTTTTTTTTTTTTTTTTGTGGATTATTTAGCGGTTCAATTTTTCCGAGTTAGAATAGTTATTCGAACAAAAAATTGTCAACCGAAACGTTATCTACCACTCTACACGTTTCGAACCGTTGACTGTTCTAGAACACGAAGAATCGACCAAAATCAAATTGGTCGGTTTTACACTCGGTTTTGAAGTAGGCAGATAGGATGAGAGAACATTTGTTTTGCACGTGTCAACATAAAGCAATTGAGAGAAATTGACAATGGAGAAATCAAAGCATAGTATGAATTTGCAACTGAAGCATAATACATACATATAGTGCATTCACATTGTTAAATTAGATAAAAGTTCATAATTTTATTTCGGAGCATTGATCCAATGTCTGGGTTGTGGAACCAGTCGAAAGGCGCATTTAGTTCGCCAAAGTCTAAGAGAGTTTTGTGGTGTCCTCCAATACTTATAGTATAATACTGTCTGTTTTGGGCTGAAATTCACACATTTTTTTTCTTGAAATTATTTCAAAATGTGTTGTCATTGTAGTAGGCAAGAAGAAGAACTTTACTTATAAATAATTCACTTTTTAATATTTCAAGCAACATGAAATTATACACTCTCAGTAAAATGGGTTGAGCCTTCGTTATTGGTAGAGATCTTATTCATTACTCACTACAACAATTTGTAATTGTTCTCCCGCAAACCCTCATCCCAGAAGAACAAACTACAATCTAAGAGTAGAAAGAGAAGCGTAGGTCACCAGTTTTCTTATGGGTCTTTTAGATTGATGTTCTGCGCAGAGACGCTCTTACACTGATTTATGTCTGAAACTTCTTGGGCTGGACAAGTTTTTGGAGTCAAGACGAAGATCGCACATTCCTTTGCTGGTCTCTGATCCGGTAGATCTGGAATACAGTTTCTCCTCAAATCAAGAACTCCTCTTTTGATCAAATTCTTGCAGTATCGCCCTATGGAGGTAAAATAATTATCTGAAAGTGAAAGATTCTGCAAGTTTCCGAGTTGGCAAACTGTCTCCGGTACTTTTCCGGATAATAAGTTTCTGGCGAAGTTCATCTGCTCGATTTTGTTAAGACAACCGAGGGAGCTAGGAAGCGGACCAGCCAACAAGTTGTTTCCAGCGTCGAAAACTATGGCGTTTTCGAGAAACCCTATTTCGGAAGGAAGACAACCAGTTAATAAGTTGTTTAAGAATAATACTTCCACTAAAGTGGATGAAGCGTTTCCTATGGTTCTTGGGATGGGACCAGAGAAGCCATTGTTGGCTAGACTTAGATAAGAAGCTGGCGTTGAGCCGAGATTTTCAGGCAGTGTTAGGTCGAACTTGTTGTTGTTGAGGAAAAGAAAGTTCAGGGATTTCGCAAAAATTTGTGGAGGAACAGACCCAGTAAAGAAATTGAATCGAGTATCCAAAAATGACAAGCTGTTCATGCGTAGAATAGAAATCGGAAAAATCCCAGTAAAGAGATTGTTGCTTAAATCAAGCTCGTACAGAAATGGCAACTCTGATATCTTTGGAGAAATTGCGCCTGAAAACTGGTTGGAGTTCGCATGGAAAACAGCAAGGTCAGGAAGTTTATCTATAAACCCGTCGAGAGTAGGGGCAGCGAGCTGGAAGCCATTGAAATCCACCGAAGCCACGGCAGTTGCAGAGCGGTTGTCCGGTGGGTTGTCGCAGAGGAATCCTCTGTAGCTGCAGACATCTGAGCCGACCCACGTTTTGGTGATTCCGAATGGGTCTGACGTGATAGTAACTTTAAAGGCTTGAATTATGGGGTAAATCAGAGTGAGTCTTATGTCTAAGAAGTCCAAGATTTCCAGGTCCAACGGAGGTATTGGCAATGACGTCGATGAAGACTGGATTTCTTTGGTCGCAGAGAATACACAGAAGAAGTTTGGAAGAAGAAGGATAGCAATGAAGGTCTGAATGATGAGCTTATTAAGCAAAACCATAATCTGTAGCTAATTCTTTAATGAGTTTTGAGCGTGAAGAAGAAGAAGAAGACGAAACCTCCATTCTTATCCTACATGGTAGTGGGAATTGAACCAACTAATGGATTTCCCACTAAAATTTAAAGATTTCAACCACCATGACGTGGCTTTTTGAGTTTGGGCCAGGCATTTACCAAACATATTCAATGAAAGATGACATTACGCGGATGTAACGCTAGGGGTGGAAACGGTTCGGTTCAGTTTGGTTTTTGCTTATTTTCAAACCGAACCTATTAGGTTCGGTTTTTTTTTAAGAAACCGAAAATGAACCGAACCACAAGGAAAACCGAACAAAAACCGAGGGTTTCGGTTCGGCTTTATTCGGTTCGGTTTTCGGTTCGGTTTTCAGTTTTTATATCGAACCGATTACTAAGTATTCGGTTCGGTTTTTCGGTTCTTCATTTTACTAAAAACAAGTATTTGGTAAACAAAGATTATTTCTACTGCATAAAATATCCAAATTATTATCCAACATTCAAGAAAAACAAACAGAAATATCATTTCATAGAGAACAACCTGTTCAACCGAGAATGTTTCATTTGAAGTTTTTTTGTGTTTTCAAAGGTTTAAATAGGAACTACATAATCAAGACAACTTAAAACCATCACAATGGTGACCATTGTTACAGCATCAGCAGAAACAGGAACTAAATGGATTGAAAACTTCTGTAAAAGACTCTTATAGCAATTGTCAAACAATTTTAACAAACTTTCAAGTCTCAAATTCATCATAAAGCTGTATATTCAAACCGTAAGATTGACCTCTCACCACCAACAACACAGATCAGTGTAGAAAGAGAGATAGACATTACCTCACGAAGACTATGCGGGCCGCGGGGGGAAGAAAACTCGACTCAGATTGCGATTTAACCTCTCACCACCAACAACACAGATCATAGTAGAAAGCGATATACAGATTACCTCACGAAGACTATGCGGGCCGCGGGGGGAAGAAAACTCGACTTGGAGAATCCTCTGCCTCTCAGTTTTAATTTCTGCCTGTTAATGTATCAGGTGAGAAAGAAATTAAGGCAGTTTATTTGACAGTATAAGTTCGAAAAATGAATTCATATTTGGATATCAGCTTTATCACAACAAATAGGAGATGGGAGAAAGAAAAACCTTGATCACAACATCCCTAACTTCAAAATTGGAGCTGTTATTGACGCAAACATAGGTACAGAAAGTTTCTCCCAAATATAAAGCCCTGGAAAACAAACCAAATGGAACCTTGCGTTTTCACCTCAGATACAGAAGAGAGGGAGGGGAACTGCGGAAGCCGAAACCTTGCGTTTTCGCCTTTGCGGGATAAGGAAGGAGGGGAACTGAATATGCAGGGGATGCGGGATAGTGATGCACATCTGGTCCATGTGCAGACGTTTTGGCCGACAGTGGCTGCAGGTTCACACCGCTCGAAGAACCTTTGAAAACACACAGGTTGAAGGAACTGGCTGCAGGTTCACACTGCTCGAAGAAGAAGGCTTCTTCAAGAAGCCACTCAGCATCGGTCATATTCGGTTACTCGGTTTTCCAAATGGAAAACCGACAACCGAACCGAATAAGCTCGGTTAGGTTTCGGTTCGGGCAGGAACAGTAAAAAACAGCTTTACAACCGAACCGATCCGAGCAAAATACCTCGGTTCGGTCCGGTTATTCGGTTCAGACCGAACCGTTTTCCACCCCTATGTAACGCTCTCAATTTGTTTTTTTAATTTCAAAATTTAAAAAACAAATTATTGAAAATTTAAATTAAATTATTCTATTAAAAACTCTAATTAAAATTTTAAAATATCAAAATTATTGATTAAACATAAAAATTAATATTAAATATTAGTGAGGATTTATTTAATTTATTATTATTTAAAATATTATAAAATTTTATTTAACAAAATACCTTCATTAAATAATTATATTAAAATACTAAAAAGAATTAAAATTTTATTTATTCAAGAAATTAAACACGAAATAATCATTAATACTATATTAATTAAAACATCAAAACAAATTTATAAAAATTCAACTACCCAATATTCTTAAAATTTACAGTGAAATTTATTTATTAAAAAGATATAAAAACTAAACTAAAAATTTTTTTTTTAACCCGACATCACCTATTCTATATGCTCAAATACCACACCAATGTTTCTGATTCAATTCTCAGCAGCTGTCATATCAGTCAAGTTACTATCAAAAGTTGGAGAATCTAATCTCCGAAATCTTTCATAATTAAGGTGTGCAGGTCGAGGCCTAATAGGAATCTGGACTCGGATATTAGTCACCTAACCCTAAGTTGTGGCAATGGTCATTTGCTTTAGTTGTTTGATTTGTCTATACTGCCTCTCGATCAGATCTATCATTTGATTGAAAATCGTATCTCGTTTAACATTATTTCCTCTACCATTTGTCATAAGTCTACGCCACAAATATTTGTTCTTAAAATCTATTTTTGTATACTTCGAAATTATTTAGACGATTAGACTAAAATTTTATATAGCAAAATTTTACAAAGTAAAAATTTATCAAAATAAAAAGAATTTTTGAAAAGAAATATTTGTTGATCAGTAATATTCTAGATGCAGATGAACATACAAATAATTTACAGAACCTTATAAATCTAACACTCTGATATCAAACTACAATGTCCTGAAATTTATTTCTTCCCAAAATTTCAAACCCTAAAATTTTTCTCAAAATTAATTGAAAATTCGGTTAAAGTAGGTTATTAAAAACCCTAATTAAAAATTTGGTTATTCTTGAAAACATCAAAATTATCAATTAAATGGAAGAAAATATAATATTTATTATGAAGTATCTATTTAATTTATCTTTAGTCAAACATTAAATAACTTTATTTGAAAATTCCTCCAATAATAATATTAATTACAAAATATGCTTCAACACTTTTATAAATGGAAATACTAAATTGAGTTAAATGAACATTTCAATTACATAGTATCCTTCAAATGAATAAAATTTCCAATAGAATTTATTTATAAAAATGATATTTAAACTAAATAACAAATTAAATCATTCATCTGACCAGACAACATCTTCATCTGTTTGTTCGTCTGCCTCTGAAATATTCTCAATCAACCTCAATTTTTCTCAAGTTAAAAATTCACTTATGTATCATACACTTCATTTATGTGTCAACTTTATAACTTTAAAATGATTTGAACTTATAATTATCATAACCTCTTTAATTAGGCATAAATATGATTATGCTCATTTATAACTCATTTATTACTTTTGTGCAAAAATTCATATCTTAATTAGCATACATCCAATTGATCCAATCTCATCACTATTCCATAGTCTATGTATCTACTATTATACCTATTTTTAATTTGAAAAAATATTCTCAATTGGTTAGTCAATTACTTCTTCAAAATCATCTCATAGTTTATTATCGCTTAATCATATTTAATTATAATAAATATAATTATTATGGTTAATTTTTAATCTGAATCATCACATTCATTCTCCAAAACCACGCTAAAATAATGTGAAATTGTGATGTAATGAGCCTTCCAAACTCTCACAAGAATTGGTCTTTACGGTCAGCACTCCTCATGAGACTCCGATGTCTCTATCAACTATAATTTTAGCCAGACATTTTATTTTTTATGTAATTTCTAATTTCTCAAATTTCATAATGTTGTATAATATTATATGTTTTATTACGTAGCCCAAGTAACTTAATTCTTGTTTTTTATCACAAAATATCGTTTGAGGAAAACTGAAGAATAAAATCGTGGGAAGTTATGATGAAAAGAGGCAATATTGTAATATTCCCTAAATGTAAGAAATATACATATGAGGTTGCCATTGAGCAAGCTACATTTAATAGCCTTTACTCGAATAATTAGGAGTGTTCATGGTCTGGTTTAGTCTGGTTTTAAAGGGGAACCGCATCGAACTGGTTCCATGGGAATTCAGTATCAAACCGATACCAAATCAGAAATGCGATACTGGTTTCGGTTCGGTACCGAATATAAAATATAATTTTTTTAATATTGTAATAAAATTTTGAGAAACACTGAAATAATTAAGAAAACACATTATCACTTTTGTTCACCTGCCGGGTTGAGCTCATTTTCATAGATGCTTACATCAAAATTGGTAACAGCACCTTTGCCATTGAATTTAATGGCAGCTTTGTCATATGCCCTATATGTTCAAGAACAACAAAATCAAATTCTTTAGTGGTTTCACCTGATTCCATGAAAGAAAAAACAAAGAACAATTAGTGTACAAACATCGCAGCTTCAATCTCTGTATCAAACAAACCCAAGTAAGATGTACATGTTAATTCCAATAAAAGCATTCAATGAGCAATATTGAAAAAGAAGAATAGAGATTGAGGAGGTTACTTTCTGCCTAGAAATTGTCCCATTCGAGCCTCCCATCTTCCACACTTGTGCAATGTTACGCCCCTATACTTGAAGCTTCCTCTAGGAAATCCAGTGCTTTGTCGTCGTAGAACAAGGACAAATTCTTCCTTGCTTAAATTCCTCATCTGTATCATAGAAAAATACATGGTCTGCTTCTGTAGTTTTGTTTGAAATTTAAAGCATACTTGGTTTCTCTCTCTACACTAACTTGTTTTAAATTTTCTTCATAATCTTCAATGCTGAAATTTATGTCGTCCGCTCCCCGGAACTTAATGGCTGCCCTGTCATATGCGCTGTGGGCAAAACCAATTAGAATCTAATTGTTTCTTGAGAAAACATTTTTCTTTTCCAGGAAAAGTTTAATTCTTACCGAGCAGCTGCGTGAGTTGGCGACTGGCGATCTCTCAGTCGACGGAAGGAAGGCGGAAGAAATATGTCGTTCTGTCGTGACTCGCCGTTCGGAGTCGGGACACTCAAGAGTCAGGAGGGCTGGAGGAGAGATGAACACCGTTTGGGTTGATGATCGGGAGACTCGGGAGTCAGCTGCTCGGGCTCAAAGGGGAGGGTTGGAGGGGAGAGCTCGTGCTCGGCTGCTCGGGAGTCGGGAGTGCAGTGTGCTGAGAGTGAGTGAGAGAGAAGTAGGAGTGCGGGTCTGCGAGACACGGGAGGGAGCCCTAATTAATCTGGCCTCTCGGTTCTCTCAGTTTGTATCGGATCTGCGGTTCTGTGAAGCGGGAACCGAGAACGAGACTGATAATTTCGGTCATGCTCCATCAAAATCGAAATTCAAAATCATCGATTTTGATTCGGTTCTTTGGTACTTGTTAGGTTTGCACTCCCTTACCAACAATCATAACGGTGGGTGTGTCATCATGATAATGGTCTGTCGGCGTTGGCCGAGTCTTCATGCAAGCAGCTTCTCGACTTCATAGTACAGAAACCAGCATCCCATGAAAGTTGTCAGATGGAGTGCAGAATGAATTCTGCAGTCAGATTTGATATTCGTCTTCCACTCAAACAAGAGATTTTTCTTCCGTCCACTCCAAAATAATTAATTATGTTAATAATATTAAAATGTTAATTTCATAAACTACAAAATAATTTTTGGTACTTTATTTTCTTAAATTATGATATCTACCCTAACCTTTTAGGGTGACATTAGAACGTGTGTAATAATTTTCATGGAGCGTCTATTTCTTAATTCAATCAAATGGCCCACACTATGAAACACTTAATTTCACCAACCCAAATTTATCAGTTGGGTACGAAATTCTATCCATTGTTATTGGAGACATTTCAATTGGTGCAAACAAATGACTTTCTTCATGACTATGAGTCACGTTCGATTATGGTTCGACCCTTATTTTGGTTTGATCCCCCAAGTTAAATGAAAGAAATAATTAGAGTACTTTCTCTGAGATGTCGGCAACGTGGTCCGATTATTTACTATGAGATTTTGTCGGCACTGATCAAGTTTGCAGCTTTTCGAGTGGAAGTAAATGACTAGCTTTTAAGCAAGCAGGCACCTTTAAATATTCTTGGCCGATTATTTACTGCGAGATTTTGTCGGCGCTGATAAAGTTTGCAGCTTTTCGAGTGGAAATAAATTTCAGAGTTACAACCCATGTCCGACAGAACCAGCAGCCATGAAAATGGAGTCTAGAATGGATTTTTCGATAGATTTGCTACCACGAACGTATCGATTATCATCCAACCTATCCTCTTCATCTTCATTTCTTTTTTGAGATGGATAATGACTGATTTGTTACGTAGTGTTGACGAACCTCTAGAACAAAAAGGGAATGCAAACAAACGAAAGATAACATCAATTTTATTCTGCTATATACGGGACAAGTTGATTATACACATTTGACGAGATAATGTATGATAATTTCACACTGACTGAGAAAACAGATAGAGTTTTGCACTTTGATTCAGGAGTTTATTTAACACTGACGAATATTATCAAAATATTTAAGGGAGTTGGAGAGCTCTGTACGTATACGGTTGCCTGGAAGTAGCCGCAGGAACATGCGCCGCAGTAGGGATAGTATTACTCCTGCCCGATTCTGGGTTTAGGTACCAGTTTGTTTTACAAGGGAGGAAGTTAAATGACTGCGGATTGGGACAGCTCTTCTGTTGAGTGAAGAACTTTTTGCACTCACTGTTTGATTTCTGGTTTGGAAGATCCCGAATGCAGTTATTTGAAACGTCGAGAATCTTTTTCTTGATAAGTTTTCGGCATTCCGGTCCGACCTGAGTGATGAAGTTGTTGCTCAGGCTTAAGTTTCTGATCTGCGGCAGCTTACATAAATTCTCCGGGACCGGGTCAAAAAGCTGGTTGTTAGCCAAGTTAAGAAGCTCAATTTTCTGCAAGCAGGCGAAGGATTCTGGAATTGGGCCTCTTATTTTGTTCTTGCTAGCGTCGAACAATGTGGCGTTTGCCAAATAGCCTATTTGGTATGGCAAACACCCATCGAAAAGGTTGTTCAGAAAAAGAACCTCAGTGAGAGTGCGACTGGCCTTTCCAATGCTTGCCGGAATTGGTCCGGTGAACTTGTTGTTTGCGAAAGTGAGGTATCTGGCCGGTGTGGAGCCGAAATTATCAGGAAGCGCGTTCGAAAACTGGTTGTTGTTGATGAAAATTACGTCGAGATCGAGAGTGAAAAGTTGAGATGGAACTGATCCGGAATAGCAGTTGAATCGGAGGTCCAAGAAGAGGAGCTGTTTAGCTCCGAGAACTTGGGTCGGAAAGGAGCCTTTAAACTTGTTGTTGCTATTATCTAGCTCGTAGAAGTAGGGAAGTTTAGAAATACTTTCAGGGATTAAACCAGTGAAGTTGTTGGAGTTTGCATGGAAGAATATGACATCTGGAAGTTTATCCAAGAATCCATCGAGATTGAGTCGAGGACCGGCGAAGAAATAGTTGTTGAAGTCGATACCGGAGAGCGCCGTTTGGTTGAAGAGGGGTTCTTTGTCGCAAGAAAATCCTTTGTAGGCGCATACATTACTGCCTACCCATGTGTCTGTGATGCTCAATGGATCAGATGTGATCTTCTTTTTGAATCTTTGTATTACATGGAAGGCCCGTTTGATTCTTGGGTTTTTGAATGTCCCGTTGGGTGGAGGTGGAGGTGGAGGTGGAGGAGGTGGTGGTGGTGGTGGTGGTGGTGGTGGTGGTGATGGTGGTGGAGGTGGAGGTATTTTACACGGAGGTGGAGGTGAAGGTGGAGGTGGAGGCGGAGGCGGAGGTGGAGGTGGTGGAGGGCATAAACGAGGCGGGGGTGGAGGTGGTGGAGGGCATAAACGAGGCGGGGGTGGAGGTGGTGGAGAAAGATAGCACCTGTGGCCACCATTATCATTGCAATGTTGGACAGGACTCCCACCGGCGAGGCAGCAAAAAGGCAATAGCAAAGAAGTAGACAGCAAAAGGAGAGAAAACAAGAAGATGCCGCCGCCCATTTTCCTCAAACGCAAGAAGCAGATACATATAGATATCAAAACACAAAAAACAACGGCAGACAATATAGAGGACGATGCGCTAAAACCCAGTTGAAAGGTCAAACAAAATTCAACCTCTTTCCTCACATACAGACTCTTAGTTTTCTGAGCTAGCTGTCCACAAATTGTACCTTTGGGTAGGTGCTCTCAACTTAAATGCGCACATGCTTTGTTTAACCACACTGCCCATGGCCCCCCTGACATAGGCCAGAGCTTAAACCCTCCATACTTTTTTCCCTTCTCCAAATCTCGCCATTACCTTCTCTAAACACAATTCCATCCATTTGTTTCAGAAATGTCCGGCGGTTTGTTAGCACAGCAGCACTCTCTTCCGCCGTCTGAGACTTGAACAATCTACAGGGCTCGCTTGATTGTGTGGCGATACGGCATAGTTTTGTCCCATTTTGGTTATTTACATGACATGTCTTCTGAAAATATAATCATAAGATTTAATCGTTTCCTTACTAGTTTATCTTACTCTTATTTTAATATATCTTTTTCGTAGTCAAAGTTGATGACAGACCAAATCTGCCCATGAAAATTTCGCAGTTTATGAATTGCATCTTAATTTCAACAATAATTACTATAATCTTACGATGCAATCTACACTCAGAAAATGAACTCTAAATCAGGCTAGGCTAACCTGTAATATATCGTCAATGATGTTGACGCTTAGTGAAATCGAAAGAGAATTGAAAAGAAAATACAAAATTAATGGACACTAAGATTTACGAAAAAAAACTTATGAACAGAAAAAAGAAAAAAAACTCTGAATTACGCAAACTTGTAATATATTGTTGATGTTGACTACGCCTAATGAAATCGAACGAGAATTGAAAAGAAAATGCGAATTTAATGGATACTAAGATATAGGTGAAAAACCCTAAACGGGAAAATACTATGGGCAGAAGCAAGAAATTCACAATAAAATTTTCGTACAATGAGTTTTGTGACTAAATTTCATATTTATACATTAAATTGGAATCCTTAAAAATAATAAGATTCAATGTGGGCCTAATCGGCCTGACTGAGATAGAATTTGGGTCATGTCGAATTTAACAATCTTCACCTTAACGTGAATTTCACTATATGAAATATATCTTCAAAACTTCAATAAAGTACATAGTCTCATCTTCCACAAAGCTCTTGAGGGCATAACCGACGAATAATACCAACTAAATTCAAACAATATTTGAATTTGGTCGTAGCTAATATCTTAGTCATCATATCAGTATGATTATCATAAGTACTTATTTTACTCACAGCAAAATCACTATAAGCACTTACTTCACGAATAAAATAATAATGACTATTGATGTGTTTCGTTTTCTCATGAAACATTTGATCTTTAGTGAGAAAAATAGCACTCTGATTATCGCAAAATACTATTACAATTTACTAGTCTTCATTGACCTCATCAAACAACTCTTTTTTCACAGCTTGACCTCTGATCCCTTCAGGAACTGTGGCACGAATTGGATTCTCCACCTGAAGAAAGCTAACAACTCACAACGAAAGCTAAAAATGATACATTATGTTCACATAATTGGACCACATAAATATAAAATTCATCTCAAACAGAAAATTTATTCATTATTTATTTTACAAAACTTTATCCGAATTTATTTTATAAACATGGGTCAAACTAAAATTTAATACAACAAAATAAAAACTCAAACTCTCACTTTGAGCTTATGTTGTGCAAACTCTTTAATCCAATAAATCTTTACATTTTTATCCTTGAACTACTACTACTTGTTCCTGAAAATTTTGATAAAAGAACCACAATGAGCTTTTTGAGTTCAACAATAATCTTAATCTAATGATCCAATAAACTATACAAATATAACAACTAACCATGTCTTGAGTCCAACATAGTTAGTCCTCACAATCTTAATTTCAATGTTAAACTTTTGATCAATTCTCAAGATCACACATCTCTTGAATTATATTATTTTATGTAGATCTCTTTAGATATTTTTTTTTATTAATATCATATATGTCACGCCCTAAAAGGAATCCGAGATAGAACAAAGAACGATCCGACCCAAAAGGAAATGAAACGTTCGACCCATCACTTAAATTTTAATTATTGGTAGCGGGAGGCTTCAAATAAAAAAAAAATACATGTCAAGCCCATAATAAAGATCCATGAGTGACTATAAAAATGATAGTGTGAATTAAATAAGTTTAACTGAAAAATTTATTTAAAATAAAACTAAAGAACAAACTTCACTAAAATTTTAAGTCTCTGAAGAAGAGTAAATAAAATGACTTAATTGGCAAAAACTTCAAAATCCACTCTTGAGGTGGCAACAGGGGATTACTCGGATTATTCCCAAGAAAATAGAGTCAAATTTGGAGTGAGTTAACTAAACTTAGTAGGGATTAAATTTTATATTTAACATTATATCATACGAATTATGTGTGGAATTCCAATTACTTATTTTTAACAATTTAATATATAGAAGAAAATAAAAATGGACAATAAATTAATTAACGAAAATAAACAACGGCGATACTCAGGCGATCGCAACAACAAAATAGATCCTGATCAGATTTAGGGTTTTGCGCCCAGGGACACGACACATACAGTTGTCTAATTATTCTAGTTAACAAAAACTGTGCATAAATGTAAAATCAAATATAATCGAACTGATTAGTGAATTAAACATGCTTGACTTAAAATAATATTAGTCATGTTATGAATTAATGTATATTAAACCTAAAATAACCTCTACCTCAAATTTGGGCAAATCAATACAAAAGTCCAATCAAGAATAGTCTACTGAAACCCAACAGCAACAAGTTCGATAACTCTTAAGTTTTGAAACTTAATCATAATTATTTACTAAAGATTAGGACTCAAAATTTAAAATTAATTATTAAATTTTCAGGCTAAACGAGGATAACTCAAAGGTCGAAGGCCCAATACAATCTAGTACGACCCTAGAACGACTTAGGCACGTTCAATCAAATTTAGATAAAAATTTTAATTCAACCCGAAATGGAATCGGGCTCGGCTCGAAACAGCGCATGGACTAGGCCCAACACTGTAAATGGGTCAAATCCAACACATGGTTAGGGCCCATGGTTCGTCCTGTCTGCGGACAGAATGGCCTATAAACCATTCTAGTTTGTGAACAAAACATTTTGTCCATGGACAGAATTCACCGCGACCTGACCGCGGCCCTCCCGGCTATTCTGCTGAATCGCTGGTTGACAGGGTCAAGAGTTACGGTCAAAACTCTCCTCAGCGACCTCCGAGCCACAAGTTTAAACCTTTAGCGATTCAGCTAAATCACTGTCGACCAGGATGCCTTTAGCTATTCTGCCAAATCATTGTTTGCCGAGAGGTTGAAACCTCCGGTCGAAATTCCAACCCGACCACTGGCATAACACAATAATTTATAACCCATCAAAAAATGTTCTATTCTAATTACTAGTACCCAACCAAACAATTCAGTATTCTCAATAGTATTCCAGAAATTTGATAGAATTATAGAGAAGGAATCTACCTGGACCTACATCTCCCTAACAATAATCCAGTCGTCGTCAACCTCCGAACATCGATACCTGCTGTAAATCTTCAAATAAAATCATTTAACTCGTTAATTATTGAGTTATGGAGAGAAGAACTAATGAAAAATAGTAAGGAGATTAGCACTTATCGCGACGAATAAAGAGAGCAATACTTGCCCAAAGATATCTACCTTCGAAGCACCTACCAATTTGGGGAAGAAGAAATTGCCAGAGGAGAGAAGAAGGAAGTGGGGAGTTCAATTTCCCCCACTTCACTGAAATAAGGGGAAACAACCCTTTGTTTCAGCAACAAACCCCTTGAAGGTGGTTGTTTATGTTTTTTAAAAAACTTTAAAATGAAATAGATTTTTTTTTTAATGGCCTGAAATGGGTAAGATATAACAATATTTATACGTCTCGTCTCTTTATGTAAGAAGTGATATTGCATGAATGTGAATGCTTAGACATATAATTTAGATAATCATAACCTATCTTATCAAATTCTCACATGCAATAATTCCTTTATACACAACTTTATCTCATGATTATATATATATATATATATATATATATATATATATATATATATATATAATTTAGGTAATTATAACCTATCTTACCAAATTTTTATATGCAATTATTCCTTTATACACAATCTTATCTCATGGTTGTATATATATTCCAAGTATATTATTTTTAGTTCCTCACTTGCTATTTCTTTTTTAGCACATCTATACTTTATGAAATATTTATTCTCTAATTTTTTTTAAATTGAAATGATTTTTTATATTATGGGTCACGTGTTCTATTATTGTCTATTTATTACCATTACTATTTAAATATTTCCAATGCACATCTAATCTTAAACTATCTCTAAACATTTCTGATTTATGTCTATTCCAAACAATCTACACATTTCGAATTAATGTCTAATCTCAAACTGTAATATCCTGAATCTTTCGAGATATTTTGCATTGAAATCCTAAGTAATGACAGTTGAGGATTTTTGGAAATTATAAAGACGGTATTGAATATTGGAATGCAATACCCTGAGTTTTAATACCAACAAGTGTATGAGTATTTGTTAGTGTGATGGGTTAATATTGTGAATTAGGGGATTTCCATTATTTAAAAGAATCGATTGGGATGTGATCAACCACTGAATATCTTATTGGAGAATAGGAAATTAAATAGCGTCATGATCCATCGTGAAGTCTCGGAAGACTAACTTCATCCATGGGTCGATAATCATCCAAATGATGTGAATTTGGAAAGTGAAAATTGAGTTAATTTATGGATAAATTATGAATGATCAACAAAGTAATTCGGTTAGTGTTAACAACTGTGATTGTTTTCATAAATAAATAATTGTTGAGTTGAATGATTTTGGCGAACGATTGTGGCGGCCGATCGTCATGGACATCAATCGTCCGATAAATTAAAGAATGGAATTTGTAGCTGATCGATGGAAGTTGGCGGTCGATCGTGGGCATGCAATCGATCATCCGGCATGTTGAGCATCGGCCTAAAAACGTATAACTGATACTCGGGAATTTGGGGAGTCGCTGGAAAACAATAGGTCACGCCTCCTCGATGTCTACTGAACGGTTCATAATGTATTTAGAGGAGGTTAAGTGGAAAATCAGTAGGGAAGTGGCTGGAAAACTCTCTCAACCTTCTTCTGCTTCTTTTCTGGATTCTATGAGTTTTTGAAGAAACGCGTCGGTGACGATGGAGAAGATGATATTCTGGGAAACTCTGATGGTGGATTGATGCAAAATAAATCTACGTATGGAGAGGAAATCGCAGCGTGATGTAAGAAATTACGCGTGTTCTTTGTCTGTAAGGACCTACATCATGGGAGTAGGATTTGATTGTGTTCTCTGTGATTTTCATGCATGTTTCCTTGATTATTCCATGCAAGTATTGTTTATGTGATAGATTACTGCTCGTATTTTTCCTCTGCATGATTTCTTTGAATAGTTCTCTGTGATTCCTTGCCTCTGTTAATGGTTGTTTCGTTCCTCACTTCTCTGTTGTTTTCTTTGTTAATAATCAGGACGTTAAATGGATTATTCTTCCCTGCTAATGGACTGCTTATTATTATTCTACTTGAGTTGATGTTATTCTCTGCATGGATAACCTCCTAGATATGCCTCTGATGAATATGTTCTTTAAGAATGAAACTGCCGATTATATATTCCTCTATTGCTTTCTTTGTTAATAATATGGACGTTAAATGATACAACTTGTTAATGTTCGGTCATGAAGAAATGGGTTTGGGTCATTCCTTTGGATGCTCTCGGTATGTTTTAGAGTATTAAAATATATAAATATACGTCACCATATAGGAACTTTCTTCTATGAACATTAATTTGTGAATATAAGGGATTAGAATCGGTGTTATAGTTTTATTGTTAGGTTGTTAATAATTGTATTGTTAACATTGTAGAATACGTTAAGTGCATATAACCCTACTATTGTGAATTAATGGAAGCTGTGGGGATTAGAGAATGATATGATGATTTTCACCTTTATTGATTTTAGGTGTCCTTATAGAAATTATTTATAGTTGCATCATAGTTCATGTTGTATTAGTTGATATAGTTAGTTTCCTGCTTTGGTATCATATTAGCGATAACATGTTTAGTGTTAAATTATAGTTGATACATGATTCCTGCTCATTATTTATTAATTGATTGTATTGTTTGTTTGTGATATATGAACTGCTGTGTGATATTCATATAGGCATGTCAGTAGGATTGTATATCATGCATTGCATGGAATAATAATGAATTTAATTGGCATTTTCTACGTGAGTTCAGAGACTGAAGAGGTAGCTCTGACGTGAAAAATAACCCGTTTAGGCGAGTTCGGAGATTAAAGAGGTTGCTCTCACCCAATAGTGAATAAACGTAAACATTAATGGATTTGTTTTAATGAGTTCGGATACTGAAGAGGTTGCTCTCACGTGGAAACGAATCCGTGTGGTGAGTTCGGAGACTGAAGAGATTACTCTCACCCAGCTTCTAAATCTAACAGACATATGCATATAGAGTTGTCATAGGCATTGCATCTATATTTAATTTATATCTCTTACTGGGCAATAGATTCATAATTCCTCATGTGATGTATGTATTGATTGTGATCCAAGTGAAGTGAACATGGAAGAAGTGTAATGCGAAACAAGCTTGTGTTACCATGTGCTGATCGACCTCAGGGGTTATGGCTCACGAAGAAACAAAAGTGTTTAAATTGTTTAAAGACTTTATATTATGATTTTCAAATATTTTAAATTATATTGTTTGAAAAATAGTTTAATGTTTTTGTGTATTTACTCTAATATTTTCCTTTAAAGTATTTTTCAACGGGTTTTAAAATGATAAAATTTTATAGAATTGTGAAATGGACATATGGAAATGTAAAAACATAATTGAGATGTTACACAAACCATATCTCATGTTTTTTTTATAGTTCATCTATCACCAACATTAGACATCTCTAAGGTATGTCTAAACTTTGAACTATCTAGACATTTTTATTCACGTATATCACAAATTATACATCAATCACATAATTTCTATTTGAAGGACATCCTCAATATGCATATATAATAACGTCTAGACTCATGACATTGTAAATCATAGCCTATATACCACAATGTTCTAATTCACATATCTATTTCAATATATTTCTTATGATATTTTAAATGAAGAACCTCTATAATTCACATAAGTGTTGGGAGTAATATGCTCAACAAGCAAATATAATATAACAATTTTATAATATATGAATAAATTTATATTGATTGATATTATGTTAATATTTTATATCATGTTATATAAAATTCATAGAAAATTCCTTGGTTATTTTTGCTAACTTTATATTAACATATATATTGTATATATGTGGGATAAAATATAAAGAGTAGTAACCAGAATATGACTTTTTATTTGAAGTATGGAATCTTCAAATAGTTCATAGTCATAAACATAGTTTATCTCATTAAGAATGTATAATCATATCTCGACTAAATATGTAGTGACATAAGATAAATATGTTTTATATAATATGATTATATAGGACTGGACCAGATAAAATTATATTGTTCTGATAATTTTCGTTAAATATAGAACAATTAATTTTATCATAATGATGGTCATATATACATGATCTTAATTCGTTGTATTTAATAAACTCCTATTTTATTTTAATTTATTCTTTGATTTACTCGATAAAGTTTTGTACGAGTTACGATTCGTATACCTTGTATATTGGGAGTAAATTAAAATGAATAGCTGCGAATGTTAATATCGATACAATGAAATCCATTTCTATAGATTCTCTTGTTTGTTAGTTCAAAGATCGAATAATTAGCGCGCAATTCATAATCGTTATGAATTAATTATGCAATTAAGAACTAATAGTAGTCAAGGATAAAGAAGCAATATGAGATGTTAATGGATTATAAGCCTAGCTCTATTGCAAATCTAAATGGAGGGTTAATACATATGTAATGACTATATCAATGGACATTACTTTAAGTAAATATACTCTATAGTTTTGAGAGTGCAACTCTAAGTATTTAGTGGAATTACTTTAGAGTTAATAATTATGTTAATTAATATAAAAAGTTTATATTAATTAACAAAATATTATTGGAGCTTAAAACTATAGGTCCATCGATCCATTCGTCACCTTCTATCATTATTCGAATAATAGAAAAATGAACAAAGAAGATTAAATAATTAATTATTTAATACACTCAATAATAAGTTTATTATTTTTCATTAGATGAAATAATTGAATTGTTGATTATTCAATTAATTAAGACAAAATGACAAAAGTTGTCATAGTTAATATATTTGTTATATTTCATTAAATGAAATAATTGAATTATTGATTATTCAATTAATTAACAAATATAAAGTAACTTTTAAAAATAGTTTTTAAAATGGATTTTGTCAAATTTGAATTAATGTCAAATTTGATTTAATATCATGACATTTTGTTTTCCATAACATTTTTGTTGTAAATGTGTTATAACTTAAATGTGCCAAGTGTTGAGCTATGGTGACAAGACTTTTGATTTCTATAACATTTTTATAAATGTATTAAATGAATTATAACTTTAATGAGAAATTTGTAATGTTTTTATCTAAATGTCATAATGGTCACTATGGAGCAATACCACTATAAATAGAGGTCAAACCTCATGAAGAAAAGGTTAGAGAAAAAGTTGAAGTTATTGATGAAATCTTTGAGATTAAGGAATCCATTTTGAGAGCAAAATTTGTGTCTTCCGTGTTTGCTTTAGAGAAGTGTTTTCTAAATCCAAATAGATCATCTCATGTGTTGAGAATACGATCTATCATAAATTGAGTGTGATCTTGTTTCGATCATTATGCCCACACGTGCTTATTCGAGGTGAGGAGGATTGGCGGAGAAGATCGAAGGTTGATTTTGTACCTGTGTGAAGTAAGCTACAAAGGTAATATTCTTCATCTTTCAGCTTAGATCTAAATAGAGATTTTAAATACATATTATTATTAATATATTATAATAACGATCCATTTTATGTTCATTTTGAAATTATTTTTTATGATACATAGGTTATGCACGTTACCGTTGTTATGAACATCGATAATTCCGCCGTGCGAAGGAACCTAAAAACCAACAATAAGAATACGTCTGTACCCGTGATATTATGATCATTGCCTAGATACCATGACTCTCAATTTTACATATCATTTACTTTTTATTCTTGTTATATATATGAAGGACCACAACAAATGCACATATGATTATGCAATATGTTTATCACACAATGATTCTCTTTTTCACATCTATGTAATGATAATATGAATCAATACAATATTTTATTTTATATTAAATGGTGATGTTATTTAACAAGTACCATAAGTGTGTTCATGCTCAAATAAACCTCTCGAGGGTTATGGTATTCCAACCCAAGGGGGGACCCACAATCATTTCTTTTTTATTTCTCACTTGACATACCTCACACAAATATATAGTCTAAAGAGGTATATTGAGTTTCTCTCTAACCAACAATACTACATGAATAATATTTTTGGTACATATATAAATATTTCCATAATGCATGATTTGACATTCACATTATGCATACATTGAATGTATATAGTACATATTAATAATATATGTAATATTAACCATGCAAATCTTATTATTAAGTATACACAAATAATGCATGAAATGGTGTCACACATCTATCTAAACACCTTTTACTCATGTCTCAAATTATCCTCAAAGGACTTATGCAATAGTTAAACAAATGGTTTAAACTCTAAAGAAAATATTCTTAAATAACAGAATACAGACATCTGTTCATAAACATCATAGAATTGTTATTCCTTTTTCATATGCCTACGTCCGTGCTCCAAGTTCCCGACTTAGAGATCCTTAACCCACTAACCTCCCTGATTAGTGTCAATTGGCTTCAGGGTGCCAACCAAACCTTTCACAATGGTTATTGTGGGAATGTGGAGTGTCACACTTCTCTTTACTGTTCACGGGGCGTCACCCTTTGTTTGGCGTTAACAAGTGTGGAAAAGTAAATACAACTTTAGAACTTATAAAGTTTCAAGTTTAGGATTGAGAGAGTTAAACCTATTCACTCATTTAAGTATAGAGAAATCGTGTAAAAAAATTGGCAGAGTTTTCACTACGAGCGTTGTTAGAATGAGCTTCGGAGAGTCTTCTATATATAGACTCTGTGAGACCGGCCAACCATTTTCATTTTGGTCGACCGCCATTCGACCATTGGAACTAGCGGTTGCGTTGTGCAGAGTTATCAGCCGATCGCTTTCTTCATTTTCGTTGACCATTTTCTTCACATTTTAGCCTTTCGCCGATACTACCCATTTTACGGTCGATCACCTCATCCGCTTGCTTGAATGCTTCCTCAGCCGCAGATTTAGCAAGCAATCTACAATATATTTTGGTTGACCATTTTAGAATCGGTCGACCAATTCTTCAGCAAATGGAATTCTGGGACAATCTGCCATTTTCGTGGTCGATCAACCGATCAACCATTTCCTTCGTTGTTGAACATTTGGTCGACCTTTTTCCACTGTTTAGTCGACCTCTTCTTTTGTTTTTGCATTCCTTTAAATCTCTAAGTCTCAATGATCATACTATGAGCTACATGAACTTAGTTAAACACGGTAGATAACATTAATACTTGTATTAAGGGTATTTCCAATAAATAATATAATATATTTATCAATTCAAACAAATATACAATAAACAACTTAATTAACCAAATAAATCTGTTATCATCAAAATAAACAACCTAATGTCAATTAAGCCAACAATATCCCTCTTTTTTATGATGAAAAAACATATTAAGTTAACTATTTAAACATTCTTAGCATGATTAGAATATATGTATTGCATATATGATACTTCCCCTAAGTTTGTGCAATTTCTCACCTTTAAAACCATGTACATATGCTTTTATAACATAACAACTTATCCATATCTCTCCCTCTTTTTGTTATAATCAAAAAGAAATTATTTGGGAGGTCTAAACAAAGTTAATCAACAAATTTTGCCCCATTTACCATTAATCACAACATAAAATTATTGGAGGAAAGAAAATTAATCAAACACTCAACATAATTTATTTTCTTCTCCCTCTATGGAATTGACAACAATAATATATGAAGGAAAAGCAACAAAGAGTATCATCAAGTCAAATCAACAATTTAATTTAACATATGAATCAAAACAAATATTATTCCCTTTTTAGACATTAAGCATATAAAACCATTGGAGGGAAAACATGGAAGAAAAGATATCATTGTAAAAATACCAATTGAAATATAAATTTCTCTTCCCCTCTGTCAAAACACAAAAAAAAAAAAAAAAAAATCAAGTCATTAGGGAATGTTTAAGCTATCAAAACAAGATAATTTAGTCAAATTTATTCTTCCCCTTTGACAATAAAAACATATAAGAGTTGGGGTAGACTCATTAAGAACATACCAATTAGATTTCTTTCCCTTAGAAAAATATTTATTGGGAGAAACATTTAATTTAATAACAAGAATAAAAGCAATCAATTTACCAATTGTAAAAGAAATATTTGATAATAAAGACATATCCAAGTTAAAACAATTTTATCTCTATATTTCAATAAGCAATGGGGAGATAAAAACCAAAAACAACCCAATCAAATTAATTTTTCCCTTTTGTCATAAAACAAACATAATAGTTGTAGAGATTATGCATCAAACACACACAATTCTATTTTCTCCCCCTACGTTAATGCACAAGTTTAAATCAATGGGGAACCAATAGACATCAAAATCAAATTCCAACAATCCTTCAATATATGCAATTTATGATACAAATTGTTGGATTAATAAACATTAAAACCAATTGATAAAAAATTTAGCCAATGATACCAATTGAAAATTTAACCAATTATACCAAAAGAATAATGCAACCTATAGAATCAAAATCAATCAAAATAATATGATTTTAGCCTCTATATATATATATATATCAAGAAAATTCTATTCAAATCAATAGTATTATTTATCAACCAATTAAGCATACTCTTGATTTAAAAGCTGAAAAAGCATTTAAGTATTTTTCTTAGGCACACAAACATTTTTGGATCCTTTAGCCTTAGGAGTCTTTAGGAACCCACACCAATTTAAAATTTTCTCTTTTGTCACACACTTTTAGAGGCAAATAAAATATTTATGTCAAACGCAATTGCAAGTATTACAGGTAGTAGGACCAACATAGAAATTAATATAATTCTTCTTTTTAACAAATGGTTGATAGTCAATTTCAGCTTTATCAAATGTGACCCTTTGTTGACCTAAAAGCATGTTAAAATTTTTGCTATCATTAGTGAATTTAAACACAATTGAGTTCAAATTATCATTTTTCACTTTCAATTCACTAACATCATTTCAAGAGATTTATTAGTAGCACTAGAAATCTCATACATGCTTTTTAATTCAACAATTTGATTTTCAAGAGATTTAACCAAGTCAACATGCTTTTTAATCAAATTATCAATATCCTTTTTCAATGAATTGTATTTGCATTTAAGCACATTAAATCTATCAAACAATTCATTGAAGGCATCAAGCAATTCATTATTCTCATCAATATCATTTGAATCGCTAGAAGAGATGTGTACCTTATCCTCTTTGGCTATGAAGTAAAAATTTGATACCTCTTCAATTTCGGAAGAGGAGTTCTCATCGCTATCATCAAGGATGGCCTTAAACGCTTTCTTCTTTGAGGCTTTTAGATTCCTATTCAATTTTGGACATTCGGTTGATGTATGACTGAGTTTCTCACATCCGAAGCAAACAATGTCCTTTTTCCCATTTTGCTTTCTTCTTTGAAGGAATTTGTTGAACTTCCGAGTCATGTACTTAATCTCCTCTTCATCTTCATCTTCTCCCTCGGATTCAACATAAGAGCTTGAGGAGGCTTTGAGTGCTATGTCCTTTCTTTTGAGAGTATCTTTCTCCTTTTACTCCTCATTCTCATTGCTCATCATTGTAATCTCGTGCATCATTAACGATCTGATGAGCTCCTCCATCTTCAAAGCTTTAAGAGCACAGGCTTCTTGAATTGCCGTCACTTTTGGTTACCACGATCTTGGTAGACATCTAAGAATTTTTCTTACCAACTCTTCATTGGAATATACTCTACCAAGCACTTTCAAACCATTAGTAAGGTTACTAAATCGAGTAAACATACAACTAATGGTTTCATCCTTATTCATACAAAATAACTCATATTCATGAATAAGCATACTCAATTTACTATATTTAACTTGGTTAGTGCCTTTGTATGTAATTTCAAGTAATTTCCAAATATCGAAGGCACTATCACATGCTTTAACTCTATTAAATTCATCACGATTTAGAACACAATATAACACATTCTAGACTTTCAATATATATAATCATTATCATCAAAATATAGAGGTCTAACTAATGATTATCCTTTAACATGCATATTGAATGTCATTTTAATTCACACAATCAAAGAATTGAATCAAATTTATCTAAGAAAATTTCAACAAGAATAATAATTTAATAGATGCAATTTAAACACAATTTATACCACTAAGCACAATATCAAACAACAATTTAATTAACCTGCTCTGATATCAATTGTAAGATCGATATGCGCCTATAGAGGGAAGGAAGGAGGGAGGGGGAATTAGGCATTCTAACTTTTTCGTTCGATATTAAAGTTTCTAACTCTAAGTGATTTAATGCATATAAATACACAAACAATAGCAAATGTAAAGAGTTTAGGGAAAGAAAGTACAAACACTTTGTTCACGTGGTTCGGTAACTCCGGCCTACGTCCGCACTCTAAGTTCATGACTTGGAGATCATTAACTCACTAACCTCCCCAATTAGTGTCAATTGGCTTCACGGGTGCCAACCAAACCTTTTACAATGACTATTGTGGGGCGTCACCCTTTTTTTACCATTTACAAGTGCGGAAAAGTAAATACAACTTTAGAACTTAACTCTCAAAGATAAAATCTCAAGTTTATGATGGAGAGACTCAAGCTTTTTCACTCATTTAAGTATAGAGAAATCGTGTAGAAAATTGGCAGAGCTTCGCTACGATTCTCACGTTGTTAGAGTGAGCTTTAGAGTGTCTTCTATATATAGACTCTGTGAGACCAGTCGACCATTTTCATTTTGGTTAACTGCCATTTGACCATTGGAACTAGCCATTGCGTTGTGCATAGTTATCGGTCGATCGCTTTCTTCAATTTGGTTGACCATTTTCTTCACATTTCAGCCCTTCGCTGACACTGTCCATTTTACGATCGATCACCTTGTCCACTTGCTCGACCACTTCCTCATCAGCAGATTTAGCAAGCAATCTGTAATATATTTTGGTAGACCATTTTAGAATCGGCCAACCGATTCTTCAGCATATGGAATTCTCGGACAATCTGCCATTTTCACGGTCAATCAACCGGTTGACTATTTCCTTCATTGCTAAACATTTTAGTCGACCTTTTCCACTGTTTAGTCAACAATTTCTTCTGTTTTTGCATTCTTTGAAATCTCTAAGTCCCAATGATCATACTATGAGTTACATAGACTTAGTTAAACACGTAGGATAACATTAATACCTATATTAAGGGTATTTTCAATGAATATTATAACATATTTATCAATTCAAACAAATATACAATAAACAACTTAATTAACCAAATAAATCTATCAGCATCAAAATAAATAACCTAATGTCAATCAAGCTAACATGGTTGACACCTG
Organism: Begonia loranthoides; assembly: GCA_022433065.1. NCBI lineage: Eukaryota > Viridiplantae > Streptophyta > Magnoliopsida > Cucurbitales > Begoniaceae > Begonia > Begonia loranthoides. Next base: position 28,142,897 of record CM039480.1, read on the forward strand.
TGAAGTCAATCATCACCAACCGAGGAGGTTGGGTGATCAAGGATCTCTAAGTCAAGAACTTGGAAAGCGGACATAGGCGAGAGTTACCGAATCACGTGAACACATCGGTGTCATCTCTCTAACCCTTTCTATTATATTTGTGATTATTTTTTTATTTATCATTGCTAAATTACTTAAGGTTTAGAGATAATTAAGTCGCACGAAAAAGTTTTAGATTGCCTAATTCACTCCCCCCTCTTCTATAGACGCATATCGATCCTACAACATCCATTGTTTAGGAGGACGACCTCGTATTGGAATCCACAGAAGGAAGCGCCGCATCCTCAGTGGATAAGTGATGAAGGGAAACATTGTAGTTGATATATCCACAAGAATATGAGTGTCTGTGGATAGAAACGTATCTGTGGCGAATAAGGTGGAGGATCAAGAATGAAAGTCGTCATTTCGTGTAGAGAATATGCGATGAACAGTGGAGGTGCGAAAGTGTGCGCTTCTGTGGAAAGGGAAATTTTTGCAGAAGATAAATGACAGAGTAAAATTTCGTCATTTGAAGCGAGGAAAGGTACGCAGAATGAAGTATCCACGGAAGTATTGGCTTCCACTAAATAATTGGTGGCCGCAGTGTACGATTCCATAGAAAGAGAGATATCCGAAGAAGATAAATGACAAAATGAAACGTCGTCATTTGAAGCAAGTAAAAATATTGTGACGACCCGGTTTTTTTTTTCTTTTAAAAATGCGATAAATTTAAAACTTTTATAATAATAACTTAAATTGCTATTAAATGAAATCAGAGTTTTCTTCTAAAAACCGAACCGTCAAATTCTCTCTTATAATCGTTACTTAAACCATGAATATATATGAGTATAAATCATTTTTCTTAGAAACGTAGCGGAAGCTTAAATAAACCATTTTAGAAATAACTAAATTACATTTATAATTACAAAACTAATTGCTCTTTAGTCTTTTGCTCTTTACCATTAAGTCTTTAACCTTTAGCTTTGAACTTTGCCAACCACGTTGCTCGACCATGTAAATTCCTCATCAACCGCTTCTCTTTTAAATAAAGCATATTATCACGAACACTTACACCACAAGTAGACACTGTAAGCCTAAAAAGGCTTAGTAAGGAATTGGAAAACAAACAAAACACAACAAATGCCTCTAACTGGTTATGTCGGAAAGGAATCCATCCAACCGTTCTTTACTCACTATTATATCTTATAACTCGTGGATCGAGTTGGGAGATTAGAGAACCCTAGCAGGTAATGGGGGGAAACTCGGCATCTAACACCCTAGAGTAGACAAGCTTTTCAATCTCATGGGCGGGAAGTTCTTACATTTGGTTTACCGAGTCTACCGATTAGATCCGAACCATTAACCCGGTCGCTAACTCCCTTACGTACATTATAAGTCATTTTAACTCGCGTCATGAATACCAACCTGGACGTGGTATCTCTTAAGGGTTTCTAAGACAATGAACGTTTAACTTAGCGACTCTAGCAAGCAAATCTATACTAGCAAACATTCGATAATTCAAAGGATTATCCTATACAAACAATCACTTTAAACAATCATTAAGATTTGAACTATTAAAACTTGTTAAACATGCTTCGGAATTGATGAAATCAAACTACGGAACAACAGCAAATTGAACATTAATTTATACATCTAAAACGTGCTAAACATGCTTCTAAATTGATAGAAATCGAACACGAAACAGCAGCGAATTAAACATTGAATATGTACAACTAAAACGTGCTAAACATGCTTTTAAATTGATAGAAATCAAACACGAAACAGCAGCGAATTAAACATTGAATTTGTACAACTAAAATGTGCTAAACATGCTTTTAAATTGATAGAAATCAAACACGAAACAGCAGTGAATTAAACATTGAATTTGTACATCTAAACGTGCTAAACATGCTTCTAAATTGATAGAAATCGAACACGAAACAACCGCAAATTACACAACAATTTCAGCGCTTAAAACATGCTTATCATGCTCTGGAATTGACGGAAAAGAACAACAAAAAAAGCAGCGATTATCAGCGAGTTTAAACAATTAAAACGTGCTGAATATGCTTTGGAATTTATAGGAAACAAACTACGGAACAGCAGCGAGTTGAACAATAAATTGAAGCAATTAAAACGTGTAGCATGCTTTACATCCAAATGGGAAAGAACAATAACATATCATGCTCTGTATTTAAAGAAATCCAGCAGTAAACCAAGTACGAATGTACTCAAAATTGTGTAGAAAATAATAACAAGTTCGACAGCTTAAAAACATGCTAACATACAATGGATTCAATGATAAATAAACACAAAACAACGCATGAACAACAGTGAAATTAGGGAATTAAAGCATCGATTCTATGGCATATAAGAGACGAATCATAGTATTAAAGCACAAGAAACATAGAAATTAATTCAACTAAATGTTTAACAACTAACTACATTAAATGGGCATCCCATGTATGTTATGATCATTTAATGGGATCCAAGAATTAGATAAAAGTTAATCACTTCTATAAGTCTCTAAAATCAATTAATATAAATCAAGATATCTTCACAAATCCAAGCATAGAAAATGTATAGAATTCAAAACAACAATCAAGACACGACTCTACTTGTGGGTAGGGCTTTGACGGCCACTAATTCCTTACCCAAATTCTTTGAAGACTCACTGCACAACACCCTGCCCCAAAACTGAGCATCACACTTCTGCCAATCAACACTAAACTTCACTTTTTCTCTGTTTTGCAGCACCAAAGGGAATACTCTCTGCCAAATTGGAGGGCAGAGAGTATAAGCTCTCTGTATAGCAGAGAGCTGCAACCCAGCTTTTCCCGCTCGCACACTCACTTCAGCCAGATTTTTCCTTCCATCGCAGAAGACCCATTCTTCCTTTTTAACAAGCAGGAACAAGTGGTGGCTGGCAGACAGACACCCAAAACGCGTAATTGCCACCTAAAACAATTAATTGCCACTAAAAATATGTTGTTGATCGGCGGATAGGCGAGGTCCACTGCGTAAATGGGCAACAACATTGCTGTCCTAACTCATCAATCTGTCCAATAATCCTTCCAATTAACTGAACATCAAGGGGCAAAATGACCGACTTACCTCGACCTAAAGGCTCGCAGCACCGGTTTGGGAGAGATCGCAGCTCACGATTCGTCTCGGCCGCATCTTCGACGCCACGCCGCTCGTTCGCACACTGTCGTCGCAGCCATTCACCGGTCACTGCAACCCGAGCCCGAGCTCGTCGTCGTCCAAGCACTCGCCGTCACGCGATCTCCTCTCCCGATCGCCCTCCCCCTCTTCTCTCTCGGGTGTTTGCCCCCAAAAATGGCCGAAGGCCAATGTTTTCTTTTTTTTTTTCTCTTTATTTTTATTTTTATTTTATTTCTTCTTTAACTAAAAACAAAAACCCACTTAATAAAAATTAAATACTCTTTTAAGTGTTTCTCAATTTCTATTTTAATTAATCATTTTTATTTAATTCCCCGTTTTAATTCTCATTAATTCTCCCCAAATTAATTAATCTCCCATTATTAATTTAATTTAACAATTTAAATTAATATACCCCTTTTATTGGTTTTAACCATTTTATATTTGTTAGTTTTAAAATACTTTTTAATTGATTTAATTTAGCAAATTAAATCTTTTTATAACTAAAATATTCATAGGCCTAACGCTCTTAATATGCTTTGTAATATCCCGATAATTATAATTATCTAATTAAAATATCGAGGTGTTACAAATACACAGAATGAAGTATAAGTGGAAGTGTTGGCTTTCAAGGAAGCATTGGTGACCTTGCCAGCGCGATAACATTGACAATCGCAAATGTAAGTATGAAGCTTTAGGTTTTTGTTTTTTAGTGGGAAATATAATATTAATTATTAATGTATATAATTTTTTATTCTTTTTATAATTCCTGCTCAGTCAGTTTGGCTCGATCGAGCCTAAGAGCAGGCCAACGAGCTCGCTCTTTTTCACTTATTTTAAGACAAGTTTGCGAGTCAAGAAATTAGACTTGACTCAGCTCGACCTGCCTTATTGGACTGAGCGCCCATTAAACATGTCTAGTCTGATGAAGGGGGAGAAACATGAATGAAACCCAAAGTAGAACTAGAGATGTTAAACGAGCCTAACGAGCCGAGCCGAGCCGGTGAAGATCTAGCTCACCGAGCCTGGCGAGCCTAACGAGCCAAGCCTAACGAGCCTAGCGAGCCTAGCGAGCCTAGCGAGCCGGCCTTAACGAGCCGATCTCAAAAAAATTTTAACTCGAGCCGGCTCGCGAGCCACGAGCCTAACGAGCCTAACGAGCCAAGCCTAACGAGCCTAGCGTACATAAATAAAATTATGTAAAATAAATATCTTAGATATATTTTTAAAAATGGTAGTTATATTTTGATAATAATTAATATTATTATATTTAATAAGCTGTTTATTTGTTGAATATTATCAATTAATAATATGTTATATTATTATTTGTTTACAAAAAAAAAAATGAGACAAATATATATAATAAAAAAAATTATTCATTATCAATTTGACACTTGCATCACTACAAATTAGATGCATCCCAACTAGGTTGGCACCCATCTAAATGTCAATCATGTGCAAAATGTCAAATAAAATTACAAGTTAAAAAAATACTTAAACTTCAAAGTACAAATTACAATGCATTCAAATTTAAATGAAAATCTAATCTTCAACGTCCAAATTTTTGAAATCTTCTAGTATTTCGTCTTCTTTTTGTTGATTTCTCGTAATTGCGTCGTTCCAATCCTTCATGCAAATGAGTGCCTCCACAAGGTTGGGTGCAAGTCGTCCTCGACGTTCATCGAACACACGTCCACCTGCACTAAAAGCAGACTCTGATGCTACGGTAGAGACCGGAGGTGTTAGTAGATCACGTGCCATTATAGAAAGAATAGGATATGTAGTGTAACGATCTTTCCACCAATCTAAAATATCAAAGTTCTTATCGCGAGAAATGGGAAATCGAGTCTCAAAATAAAGATCTAGTTCATTTCGGCTGACACTAGAATCAACATCTGTAACTAATTCATTCCAAATATCATGAATACTATATTGTGGAGCTAAACTACTACCACCACTACTAGAACTAGCATGTGAAGAAGGATGTGCATGAGCATGACTAAAACTAGATTATTTAGTTTCATAAGAAGAATATAAATTAACAATTCCACGAGATATTTGATCAAGAGAAACTAAAGGAGTAGTACATAAATTATTAGAAATTCTATTAATGATAAGATTCACCCCTTTTAATTTATACCTAGGATCTATTATGCATGCATAACAAAATATAAGAGGAATGTCAAGCCAATATTTTTTGAATTTTGTTTCCATTTTACAAAGTATATTTTTAAATTCATCAATTTGGCCATATAGTGCAAAATTACCGGTTAAATTTACAAAAATTGGGAGAACAAGATGAGAAGTGGGATAATAAATTCCCGAACATTCATTTGTAGCATCATAAAATGGTTTTAAAAAATCAAGAAATGTATTAGCTATATCACAACTACATTTATCAATTTTAATACTTTGTGTTTTTTCATTAATAAAAGCACAAATAACTTGCCAATATGGTTTAGCATTTTCCAACATTAAATAAGTTGAATTCCATCTATTATCTACATCGGTTTTTAATTTTCTTGGTTTAAGTTGGGCGGCTTTACAAAAATCTCTATATTCTTGTTGCCTTGAATTAGATCCAATGATATAAGAAATTGCGGATCTAATTATTTCAATATGATACGAAATAAATGTCATGCCATCTTTAACAACTAAATTCAAAATATGACATACACATCTCATATGAAAAAGAGAATCGTGAGTAGTAGTATCTAATTGAAAATAATTTTTAAAATGAGTAATAGCAACATCGTTAGCACTAGCATTATCAAGAGTTATGCTAAATAGTCTATCTCTAATAGAATATTCTTGCAATATTGTTACAATGTATCTATAAATAGTTATACCGGTGTGAGGATATTCACAATTACAAAATCCTAAAATTCTTTTATTTAATTGCCAAGATTCGTCAATATAGTGAGAAGTTACAACAATATATCCTATATTATTACGTGCACTCCATAAATCAGAGGTAATACAAATAGACATTGAAGGGGGAGCGTTTGAAAAAAATGAAACTAGTTCACTTTTCATATCATTAAACATTTTAATAATATCATTTCTAGTTGTACTTCTAGGAACACGTTTGAAATTAGGAGTAGCATACTCTTTCATAAATTTTTCAAACTCGTCACTATCGGTGAAAGATAAAGGCAACTCGCATTGGGCTACAAGTTTTGCTATTCCTTCCCTCATTTTATTTTGTGAATATAAAAAAATGCCACTACCACTAGCATTTAATAATTTTTGTGTAGGGTCCTTTACTAACTCATCTAAGTGAAATTTTTGATAATGCCTACCAAGTGTGCTAGTAGAACTACCCGATTCGTATGCAAAGTTTTTAATACAATGGTTGCATTGTGCTCTACTTTGTATTTTTCCACCTATTTTAACATCTTTTATTTCAAAATGACTCCACACACTCGACGTTTTATTTCTCTTTCTTCTAGGTGACGATGTGATGCATGTGCAGATGAGTGACCAATTGACATTACGGGATTATCTCCCCTAATTTCCTCAATAGCATCATTAGTATCAACAAAAGTGTCAAGCAAAAAATCACGTGGATCCATAATTAAAAAAATTGATTATTGCGAAACAATCAATAAATAAAATGATACCGCACACCAATTACGCAACAATAGTGTGTGATCACCTCCACGAATACAACGAGTCCTACAAATATCGAAAAAAAAATGTTAGTTACATAATATATTATACACTAAATCTAAAAAATGTAATAAAATAAAATAATAAATACCTTTTAAAATTGATAGAGATCAATGGAGAAATTGAGAGATTGAGAAATTGAAAGATTTGAGAAAAAGAGTGAAGTGTTAAGAAAATAATTGGAGAAGAGATTGAGACCATGAGAAAGATTTGATGAAAAAAATTGAAAGAAAATCATTTCAATTTATAGGCAATTTTTTCATTTAACCGTTGGAGTTCAACGGCTAACTCCAACGGCTTAAGTTTTGTGACAAAACAAAAAAAACATCCGAAAAACATTAAAATTTCGGAACGTTGCCCAACGGTCCGAAATTTTACCTCACAGAGTCGATCTCCGACTATCAGAGAGTCGAGATCCGACTCTCAGAGAGTGGATCTCCGACTCTCACAGAGTCGATCTCCGACTCTCACAGAGTCGGATCTCGATGACGACGAGCACGAGATCGGCCGACGCAAGCTGCTGGACGGCGGACGCACGTTTCCGACGCGAGCTGCTGGACAACGAGATCGGCGACGCGAGCTGCTGGACGCACGCGAGCTGCAGTGGCCATGAGCTGGCGGGCTCGCCGGGCCAGCTCGCCAGGCTCGCGAGCCGGCCCGCCTGCCAGGCTCGCGAGCCCAGGCTCGGCGGGCTGGCGAGCCTGCGATTTCGGGCTCGGCTCAGCCCGCCAACTGGGCCCGAGCCGAGCCCGCTCGGTTACTGTAGCGGGCTGAGCTCGGCTCGGCCCGCTACAATAACGGGCCGAGCGGCCAGCCCGCCCGTTAAACATCTCTATGTAAGTTTAATTGAAAATTAAGAGAGAGAGGTGTTATTGATGAACTGAAACTACCATGTCCATCGCTTAAGTACGTGTCTTTGTCGGAAATAATG